>JAQPZY010001594.1:4290000-4857500 GCA_029931535.1 Margaritifera margaritifera
AATTCTTTCCTCTCACATAAATACAAAATTATTTCACCCAATGCCTTTTTTAGAATTTTATTTTGCCAAACAGTTGTCTTGCACTTTTAACCTAAGGATGATGTATTGGGGTTCGAATTATTTAAAAGATGGTTTATGGTATGTCGCGAATGGTCAATATACAAAATTTATTAAGGTTGCGATGTCCTATAATTAAGTATTTTATTTGGTCAAGACCTATTAGTCACAGCAGACTGATAAACCACATGAAAGAACAAGACTATCATTAGTAATGAACGTGGCCCCGATTCACACTGGTCCCACGACAATTTCTCAGAGACTTAAATATTGTCTCTCTCGTCATCTAAGTGATTATCGCGCAAGATAAGATCATCGATTTGTCATTAATGAACATGGGCATGGATTATAGATTTTACCAGGACAAAAGAACAATACTTTTGCCTAAGAAATCTTTTAATATTTATCAAATTGCTGTTTATAATATTTGTCTCTTAATATGAAATCATGTAAAATTGTATCAATTCTATTGTTCGCTTTCAAAACATTTTCACCGTATTTGATTATAACAAATGATGCATTTATTAGCTGACACGACCCCAAGTCATTAGTGGATACTAGACTGTCTTCTTCACCACTTGCAAATCACAGGATAATTTGATCAGCAACGTGACTGACATTTGGAGAAGAGTAAGGCGCCTCTAGAGCAATCCCTGCACAGCACCGCCCTTCACTGGGGAAGAGGACAAGATATAAAAAGGTCTTCTTTCAATGGACATCAAAACTCAAGTTTTTTTGGTTGCTATGGGTTTAACGCCATTATACAGCACATGATAGGCTATACATAGCGGCCAATATATATTTGGTGGAGGAAGAACCCGAGAAATCCCCTGGAAGAACCACCGACCCACGGGAAGCTACTGGGAAGCTTTCTCACATACCCATGTTGGCCGAGCAGAGACTCGAACCCACGCAGACAGAGGTGAGATCTCAGTGATCTGTAAAGGCGAGCGCCTAAGACCACTTGGCCAACCGGGGACCCAAAAAAATCGATACCCAAACAAGCATTCATTCGACCTTAAAAAAGCTTTACAAAATATTGACTTTATATTTTTAGGTGATGTATGGAAGTGGGTTTTTTACGTGTCTATGAGTCTGAGCCTGAATGTAATAAAAGATGCAACTGAAACGATTCCTTGAAGTGACAATAAAGAAAACTTGTTTTAGACTGGGAATCGGATCTAATGTAGAAAACGGGTGAAACAAGTCATCTTAATATCATGACGGGTTTTAAAATATATCAATCTTGACATCGTTAGAAAAAATGCCTTGTCTGTGTTAGACAGATGCATCATCTGTGTTGCACAGATGCACCATCTGTGAATTAATAAAAGATAGTAAAAAGCTTCATGGGCAAAAACCAAATTTTGAAATCATGATACAAGGTAATTTATCTGTACAATAGTGTAAAATTGACATATTTCACTTATTTGCCCTGAGAGCTCGATCCTAGTGAGATTTATTGGCATTTATATCAGCTAATTTCACACATGTATCCGGTATATAAATAGGTATAACCGCGGTTGTATGAATTTTGGATCCTCCTGGAACCACAATGCTCTATCTATCTATCTATCTATGTATTGATGTGTGTGTGTGACGTTTAATTACATAAAATATGCCATCATGGGTCTCTGGTAGGTTACATTATTACATATGCTAAATTCAAACATTTTTAATAAACGTTCTTTTGACTGTGCATTCTTGAAGGTATCAACATTTCGTTTATATCGTCATGAAGAAGATATGAAGGATACATTGGTTGAATTTGAAAGTAGAGCAGTGGGTCTGGAAGACATTTGGACAATGTCTGCATCGGTGTCCAACAATGTTATAAGCCATGCAACACGGTGTCCAACAATGTTATAAGCCATGCAACACGGTGTCCAACACTGTAATAAGCCATGCAACACGGTGTCCAACACTGTTATAAGCCATGCAACACGGTGTCCAACACTGTAATAAGCTATGCAACACGGTGTCCAACACTGTAACAAGCCATGCAACACGGTGTCCAACACTGTTATAAGCCATGCAACACGGTGTCCAACACTGTAATAAGCCATGCAACACGGTGTCCAACACTGTAATAAGCCATGCAACACGGTGTCCAACACTGTTATAAGCCATGCAACACGGTGTCCAACACTGTAATAAGCCATGCAACACGGTGTCCAACACTGTAATAAGCCATGCAACACTGTGTCCAACACTGTTATAAGCCATGCAACACGGTGTCCAACACTGTAATAAGCCATGCAACACGGTGTCCAACACTGTTATAAGCCATGCAACACGGTGTCCAACACTGTAATAAGCCATGCAACACGGTGTCCAACACTGTTATAAGCCATGCAACACGGTGTCCAACACTGTAATAAGCCATGCAACACGGTGTCCAACACTGTTATAAGCCATGCAACACGGTGTCCAACACTGTTATAAGCCATGCAACATTGCGCGAGATCGCGCAGAATTTATAGCTTCCATGTCACTGTTTTCATGAATGTGGAGCAAATCTATAATTATAATATCATATATCCAAAAATATAAAAATAGAAAAAATACCAGATTTCCATTCACCTGAGGTCATCCTCCAGGATAAAGCCGTTCCCTAACTGATTCGGTTGTATCTAGTGATGACAAGGAATTGCCATTGTCCGTTATGACATGAGGCTACGTGGACTCTTATTTCCATTGTCTACTAATAGTTCACAAGCTTACGTGTCAAACAACATCTTATCATTTGCCACAAGCATGTTATCACTTTGAATTCGATAGCAAGTGGTCGAATCTTTCCCACAGGAAAATACAATTGAGCTTTTATCATCTTGTCTGACCTTGGAAGAATATATGCATATACATGTATAGTAAACGACTTAGATAATTGCGCTGTTTCAAGTATAAAGTTTGTATCAGGCTTGTGCCGTCACGAACGATATTATGACGTAAATGATGACATGATCATTTTAATTCTAATTGAATGCATCTAAAATATAAAACAGAAAGCATGGTAGACACGTAAATGGCTTTAAAAATCCGAAATTGAACAAATACTTTGTAATCTATTTTCTAAGATTAAGAAATAGACATTTGATACTTTCACTATTAAGGGATGCCTCAATTAGTGGCGGCGCGACGGGGGGTGGGTGGTCGGGGGAGGGGATTGCCCTCAAGCGCCGGGCAGGTAGGGGGCGCCGTCGGGAGCTTTTTTTCCTCGATGTAACCGGGGCGTAGATTGGGGTGGGGATGGTGTGGCGGTCGGCAACTGACATAAAAACTGTTCTCTGTCGCAAAATAGGGGCGCCACTAAAGAACATTGCCCTTGGGCGCCTCGGTAGGGGCGCCCAAAAAAAACCCCCACTGGGCTCAATTACAATTATATCGTTAATCCTTGTTAGATATGAAATCACAATTATTTTATTTTTTCGTCGTTTCATTTCTTATGTCCGTTTTGTTAAATATATGTTTTTGTACTTTGCATTTAGATATAAATTTAGCTTCAAGACGAACAGTCATGTGTGATTGGAACATTTGATAATACGGATAAGGTTGACAACAAGAAAGAGTTTTTTTTAGTGTTTTTTAAGAAATATTGCTTGCATCAATAATTCAAATTATGCAGAACTATAATCGGAAAACAAAATTTTGTACTATAATCACGAACAAAATGATTAAACATTATTTTCAATAAATTATACCCTGATTAAGATTGTAGACTTGGAAATTATACTACACCAATAATGACTTTCTGATCTTCGCATAAAAGCTCGTAATTTTGTCTAGACTGTGCGTTTAAGGAGCATATATTCTCTTTGATGCATACTTGTATATATGTGAATTAAAATTTCTACTTTGTTGCGTGTGAATTGAAACCGCAGATTGCTTTAAAAAAAGGCTTGTTTTCCTTGCAACAAAACAAGATCAAAGATTACGCTCTGATTTGATTACTAAAGAAATATTCCCATGTGAATGATTTTTTTTTACCTCCGAGTATAATTCACCCAAATTAGTGCTCGTTCTTTCGTAATAAAGAGTTTCATTTGTGAGTGATCCTTTTATACACCTGCATCACGTGACGTAGTACGGCAGATTTTGTTATTATCCATTCTTAGTGTTTTCAGCTATATCATTAGAGAAATGAAGTAAAATGTATATTGTGAGATTTACAAATTCTTTGCCCTAACATAAATCAAGATGTATTCCACCTACTGCTTTTTTAAAAATTTGATTCTGCCAAACAGATGTCTTGAACTTTTAACTTAAGACGGATGTAATGGGTCTGAATTATTGCAGAGATGAATTATAGTATGGCGCGAATGGTCAATATACAAAATTTATGTTCTCAAGCCCTATTAGTCATAACCAATTGATAAACTACCTGAAGGACTCACGATACTAATTCAGCTCCCATAGTAAACCCATGTAAACACCATGATATTAAAAATTCAATAACTTTAAATTTTTGAATGCTCATGATCAAACCTATATTTATCAGTATAGACATATCTTTGATGACAGCTTCTGTTTAGACAAAACCATATGAGCCGCGGCATTTTCTGGATCTACATGTGTTTGAAACATGTGCTTTCAGTTCCGCACAAAAGAGTCAGGTGCTAATTTCAGTAATGAATTTTCCAAACTCCAGTCTGTAAAAGGACTGAAATTCCATCACTAAAACATCGTCTCTATATATTTTTTTTTTTTTTTTTTTTTTTTTAGTTACAACTAGGACAAGCTCTCAAAAGATTCTTTTTACAAAAATCCTACTTTAATTATCAACCAATCCTGGCCAGCCAAATGCATAAACTGTATTTTTATCTTCACCCATTTCTAGACTGGTTTCCCTTCTTCCATATAATGAGACGAGTTCACTGAGTAACAATAAAGAAACATGTTGTAAACCTGGAATCAGATCTACAGTTAAAAAAAAAAAAGTGTGTGTGTGTGGGGGGGGGGGGGGGGGGGAAGGGGAGTTAATCATGGTAATATTATGACTATGTGTAAAATATAGAAATCTTCATATTATTGAAAAAGGCAAACACACGCACTATTGTCTATCGCGTATTTTCTTTATGTTTATTTTTGTACCTTTTCTTTTTTGCACCGGTGAAACGTCTGTGAATTAAGAAACAAAAGTAAACAGTCTCATGGGAACTTACAGTGAATACATTCATTTTGCAGGAAGTTCGCTTCCAACAAAACAGAAAAGAAAAATAAATCGATAATCAACAGAATGTGTCTAAACACGAGTACCCCAATCAGTAAGGGAACCAAAATCCTCTTGCACCGGTTTGCTCTAAAATAAATGAGAATGGAAATATTATGTACACCATGCAATGATTGCTGTAAAGTCTTATAATCAGCACACCAAGTTTTATTTTACTTAAAGCTTAATGTGCTTCAACCTGGAATCTTAGACTATTTTTTCACACACACACACACACACACACACACACACACACACACACACACACACACACACACACACAAATATAGATACTAAACTTCTACTAAATTCTAAGTTTTAATAAAGGTATACACATTCCTCGGCATTTATTTGTAGTATTCCATTTTTATTTTTATTTTTACAAACTTCATTCATCTAGATAACATCTTATATACATATTTCATCTTGTCTGCTTTCTGTGTAGAAACTTCACGTTAACAGTAAATACATACGATAGGAACCATATCATTATATTATGAAATGATATTATTTTCAGTATGAAATTGTATTCACTGCTTCTATTATTATTATCATTATAATTGTTATTGCCAAGGTTTTACGTTCTGTTTTCGGGATTTTGCTTCTTTGCCATCGAATAGACCTTATCGGAAATTTGCAAAGCACCACGAGCAATTATTAAGGGAGGACAACACTTTTGGTTGCATCGACTACGATGAGCAGGTGTGTTCGGCGATTTTAACTTTAAAACAAATCTGCCGTAATATTCTTTAAATTAAAAATGCATTATCAAATTATTGAAAAGATACGAAACATATTACAATTTATTTTCCCAGAGAGAGAGAGAGAGAGAGAGAGAGAGAGAGAGAGAGAGAGAGAGAGAGAGAGAGAGAGAGAGAGAGGAGAGAGAGAGAGTCCACATTGCTAATCAAAACCTGCTAAAATGAATTAATTTGTTTCAAGGTTACAATCAGCTGATCTATTTCAGTGGTACTCAATACAAAACAATGTTAAGTGGGAATCGATCGCAATGGCAGGTGAAAAATTATAGAGAAATGAAAAAATCATGAATTAAAACTGAAGTTATAATCAGTCCAGAAGTCTGTTTCGTGGTTGTAAAAGTTAGAACATGATTCAACTCTCTCATTTGAAAAACAAACTGCCCCAGCCGCTTGTATTTGCCTTAGTCACGACTTGGGATATCGGGAGACAGTCAGCGTCGTATTCGAAGGAATTTATTCTTTGTAACTCTCATTTATCTAGAGAAAAGGTAAACTAAACTGGATGTATCGAAATGCAGATGTCTGGGTCTGCCTTTTATATGTACAGTGAAGTTCAATCATGGTTATATAACGACCATGTGACCCCGCATTTTCCAAATCTCTCCCTCTCCCTCTGTCACACACACACACACACGCACGCACGCACGCTGACCAACACAGAGAAGCACACACACACACACACACACACACACACACACACACACACACACACACACACACAGGACAGCTCTTTTACATATTTCAGATTGCTAATTATGTCACCGCCTTTTATTGGAAGCTATCGGCCCTTCAACTGAGGATTTCCAGTTATAAAGCAAACCACTATGTGTATTGGAGTCAAGAAGAATAACTTAATTTTGTCTTCCAAAGTATTATACTCATGATGCAAATTTCCAATAAGGTCCATTAAAAGTGTTCCACAAGACGAGACATTTATACTGATGACGGGACATTAAACCCCTAACTACATATGGGTGTCTATGATTAAAAATAAAATATAAACCAACCAACCAACAACAACAACACCAGAAACAATATCGTTTAAATTGATCTATATGTTTTTCTATGCTTTTCTTTTGTTATCTTTCATTTTGTGTATTATACGACATACATGTTACCAGGTCCAGTACTTGTCACCAATCAATTTGTACAAAGCATCAACACAAAAGGGTGAAATTCCATTAGGAACCAAAGTAGCACTCAAGCAAGAGACGTGACAGTCATTGAAACGCAGAACAAAACATCTTCCAAAGTATAGCACAATACTATCGATTAAGTCGTCTCTGCTATAATTATCATGCCAAGTTTATTTGTTGGTTTGCGTGAATTTGTCAACTTTCCCGTTGGAGTTTGTACCTGTGTTTATTAAATAAAAAATGAAGGTTTTAAAGTGTTTCAGTTATTTATAAGATAACTTGCAGCATGTGTTTGCAAATTTCAAGCGTAAAAGTCAACGTCCAGACATCTGCCGATAGACCCTTGGTCGAAGGTCACCTAAAATAGCGCGCATTGTCTTGGCAACCGATGATATATAACCGTGCGATGTTCATTGTGTATAATTTATATAAGCTGAGAATTTCTGTGTTTATATTTGTATAACTTTTGTTTTAAGGAAATGCGCAAACCAAATTTAAGATCGTTAGCAACCTTCAACCTTTGCAATATTAGCTTATTCCTGGAAAATGGGCCGAAAAACTTCCGGACCAAACAGACAAAGACGTAATGATTAACTTTCTAACAATGATTCCTTTAATCAAATGTACATGTATGTCCTGGACAAATTCATATGACTAACAAGATATACAATATCCGAAAACATGAAACAATCATACATTCATCATATATTCATCTATACATTCATCTAACATTCATCTATACATTCATCTATACATTCATCTATTCCTCTTTCTCTTTTTTGGCGATCCGTTTCCTTGTCTTTACTCTTACCTGAGACTAATATAACGTCCTGCTTTTACAGTGACCCCTCATAACTGTCAATAATTGTTTACATTTTATTCTATCATTATTGTTTGTTTTATTTGACTTTTCTTCTATTTTCTCTTTTTTGCACGTTTAATTGTTACAGTATTGTGGTTTTATGTATTAAATGTAATACATTTACCTGTCATTTATCGTTTATATTTATGCCAATAAAGCTGAAGAGAGACAGACAGACAGACAGACAGACAGAGATGGTGTATATATCATAAGAAAGTGCATGGCAGATTTGATTTTGAAATACTTATGACTGTATGAGACATATGTATATTATAATTACAATAACTAAAACAAATTTAAAACTTATGATATATTGGAAACGTTTGCCTTTCGTTTTTATAAAAAACGACCTCCTTTAGGGTAATGAAACAGTGTTTTTTAAAATTTTTATTTTTTAGTAAGATCAGCGTTTAAGAGTATGTTAGGATTACCATCTTATTTCTAGTCTGCAATATTATCTTCGTAAGTTATAAGTCATAAGCCTTTTGCACACACACACACTATAAAAAAAAGGTTTTCGAGATACATTTTGGAGAAAGATTAAAAATATTTAACTTTTTCCAGTAACAGACTAAATTCTATTATGTCATAGCACGTAGTGTTGTAATTTTTTTTTTTAATTTCAAAAATAAAACAATTTTATAATTTCAATCTTTCCATACTTTAAAATATTATATTTCATCAGCTGAAGTCTGTCTAATGCGACAACTCCTAATTAGAACTTGGTAGGCAAACGTTTTCACGGAAGTGACGCTGTAACGTATTAGGTAGTGTTTACTCGTTTTTGATATTGCACAGTTGAGAGATGTACATGTGTTTAAGTGCACATATCTCAAAAACGTTGATAGTGCCTGAGGACGAGAGCACGATATTTTCATTGAGAAGCAATCTATCACACTGATATGCGCCATTCATGAATCTATCTTATATTTTTATTATGATCTATTTATTTTAATATCAGCTGATATCGATTTTTATGACTATGACAAGGTCAACGACGGTGAAAGATGAAAACATAGATTTAGAAAATCTTTAAATACAGACAGTGCCCAATAATATATGGAATTTAGAACGATTATGCTTGTGGAATATTCATCCTACGAGATTTCTTGAGAGTGAAATATCACCTTTCACGACAAGAGGATCAAAAATCTCACCCTAAGAAAGGAAAATTTGCCTTCTGGGCCACCATATAAGTTTCATATGTACTGATAGGCAATCATGACGAGGTGAAAATGGCAAGGAAGGATGACAAATTAGAATACAAAATATACACATTTCAGTGCTACAAAATATACACATTTCAGTGCTGCAAAAATATACACATTTCAGTGCTATAAACAGGAGGTGCACTTTATTTTGTGCCGGATTTTCCATAGTCGGTGCTCGTCTCTTGCTTGCTGTAATAAATTGACGAACACAGTCCTGCTAGCTTGACTATGAACCAATTTCATTACGGCCCAATAGCCTACTTCAAAATCAGCTAAGTGAACACTGAGTAAGGAAAAGGTGATATTGTGGTCTGGTGTCACCACCGCATGCGCAAATAGACACGGATCGAACACCTTGCACTGAACATGGTAGAATACATGTTCAATATTCAGTCATATTAATATCAAAATACGAGAGAGAGAGAGAGAGAGAGAGAGAGAGAGAGAGAGAGAGAGAGAGAGAGAGAGAGAGAGAGAGAGAGAGAGAGACTCGGCTATACATGAGAGTAAGGAGTGAGATAGTTGAGCAATATTAAAGCAAAAACCGATATTCCAATGATCAATAGCCTAATATTATCTATCAGTTCTACAATTATGTGCAACAGCGTGAATAGGAATTAAATTTTAAAACAGCCTGGCAAATATCCATGTTTTGATAATCATTTATATCTTCATTACCAAATAGCTTATCCGTAAGTTTAAGTCCCCCTAATCCCTATTCTTGCAATTTTCGAAATCATATCAGTCTGGTTTGCACGTGGTCATTTTATTCAAAGTAGAGAAATGCATTATATTTAGGACGACTACATGAACAAGTTGGAGTGCTACTGAAATGAATATTGAAAAGGTCAGAATTAAGATTACTTTTAGCATTTCTCAATAACAATAAACTATTGAATGTTTTTCATTTGCATAGGAAAATATTTATTTGATTCAATTACATTTTCTGGAGTGCTTTTCTAAAGCTATGCAAAGAAGTGACACTACTTTGATAATGGGAGGGATAAACAGTCTCTACATATAAAACTATTTTTAGTTCCTGATAGTTTAAATTATATTGTCTTGTTAATGTCAACACCAATGTTTTGTAAATGCTCCGGTGTTATGTTATATCTTGAAGATGAAGATAAGCTTATGATGTTTTTTTTAAAAAAACTATTTTTGCTAAGGATTCCCAACCAAGTTCAGAATATAAAGTACGCATTGACGTAGCCTGGGTACAGTCGTCGATATATGTTTGCTTTGCCAATATATTCTTTTCCTTTTATTTCCCGGTTGATAATCCGTCGAAAATAGGTTATCATTAACTAATGGCACCCTATTCAGATTCTCTCTCACTCTCTCTCTCTCTCTCTCTCTCTCTCTCTCTCTCTCTCTCTCTCTCTCTCTCTCTCTCTCTCTCTCTCTCTCTCTCTCTCATATTCATCGTAATGTCAGCACGATATATCAGCATTTATCATTATGGGCATTCAAGGAAAGATTTTACATGTATTAAAGGAATCGTACTCAAATATTCAAAGCATTGTCCTGATGAAGGAATCAAAATCCGAACCTTTTCCAATAGAATTCGACAGATAGGTGTTTGATTAACATTTTTATATCTTCTTTATATTTATAACCTTTTACAGGAATTACATCAGTCAAAATTAGGGCTACTTGTTGGGTCCACTCCGTCCGGAAATCCAGCACTAGCCGATGGGTAGGAAATTTCCCAACGGTATCGGCTTAGACGAGCCCGAAATACTAAGAAATTTTATAATGTCTGCTTCAGTGTTCTCTGCAACTGTAATTCATGGATTCTTTTCATAGTAATAAGATCGATTTTCAAATTATCAAGATTTGGAAGACATGTGATCGTAGAAATTTTGATAATCATGTCTTCATGCACGCTATTTTTTGATATTACATATAAAATATTATTTTCTGTAAAATAATGATGATGTGTACAATAATTAAGTATTGGAGGATTGCGCAAGAGTGCACCATACTTTTAATAAGTACAGTGTCCTCATATAAGAATTCTCATAGGGAAGCTGAGCTTCTAAGAGACTCCTCCCATGTACACCTCTGTTAATTGTATATAACTAATTCAATATTCTTTTCTTTTTCCTTTGTTTGCATCCTTACCTCTGAAAAGAGGAAATAATAATTGATGATGATGATGATGATATATGTTTGCTTTCCAATATATTCTTTTCTTTTTATTTCCCCTCTGATAATCCGTCGAAAATAGATTATCATTAACTAATGGCACCCAATTCAGATAGTGGCAATATCAAGGATTGGGGACTTGCGAGCTGTTTTCCAGGATCGTCAATCATATTAATAGCCAATGTACACAGACGTGAACCTTATCCAAAACGAGGCAAGGATGCGGTCTATTTCGGGACAACTTGATCAGAGTTATCGAACGTGAAATTAGCCCATTGAATCCGAGAGGTAAAGCAGAGGACGCTGTGCTCAATTTTCGCAGGTGCACAGTGCGTCATTCTCGAGAACTAAAACGGACTGTAACACAGGCTAGTATTGACGTATCTCTACGTAATTCGGTAATGATTATAGCAGCTTCTATTCGTACACGTTTTAAGAGATAACTTTCGTAGAGCAATTGCTCCAAATTACACTAGCATATTAAAACATAGGAATCAGGAATCCAATATAAATTTTAACTAATTAATCCATGTCTAGATCATATTTAAGTAATCTAAGAATGTGTAATCTATTGATGGCTTTTTGAAATATTTCGTCAAGTGTTCCTCCATTTATCATTGGACTGAAGAGTAAACACTAGATACTTTCGTGCAACTACATTTTCTAAATCCTCATAGCCCAATTTTAAGGGTGATATGGAGATCTTATGAATACCAAAGAATTTGTTTTAGATGAGTTATAGGCTATAAACTATTGACAGGACGACATTGATGCTAGATTTCTGATACATTGTCAAGATAGTTCTCAACGACAACCTCAGTTACTATTGACAGGACGACATTGATGCGAGATTTCTGATACATTGTCAAGATAGTTCTTAACGACAACCTCAGTTAATATTGACAGGACGACATTGATGCGAGATTTCTTATACACTGTCAAGATAGTTCTCAAAGACAACCTCAGTTACTATTGACAGGACGACATTGATCCGAGATTTCCGATTCACTGTCAAGATAGTTCTCAACGACAACCTCAGTTACTATTGACAGGACGACATTGATGCGAGATTTCTGATACACTGTCAAGATAGTTCTTAACGACAACCTCAGTTATTATTGAAAGGACGACATTGATCCGAGATTTCCGACACACTGTCAAGATAGTTCTCAACGACAACCTCAGTTAATATTGACAGGACGACATTGATTTGAGATTTCTGATACACTGTCAAGATAATTCTCAACGACAACCTCAGTTTAAAGTAAATGGTAGTGGCTCATGGCCTAGTCTTTCTATCTAAACGGTGTGCGTCAAGGGGAAAGTTTATAAACATTTTCTTTAGCAGATATTCAAATAATGTACATAATGAAGTTATTGAAAAAAGTTTTGAAGAAATAAGTATTGATATGTTGAAACTAGATTATATGCAGACGATGTTGAAAGTAAGGAAGAAAGAAAAAAAAAAAGGCTTGCAGAAAGGCCTAGATGAACATGTATTATAATGCAATTTTCGCAGCAAACAAGGAAGGTTTTGAAGAAAAGCCTTGATGTATTGTAAAGTTTGTGTATATTAATGCATTGTTTGTGTATATTAATGTATTGTTTGCGTATAATGATGTATTGGCTAAACATTATAAAAGCTAATAGGAGGAAGTATATTAAATTAGTTTATGACATTATGCTCAATTATATGACACTGTAAGTCGGAATAAAATTAGTCTTCGTTTGCTTAGAGTATTCCTTATGACTTAGGTTTCTCTGAGGCATGGATAAGACAGGGATGTTGGGAGTGAAACATTGTTCTGTGTCTGGCAAAAAAAAAAAAAAAAAAAAAAAAAGATTTAAAAATATTGTAATAAAGACTTACAAACTCGCATAGCTTCATCAGGTCGTTTCTATATGTTCCTTACTGAGAACGTTTGTGTACAGCCCTATTCAAAGCAAATTGCAGCTGCAAAATTTCCATTAGCACTATGCAGAGTAAGACCTTCCTTACACCATTTGGATATTGACTCAGGAACATGGTGTAGACTCAATGCAAGTCCTTTCAATGAAAGGAAATGTGCCTTATGCGATGATATTCAAGACGATTATCAGTTTATTTTTGTACATTCATTGTATAATACTTTGAGGGAAAAGCATTTACCTACCGTTTATACTCGCGTATATTTCGATACCAACTGCAAACTGCATAGACCCAGATCTGCCGTCGCATAATGCGCCGGTAGATTGGGTCTATGCAGTTTGTAAGGCCTAATGAGCAGAACAAACAACATAGATCCTGATCTGCTGGCGCATTATGCGACGGCAGATCAGGGTCTATGTTGTTTGCATTTGGATCCGGAATATATACGCGAGTATAGACGGTAGTTATTATCGTTCAAGACCAATTGCATTTGAATCTGATTTGTTTAGGGGATTCATATATTATACAAAACGTTGTATGAACAAAAAAAAAAAAAAAAAAAACAACAACAAAAAAAAAAACAACAAAACAAGTAGCATTCCAGTTTATAGAGTTGATTTGTTTAGGTTATAAGTGTGTTATACGAAGCGTTGCAAGTATTTGGTTATAAAGCTTTTGAACTTAGAAATGCTATTATGTATGGTAATTGGTATGGTATACGTTACATTTGGAAATAATGTCTCATTAAATTTACAGCTGTCTGAAACGGTAAGTCTCCTCATCTAGATCTTCTCCACCGTATACAATTTAGCTATGATCCTATTTAATGGTATGCAGTAAAATACAATTTAGCTATGATCCTATTTAATGGTATGCAGTATACAATTTAGCTATGATCCTATTTAATGGTGTGCAGTATACAATTTAGCTATGATCCTACTTAATGGTGTGCAGTATACAATTTACCTAGAATCCTATTTAATGGTGTGCAGTATACAATTTACCTATGATCCTATTTAATGGTATGCAGTATACAATTTACCTATGATCCTATTTAATGGTGTGCAGTATACAATTTACCTATGATCCTATTTAATGGTGTGCAGTATACAATTTAGCTATGATCCTATTTAATGGTGTGCTGTATACAATTTAGCTATGATCCTATTTAATGGTATGCAGTAAATGCATATTAGTCCTTTACTGCGAACATAAGAAATAATACCATATTCACAATATTTTACTTTCACGGCTGGACTTCCATGGTGAAGGTAAAATGTTAATGATAAGTGCATTAGTAACAAATATATTTGAATTATTTTTTTTAATTTATTTATTTTTCTTTAAAACACCATTAGGTTGCGATTTACTTAACTGTTGGAACGTTTATGTTTTACACGCAAAGAATATCTGATGAAATATTGTTTGAATATTGTCAGTTTTTTTACTATTTAATCTTCTAAAACATTGAAGTCAAGATATACCTTTTTCAATTGGGTATATAGATTGTACCATACATAATCCTAGGTAACTTTGGTTTCTATTTGTGCCACTCGAGCTATAGGTGTGTTCCACTTTTTCTTTACTTTTCTCATTTTAAATATGTGTTTCATATAAATGATATTCTGTCATAATCATTTTGTACCAGATTGCTAGTGATTTCCAATGAACAGGTCGTAATCTAATCTATCCCTTGCTTAAATATGTATATCTATTATTTCGATTGTACTGCTGTGTATCAACCTCCCCTAAATAAATGTTTGAACAGCATTGCTAGAAGACAGCACTAAAATGAAGAAGAAAAAAAAGACTTTCGAATATTCAATTTTATAAGAGAGAGAGAGAGAGAGAGAGAGAGAGAGAGAGAGAGAGAGAGAGAGAGAGAGAGAGAAAGAGAAAGAGAGAGAGAGTTTGGTTTATTTGACAAATCTGTTGAATAATATAACACATTTTCCTCATTTTGAAAAGGAGACGTCATTGCTAAGAAAACCTTTCTGTGCCAGGGATCGTTAAAAAAGAAACAAACAAATACAAGATG
The DNA here is from genome assembly GCA_029931535.1 of Margaritifera margaritifera. Classification (NCBI taxonomy): domain Eukaryota; kingdom Metazoa; phylum Mollusca; class Bivalvia; order Unionida; family Margaritiferidae; genus Margaritifera; species Margaritifera margaritifera. The sequence goes on from JAQPZY010001594.1 coordinate 4,305,335, forward strand.
CTGTCAAAAAAATGTGTTCAGAAAAAGATAACTTAAACAGTGTTAGGAAAATGTAATTACTAGCGCCATGTGTAGACTATCCAGTTTGAATTCACGTTGACAAGTATCCATCATTCAATAAAAGTGCATTTCCTTTTCATCAGTAGTGTATACATTAAAAACTCAAAATCAAGCTAAGGACAATACGCGACAGAAGATTCTAAAGGTGTTTGAATATTGCTGTCAAGCAATGCAATTATCTGCGCAACATTGCATAGGGTGTCATAAAAATTACCACCTTCCTATTGAATGTGGGGCAGACCTGTAATTAATATTTGATATGCCCATATCAGGTGGCGATATATATATATATATATATATATATATATATATATATATATATATATATATATATATATATATATATATATATATATACGTCCATGATTGTTCCTCTTTGAGACAATGATGTTTTCATGATAGAAAAGACCCCTGGCCCTTGAGTATATGAGGGCTATGTGTCTTTTCGTATTTCATTTAATCCCGATCACAATATGACGTGTCAAAGTATCAGGATCTTACCCCCAAGGCATCATACTATCTTGAACCTGACAACCCGTTGTCATATTTTTTCACAGGAAAATACATTTTAACTTTTGATACTTTTCTATGTACAGAAAGTTTACCCAACTTTTACCTGACTATTTTTAATGACTTGAATTGACTATGCCAACAATATAGTGGACAAGTCAGAAACTTACAAATTATTCCTCAACAAATCCACGTGTCATTGCCATCACTCGCAAACTCTCTAACCACTAGTCATTTGCTTTGCAAATTTGTTTCTGGTTGAGATAATACAGAAGATATATTATGGATTTGGAAATCTAAAAAACGAGAGATTTGCCTCAAAACATTTTTACAGAAGTTATACACATCATTTTAGTTAAATTTAGTGATTTACGTGCAAAAGACTTCTAGCCTATATTTGATTTGGATAACTTGGGGCATTGAAATCGGAAGAGCAAACAAAAAGATCAAACTCGTAAAAAATAGGTTTGTGTTTTACAATTCCTAAACAGACAAGTCAGACAAGTAGATATGCTATAAGCGAAGTGTGCAGGTAGATCAGTTATAAATAGACAAGTGTGCAGGTTGATATGCTATAAATAGACAAGTGTGCAGGTAGATAAGTTATAAATAGACAAGTGTGCAGGTAGATATGCTATAAATAGAGTGTGCAGGTAGATCAGTTATAAATAGACAAGTGTGTAGGTTGATATGCTATAAATAGACAAGTGTGCAGGTAGATCAGTTATAAATAGACAAGTGTGCAGGTAGATATGCTATAAATAGACAAGTGTGCAGGTTGATATGCTATAAATAGACAAGTGTGCAGGTTGATATGCTATAAATAGACAAGTGTGCAGGTTGATATGCTATAAATAGACAAGTGTTTAGGTAGATCAGTTATAAATAGACAAGTGTGCAGGTAGATATGCTATAAATAGAGTGTGCAGGTAGATATGCTATAAATGAAAATCTGCCTAATTGCATTTATAACCTCCACATTTTATTCTATTATTTTTATCCCCGCATATTAGCGGAGGATACTGTGATATCCTCCATCTGTCCTTCTGTCCGCGCGCCTGTCCTTATCAACATCTCCCCCTAAACCGCTGGGTGGAAATTTACTAAATTTTATAGTTGTGTTGCCCTTGGAATAACCATCTACAATAGGAGCGTCATCTTTGGCTCCCACCCATCACGCCTACTCAGGCTGGTATGACTTTATACTCAAACAATGGAATCACACGCACACGATTGAGTATAGCTTCCATTCTTTTCTATGTAATTCCTTTTTTTAAGGCAATTCGTTAGCAAATGTATTATGATTTATCATATAAGAATAACACTTATACACGGTCTGCAAAGTATAAGCGTTGACCGAACCATGAGGAAAAGAGACTGAACCCATTTGGGTCATCCCCCACCCATACCCAAACACAATCGTTCTTCTACAAATGTTTGATCCTGACCAATAACGCATATCCCTATATGTAAGCATGCTTTTCGCATCTACTGCAAGAAATTGGTCAGTGGCAGGAAAGCGGCTAAGAGGGAAATCATATGTCTAAGACATTACGATACTGTTTTAATATATTCTTTGAGTTGAGTATATGTAACGACAAACATTGTCAAGATAGGCATAGTCATCGAGAATTTGTATTTAAAGTCGTTTGTTTATTTTGTTTCAGATTACAAATAAGTAACATTATCTTGTTAGAGCTATTAATCGACTACAACAATTAAATAACAATTAACTGTATCTAGTCTAAAGTAAATGTAAAGAAAACAAAAACAAAACAGATAAATAAAAGGCAACTAAAGGTTCAATATACATGTAACTACAGAACTTAAGCACTTAGCATGCAGCAGAACTAATGACGAACTCATGTAAATCTTAAAAAACAAAGCTAAAACTAAAATTCAAGTCATAATAAACACCGTAAACATAAAATATAACATCACTGTAAATGGAGCATGATCTTTACTTATGTTTAAATATGGAGCATTTACATAAAAAAATCTCCCAGACCAGGTCCTTACAAAGGATTTAAACTGTTTAAAGTTTGTGACGGTGCGAATTTCGTTTGAAAGAGAATTCCAAAGATTTGCTTCTGCGTATCTGACAGATTTAAGACCATACCTGGTTGTTCTTACAGATGGACAGATTTAAGACCATACCTGACTGTTCTTACACATGGACAGATTTAAGACCATACCTGATTGTTCTTACACATGGGCAGATTTAAGACCATACCTGACTGTTCTTACACATGGACAGATGTAAGACCATACCTGGCTGTTCTTACACATGGACAGATTTAAGACCATACCTGACTGTTCTTACACATGGACAGATTTAAGACCATTCCTGACTGTTCTTACACATGGAATTTCCAATTACAGGTGTTTACATACTTTAAAGAATAACAAGACTGAGAGTAGATTCTCCAAAAAATGGAAAGCATGTGAAGCATGTGGGAAGCATACTTTAACAGCAGTGTGTCTAAGCGTGAAACACACACACACTCACACATACACACACACACTCACAAACACACACACACACACACACACACACACATATATATATATATATATATATATATATATATATATATATATATATATATATATTGTTATGCTCTTTATTTTGATAATTGAACTTTTTGACGTTTTCCGATATCAAAACAGAGCTGGGCCTTTACTTACTGTAGACAGCGATCTGGGGGTATGTTTAATTGTTTCACCCATAATCGTTATTGCTGGAGTTTTGGTGACATTAGTTATGATGAAGTGAAACTGTTTAAAGTTTAGAATTTGGCTGAACCAACGTCATAAAAACATTGTATTGGTGATTTAGGCTGAACCATATTTTTAGTTACGAGTGCCAAAACCCACCCATGGTAGTAGAAGATAATTGAATGTGCCCGTGCTAAGTTTTGGCGTACGTGGCAATTTCTAATAAATTGATTTGATAAAGGCAGACAAAGCTTTGATCTATTGGATACACCTGGTGCTGAAACTAGACTTGAAACTCAGAAACCTTATCTACCGTGTATACTCGCGTATAATTCCATACCAACTGCAAACTGCATAGATCCAGATCTTCCGTCGCATAATGCGCCGGCAGATCTGGGTCTATGCAGTTTGTAAGGACTAATCAGTAGAACTAACAACATAGACCCTGATCTGCCATCGCATTATGCGACGGTAGATCAAGGTCTATGTTGTTTGGATTTTGACCCAAATTATACGCGAGTATATACGCTAGTGTATTCCCAAGTGAGATAAGCAACTGAAAATCAAATACTTAACCGATTGCACATAATGTTTGATATAAATAATGTTTGATATAACAGATAATGTTTTCAATTCGTATGTTTTCATACTAAACCTCTTTTGAATATTCTTCGCCCTACCGTTATATACATCATTTCTTCGCCCTACCGTTATATACATCATTTCTTCGCCCTACCGTTATATACATCGTTTCTTCGCCCTACCGTTATATACATAATTTCTTCGCCCTACCGTTATATACATCATGCATACGCTAATTGTGTCGACTGCTCAGAGACTATATGATCATAATCTGGTCTTCCATTACACTGTGCTCTGATCCAAATTAAAATGTAATCTTAAAGCAAAACACAAGAAAATAAAACAAAAACCGTAAAACTGGGTTTAATCTAAATGACAAGATTATTATTGTAATATTACTCTTGTTCCCAGAGTACTTATAAAGGTTGAGAGCTCATTGATCAATAATAAAAACCCATGTACTACAGCATTTTGATTTAAAGGAGTATTCTTGCTTGTGCCACTATACTGAAGTCACAGTGTTCATAGTGTGCCACTATACCAAAGTCACAGAGTCCATAGTGTGCCACTATACCAAAGTCACAGCTTCCATAGTGTCCTACTATACCAAAATCACAGCGTCCATAGTGTGCCACTATACCGAAGTCACAGCGTCCATAGTGTGCCACTATACCGAAGTCACAGCGTCCATAGTGTGCCACTATACCAAAGTCACCGCGTCCGTAGTGTGCCACTATACCAAAGTCCCAGCGTCCATAGCGTGCCACTTTACCAAAGTTCCAGCGTCCATAGTGTCCTACTGTACCAAAATCACAGCGTCCATAGTGTGCCACTATACCGAAGTCACAGCGTCCATAGTGTGCCACTATACCGAAGTCACAGCGTCCATAGTGTGCCACTATTCCAAAGTCACAGCGTCCGTAGTGTGCCACTATACCAAAGTCACAGCGTCCATAGTGTGCCACTATACCAAAGTCACAGCGTCATAGTGTCCCACTATACCGAAGTCACAGCATCCATTGTGTGCCACTATACCGAAGTCACAGCGTCCGTAGTGTGCCACTATACCGAAGTCGCAGCGTCCATAGTATGCCACTATACCGAAGTCACAGTGTCATAGTGTCCCACTATACCGAAGTCACAGCGTCCATAGTGTGCCACTATACCAAAGCGCACAAAAACAAAGAGTTTAAAACAGCAGTGATAAAGAATGCTCAGAAATTTTACAATTAATGACAGTGTTCGATTTACATTACTGAATTATTGTAAAATGAAGCGTTTATCAATCTTTTTGTCAGTTAATGCACCACCTATATTCATTAGGTTCGGCAAATAACACTAATTGTACACGTAGTCAACACTGTTGTCTTGTATATCTGCCCACCACTGACATATTGAATGACCAGTCACGTGACCGCAAGACGTGGTTCTCAATTACTTCAATAGCTTCAACATTCATGTTACACAATTAATATGTATGTGCCGCAGACATCCGAAAGTACAAAAGTTATAGTTTTAACGTTTGAATGTGTTAACGTTCAAAATGCCACCTCTGAATCGTTGAAGAATTGTGAGGAACGAATATTTATAACCTTATACTATGGTCAATGCAAAAGAAACTCTCACAAAATTATATACAGTATTTTGTAGTTGTCATTACTTCAAGATAATAATGCATGTCGTTTATCACATTTTTTTGCAATCATGAATGATTTTGAATAATTCACCTCGCGTAAACTTTCTTTCCGTTCTTCTTTCTTATTTGGGAGTGCGAAAGAATCTTTGGGAAAATTGGTGATCGTGATTTTGTACGCAACAATGATATACACCGGTATGCAATTTGGTACACGCGCTGATAGAGAAGTACTTTAAAATCTCTTCACTGCCAGTGAGACTATTTAGGTTTATTTTCTCATGCCATTCTCTTCAGTTGAAATAAATGCATATACATTAAAATTTCTACTAACTCTGTTGAATATACGCACTCAGATCTGCGATCACTACAGCCATCCTCAATATTGACTGAATGATTTTCTTTCTAACATAAGAAGCTTGGTAAACTCGAATCAGGCCCATCTTTCAGCCATTGGGTCTCTGTCAAACAGAGCCATTGTTCAAGCTGGCGCGTTATCTAAAACCAACAAAATGCTCACCAGCTAAGTTGAACAGATACACAGGGGTCAAGGGTTATATATCAGCTTGGAATCCAAGATAAGTATATTTTATGTCTGTTTTAGTTATTGGAATGCTGATATTGAGGTTTAAGGTCATCTGAGACGTTACCACGAAATCGCTTTTCAACGCTTTTTCACCCAATACTTTGGATCAAATATTTGTAAAACGCATTCTCCAATACCTTGTCTTGTCCATGAGTCCTGTTTTAAAACTATTTCATTTGAACAGTATGTACTACTCGTTATTGATATTTCAATCTTTCAAAACGTTTTGTGTGTGTGTGTGTTGGTAAATGTTACAGTAGTGACAGGCGATTATACGGATTCTTTTAACAGCAAAAAGTCTTTTATTTTTAGATGACGGAAGGTGTTCAATAACAGCAAGTCGTTCCTTCAAGAATCTCACTCATACTCCTAAGGTTTCGAAGGTTGGAAGATTTGCAACTGAAGACGGAATAACAAAACAGTTCATCACCAAGAAACCAAACGCCTTGATTCTAAAACAAACACACACACCCACCCCCCAAAAAGCAACAACAACTGTAAGCGTAAAGTAACAACATAGCATGCTATATTGAAAACATTAAAGTACATTTTTTTAAAAATTCTGATTACCAGTTTATCAATAGTACGGCGGTTAATATCTGTCGAACATTACAGCTGCATTGTTCTCAAAAGATTGATAAATTCAGACAAGTCGGACCATGTACGTGAAGTGTGACAGTCGGTTTCTAATAGTAAAGATTAGACCATATGTATGAGCATACCCTACATTATCAAGCACGTTTGAATAAGTTTCACCTGGTTGAATCTGATCACAACAGATTTAATCAGACTTCCACAAATTTGTTAATATCAGTGAGAAAAATAAAAATCAGTACTATCCTACTTTAAAAGATACGCCGGTGAAACGTTCCAACCTTGCCTTCCAGGTCATTAGTTTGGAAAACTATAAGTAAGTACTGGCTTAAATATGAGATACTTTGGAAAAACCGAACTAGGTCTTCTACATGTATCAAGATAGTAATTCCAACTGAATAGTTTTCTGGAGATATTGTTTCAGAGTTAAGACAAAGAAATGTCGTCGCTTAATGTTGCGGCAGATAAAGTACTTAATTCTACATAAAGGTTGTGTTCATCCAAATTTCGTGTTTGACATCACCGCTGATTACGGCTAAGCCAGTTTCCTTTCATTTTTAATGGAAAATTTTTAAAAAATGGAAAAGTCTACTCAGAATTAATCCATAAACACCGTTTACCGGTAATTTAAATGATGAATACAAGTCTTAAACCGGAAATATTGTTGCAAATGCATGCATGTGAAATGCCACAAATTTTATTTATTTATTTATTTATTTATATATAAAAAATTCAAGTACTGGTGTTCGGTGATTGCTAAGGTCAAATATCTTGACGTGTGACTCAATAAGTTGAGGTCTAAATCCAGTGCTTTCATCTACAGGAAACAGGATAATGATACGTACGTAAAATTTACGGATAGACGTCAGTATACGACTGATACGTACGTAAAATTTACGGATAGACGTTAGTATACGACTGATACGATATCTAAGAAGCATGATTATAAATATGTCTCGTCTTAATAACAGATGCCAGACAAGGTACATGGTGTTTATGGTAAGTCGCAAGCAGAGACGCTCCTAGTAAATATAGCGATATTGGTAATGGCTTTTAAACTTTGTTTGATGCTGCGCACGTGCGTTAAGTGTGGCAGTATCATCTGTACGCCACTGATAACGAATCGAATGGGTAGCAGTGTTTTGCTGATGACGGAAATAAGCCAGAGGAGCATAATGCTGATTATCCTCATCTCTTGCTGGAGCAAATAGTGACAGCAAGAATTTACACAATGTTTTTATAAGACATACTGAAGATTTGACTTGCAATATTTTGCTTCCGCCTTTTCCATGCTGCTAAATATATTTAGTGGGCATGCGTGCGTAGGAGTTATTTAAGCACAAAATGTACACAACATTGAGCTGATCTCTTAACTTCTAATTCTGATAGAGGTTTTGAACCTGCTGACATGGGTAGTTCATTTTATTTGAAAACAAAAGCTGGTGGGCTACTTTTTGTCATAAAGCTCACCTTGTTTTTTTTTTTTTTTTCCCGTATCACGTAAGCTCGTATTGAGAGATTCCTTGAACACATCTTTGAAAGTTAAACGTAGACATATTTGTGACATAAATGCTTCTTAAAGATTGCAATAATTGTCGAGAAGCGTAATTATTTGCATAAAACCCTCGTTTAACTAAAGTATAAAAAGACGCTGCCTTATAAGGTAAGGATATAATGTAAATGCATTTGTGAGTGCTTTTATGACTTCCGGTCAACACTTAGTGCCGGATAAAAACGGAATCTAACTTGTATGTGAGCGTTGAAAAATATTAACAATCGAGGTGTAATTTTTCCTATTAAATACTAGGAGCTAAATGGTAAAACAGTAGAAAGGACAAAGGCAACATGAACGTAGTTATTCTTTTGTGGTAATGGAAAACAAAGATAACCCTAGACAATCATTTTGACCCAATATAGTCAGCATATAACATCTTTTAATTTTGAAGATGCCTATCAAATAAAAGCCAAATAAACATAATTTATTATTGCCATGTATTCAATCTAACGGGCAGAGATTTAGATTGATTGATCCTGTAAAAGTGAAACTTTTGAAAAATAGTATTATATGTACTGGACACAATTAACTATTACACAGCAATTCTGAGCACGCACGCAGCAACTGATTGTTTCAGGCGCGAGGTCCATAATAGGAGTGAGGTTCAGGAGATAGAAATTGATGACTTTGTCTCAGAACACTACTAACTCATATAATATAGGTTTCCTTCTAATAATATCCCAGTGTCTGCATATACAATGCAATATCCATAGGGTTTAACGTGATGAAAATCGTGCAATTTCTAACAATATGTTTTAGTCTCAAGTACATATCAAAGAGGAAAGATAAAAAAATAAAACACGCAACTTAATAATAGATCAGATTAATGACGAACCATGGCTAAGTGAAATATATATATATATATATATATATATATATATATATATATATATATATATATATATATATATATATATATATATATATATATATATATATATATTAAACTTCCGTAGTAGTTTCCTGTGCGTTCTAAAACTTTGCCGTGGAACTGTTGTACACAGACTATTACCACTGCTGGTTCCTTTTATTATTAGTGACTTGTTATTGGTGCATATTAAAATTTAATTTTGAGCAGATACAGGATACTAACTGGTTTGCAAGACTCAATGGAACATTATGTTTAATAGAATAATTATTTAACAGACAGGAAGTGTTGATACATTTACAAGTAAATGAATGGCAAAGATATGTCTCGTAGCAAATGAACCTGTAATAATTAAAAGAGAATTAAAGATACATCCTCGCAAACTAGAGGAAGTTCATGAAATAGTCAAAAAGATGAGTGCTGTTCAAAACATTCCAGTAGAAATAATCAACGTGGCATGCTGAAGTGTTTTACTGAGTATGTGCAAACATAATTAAATGTCCAGATGCATCACATTCTTAAAATTCACTAGTAGCATAAAGTATGCAATCTTGATTCTGTTTTTCTTTCTCCGTTTCTTTATTTACTTTTTTTTTAAAAATATGTTATTTCGTATTTATAAGCTATTTAACTGACCACACGAAATAATGGATTCGTCAATTGATATATCTTCCCACGAGTGAAAAAATCTTCCTACGTGCAGAAATAAACTCTGAAGCAGATAACAGTTTTCGAAGGCAAAATAGCTACCTTTTACCTTACAAAAGATTATTCATTTATCTACCGAGTAATAACCCAAGCCCTGCGGCGACATGGCATCTTTAAAGAGAATGGCGATGGGACGTCTGTTCCATAGACTCGGCGCTAAGTGTTTCCGGTCGTTAAATACTATGCTTCCATTTAGGCATTTCCGCCATCTTGTGCCTATGAGACATTCTTGGAGTATCCCCCTAAAAAAAAAAAAAAAAAAAAAAAGTTAAATTTCACAGTTGCAGTCATTTAAATATTCAAGCGATTGGCTGGCAGAATAAAGCCCTATGTGTACAAGTTTTCAATTTCTGACAGACTAGCTCCTTACGTTTGCGGTTCAAGTACTATTCTGTGTCTAACACAAGCATACCATTATGACTGCAGTACAAACTATATCCCATTCCGTAACATAGAAAAACGGCGAATATTTCACTATTTATTTGCATATTTATTTCTTGAAAACCGGTGTTTTTCCTTTGGAAAAAAAAATACTGGTTATGGAAAAAGATTCATAAGTGTGTTGTGAAAATATCATGTAAATTGAATGAAATTACAAACAGTTGAATTTGTAATGTAATATAGAGAGGATATTTGCTTGAAACGAGTGAATAACGGATATATTTCATCGAGTGGGTGAAAAACTCAGTATTTTCACTCGTGGCTTCGCCACTCGTGAAAATACTTAAGTTTTTCACCCACGAGATGAAATATATCCGTTATTCACTCGGAGAAAGCAAATATTCTTTTTATTTTATGCTCAAGCGTATTGTCTAGCAATTTGTATAACACACTGAAGTAGCTGATTTCTTACTGGATCCCGCGCAATAATGTCAGCGGTTTGCCGTTTATGTTTTGCTCTGTTTTGTGTATATTTGCACATAAAATATCAGTAGTTACATAATGCTTCTTCCCAATTCAAGGTAAAATATCAGATAAAAAGAAAATGAAACCCAAAAAAAATTGTGTTTGTTGCTGGATTTGAACCCGGTTCGCCGGGATGCGAAGTGGCCATCTATACTACTACACCACGCGAGCTATTGACTGGTAGTGAAAAAATATCATGATATTTTTTCACTGCAGTGAAATATCACAATTATATCACTCGAAAAATCCAGTATTTCACTGCCTAGCATAAAATAAAGTAAATTATCTTCAGTTGCTATACTGGATTGGGGAAACGTTTCTCCGGCCACCTGATCATGAACAGTTCACACCTAGCTGGCGTTCGAGTCAGTGCTCCCTTTGAATTTACTACAATGGTTGATTGCCACATACCGTCCTCTGACAGTGGCTATATTAGACGCACGCTTGATCTTATTAAAAAAACACTAATCTATATGGCACACTGCGACCCTTCCAACGAGTGCAAACATAAGATTATCAATCGTACATACCTCTATGGAGAAGAAACAAAACAAACTCGGGGGCTTTGGACTGGCTGCAGGCAAAATATTGTATGACGGGTATTGGGATAAAATCAAATTCTACAAACAATTTTAAACAATTAAATTACATAAAAAGGTAAGTAATACCCCGCAGGCCAATTTATCACGGTTGGATATGCAACAGTATGTCACAGGAAAAACTTATTTGAATAAAAGTACAGAATTAGAACCAGTGCGATTTGGTCTTGTTTCCTTTAATTTTTGTGGGAGATTTTTGTCGGTGTATTGCAATTTATCGATTTGCATCAAATTTGTAATTGGTGCAACAGAAGATTCGTAAACAGACATTTGAAGCACACGGGTTCCGAGAGTGTGAAAAAGACTCACTGTGTCAGCCTCTGTATCAAATGCGATATAGATATACCGCTCTGTAACACAGGTCTCAATTGTCAACGTGACAGGAATAGATACGCTCTCTAACACAGGTTTCACTTGCCAACGTGTGAGGAATAGATACATTTAATGCCGTGGACTACCTGATTCTATGCCGATAATAATACGCACCTTCCAACTGTATCAACTTCTTATCAAGAGACTAATTTACCTGTGCTGCTCGTCAAAATGCCACCACAGGTAGTGCCTTAAGATTGAATACATCTTGATTGTGGCGGCGGGAGAGTTTGAGGCGCCCGGACGCAATGTTCTTTAATGGCGCCCCCCCCCATCCACCGAGGTACCCGGGGGCAATGTTCTTTAGTGGCGCCCCATACTTTGCCACAGAGAACAGTTTTTACCCCCCCCCCTCCCCATGTAACCCATCCTAAGCCCTGAAACCGAGGAACCGAAGGCTTAGATGGGGAGGGGGGGGGGGGGAGCGTGTTGGCAAAAAAAAAAAAAAAAAGCTTCTGACGGCGCCCCGTTGCCCGGCGCCTGGGGGCAATTGCCCCTCCTCCCTCCTTCGCGTCGCCACTGCATCTTGACTTTCAAATTCACACTACTGGAAGTTTCTGGGCATCCCAATTCCCTCCCCACCCCCGTCAACACCCCCTCCCAAAAAAAAAAAAAAAAAAAAAAAAAAAAAACGAAAAAAAAAAACGATAAACACTTGCACACCTATATTCAACTATGAAAAAATGCAGCGCACAGTTTACGATCGTTCAGTGATTTTGTCTTTTTATTTCTTTGGATTATCAGGTGGATCACGAACAACTTCACATAGTCTGACACTGACACTATGCAATATATTCTTATTGTGTTTAGGGGAGACAACTCCTACACCCTTGGACCAGACGTTTGATCTGTTTGATGATACACTATCTCAAAGAGAGTTCTCAAGATAAATCTTTCAGAATCTTCGTTCCCTCTCCACACCGCCCAGTACATTTTCATAAAAACTGATGAGTCGTGGATTACATTTTTTATTAGTGTATGATCGTCCGGTCGTAAAAGATATAAAAATTGTAGATTTTATTTCTGCTTTAAAGAAAGTAAAATGTTCAATTGAAATTTGAATACAGACTCGACAATACTTGTTGGGTACCGAAAATAGTTGTGGATAAAATAATATGCCTAACATGAGCATATTGATTACGTAATTATACGAACTTCAGCAAAATTTAAATAAATATTTATAATATCTCATAGCATGCATTTATTATGTTCGATGTTACTGGAATATTGACTGGTATTTGACATGATTATATTCCTAGAAAAAAGCCCCCCCCCCCCCCCACCAAAAAAAAAAAAAAAATAAAAATAAAAAATAAAAATAAAATACAAATGGAATCAAATAAAAGTACATTTTAACTTTGGGTATAAGAAAATAAAAGAGGGATCTAATATGCAATCAGCACATCAATAAAATCAAATCTTTATTTAAATAAGCATAAATATGCATATATTAGTATATGATTTTAAAAAGGTTCAACATAGAAAGTTAGTTGTGCCCACTTAATATTGTTTTCTTGCTATTAATCGCTTCATAAAAATATTTCGAGAAATTACATACAATTTTCTAATTTTCTTAATTTTTTATGGAGGGGGGAGGTTTGGTTTGGTTTTGTGGATTTAACACCATTCTTCAGTACATGATAGGCTATACAGGACAGCCAGCAAATCTGCTGGAGGAAGAACCCCGGGAAGAACCACCGACCCACGGGAAGCTACTGGCAAGCTTTCTCACATATCCATGTTGGCCGAGCCGGGACTCGAACTCACGCGAATAGAGGTGAGGTGTCAGTGATTTGTTAAGGCGAGCGCCTTAGACCACTCGGCCACCATCAACATATGGAATACGTTTACGCATATTTGTGTGTCTCCAATACTATTTTCTTGACGTATTTGCTAACACAATGAACATATAAACAGAAAAGGGGTTTCGTCTTGTATATCACTATTATTACAAATCATACAATATTTTAAATCTCTCTCTATTATGTTCCTATCATATATACGCGTTACAAATTCAAGTTGATGTGATTATATTCTTAAGCATGTAAAATCATTTTTATGTTTACTGTTGGTCGATAAAACAGAATTATTAAAAGTTAATTTCTCTGAGGAGTGAACAATTGCATACCATTCAGATAGATATGTGTCTTTAGCACGTTGATTAAAAAACAACTAAATATTTTTCAAGATGTACATTCATTAAAACCAAATACTATTAAAAAGTGACAACCTGTTTAACTGATTAAATCTGTCAGCGTTAGGATGAAGTACAGTATTTGCATTTCGTAAAACTGTATTTTGTATTTTCTTCTTTTAAACCAATATTTCACAACTCTTTTAACCCTAGCAAGGATCGTATTTAACAATTGCTTGTAAAACTTAAGATCTCTGTCTCTGTCTGTCTGTCTGTCTGTCTCAGTACAAATATGAAGCACATATCTTTCATCTGCATAATTTAATATTGAAGCAACACAGACATCAACTTTTTTATTGCAAGGCTTGGTTTTAAAAGATCCGCTTAATTTTCACTTCTGAAGCGTTGAGAGCTTTTGAATCTTAATCTGCTAATACTTTGTTTTAGCTTTAGTAAATTTACCATGGCTTCTAAGATGCACAACCAAAATAATGAAATTGTTTTACTGTCTCTATTTTCTGACCATCTCTGCAAACCACGGTCTTGGTTTTTTTCTAAACGTAACTTCATATCAATTTTTTTTACAGTAATTTTATAATGTAATCAGCAAAGTTTCCAATCTATTATTAGTCTCTTAAAACAAACCACAAGATCATGTGCGAACAAAAGTTAAACCGATGATAATTCGTTTAAGAAAACACTGCTAACACCAGATTCGTGAAGAGAAGTTTCTAAATCAACTATTAAAAAAAAAGAAACTAAAGAATCGGAGATAATACTTCGCCTTGACTTAAACCAACACTGAATTCAAAACATTCAGTATAAGATTCTAAGTGTAATACACTGGACTTCATATAGATATAAACCGTAAAACATTAAACAGCTAACTGGTATCTGCGCATATAAAAAGCTAATACCACAGCCCATCATTATACGCACAATCAAACTATTTCTGAAAATCAACAAAAGTACAATAAAGTATTTTCCCGTTAATATTGACAATACCATTTCAGGTACTATATCAGCAATAGTATCCACTTCTTGTTGGAAGCCAAACTGAGCATGTGAAATTTATTATTTTACTCACACCAAAATACTAAATTTATTATTGACAATACTTGTGAGTCGCTTAAATATACAATTGAGAAGAGTAATAGCCCCAAAATTTCTTGTATCTGCAGTATGACTATGTTTATGAATTGGTATAATCACCACTTCACTCCACTTAGATGGGTAGTAGCTACTTTCGAGTATAGCATCAAGCATGACACATTGGAGCTAAAACATCACAGGCATGTATCAAAATAGTCATTTAAAATAAAATCGTTGCCATGCACTTTACAGGTCTTAATATTTTGACAGCCGTAATAATTTTGTCCAAAGATAGAGGTTCATCTAGTTTATCAAATATACTTTATGTAACGAAAGAACCTTGATTTATTCTACTAATTAATTTCTCTGAAATTATTTAAAGTAAGCAAATATTCTTGAGGATAAATGCAATCAGAATAATGTCATCGTTTTGTTTTTTTTTTTAAATGTCAGAAATTCCCACAAATCTTTCTTTCTTGGATCAGAGATATTTTTCTATAACTGATTTTTATAATTAAGCTTTGCCTTCCCAACAAACTTTCTTAAAATCCTTTTCTAAAATTTAAAAATTTATAAATCATTTTCATGAGAGACTTCGTATTGATTTTCAAACTGTCTAAATAATGTTTCCTCTTGGGAATATATTCATTATCAAACTATGACTTTGATTTCTCAAAAATATATTTTTGGAAAGATACGGAACCATCATTAATATGAAAGACTTTAAAAAGAGGATTCCCAACACCCGAAATCAATTCATTCATTTTGTCTAAGGCCATGTTAATGGATTTATGGGCCTTCTAATGAAATACTATTCTGTTTTTTATCTAATATTTGCATATTATTTGTTTAAACCAACTATTGATTTGTTGTTAGCATAATTTGGATTGCATTTAATATGCAAATGTTTAGATTGCAGATCTAGTTAACAAACTAAATATAAATTCTAAAGCTGAGTGATCCGAAAAGGTAGACGAGCCGTGCAGATAAAAATCAGAAATGAGACCAAAAACTGCTTTGTGCGATAATATATAATCCACATAATTCAATCCTCGTGGAACAGTGTAAGCATGTTTACCAATATCTTTATCTCCGTTTAGTCTACCTTTAGATATACGTAGTCCCATGACTTTACACAACTCAAATTAACAACTACGAAATGAATTTATGCTTTTATCTTTGGAACACCTTTCGCTTATTCGTCGTATCTGTTGGAAACTTTTCATCGATACTAACCTTCAAAAAAGCAATTAAAGAGCGCAAAATTTCTGCTAGCAGTTATCTGGCATTTGTTAGTAGGCGAGCTTCTGTACTATTAAGCTGATTAAAACAAAAACGCAGTTCGCTCAATTATGATTTATCAAGGGCGTCGGAGTTGGGGCGGCAGGGACGGCGGTCGCTACCCCAATAATTCGGCAAGAAAAAAAATCTATGCTTAAAATCCACTATCTATCCGCTACCAATAAATATAAAATATGCAAAAATATGACATGTTATTTGTCACCTTGATGAGGACGGTTGATATTGGAAAACGGCCAGTGCATGCGGAACGTGTTAAACAATGCATGACCAATTATTGGATAATTAAAAGGGATCAATGCACACGAGTAGATAACATTGACCGCCGATAGGTAAGGTGTGTAAAACATCATTGTTCTGTTAATGTTAAACTGGCGATCACCTGACCTTTTGTTTTGGAGACAAAAGAAAGTAGTAAAATACTTACATAAAAGACTTTACATTACTTTGATCTTGCATTACTTTAACAAAACATATTGTATAACTTTTAATAATAACCATTATCGCATTTTCTGAACAAACCCCCCCCCCCAAAAAAAAAAAAAGAAAAAAAAGAAAAAAAAAGTGATAACTTATTTATTAAGACAATCTAAAATTAAGATTCATTCCGTAAATTGCACTTGCTATGTTAACATGGGTAATCCAAATCAACCGTTCAACTTCAATTTCCCTAAGCGATCTTTTGGGATAAAGAACCCAGAACACCGTTCATTTAAAGCTGAATGGTTTAAACTCCATCCCTGGCTTCACTATTATGAGGTAATTATGTGTAATATTTAATCTCTCTCTCTCTCTCTCTCTCTCTCTCTCTCTCTCTCTCATATATATCATATATATATATATATATATATATATATATATATATATATATATATATATATATATATATATATATATATTATCGTGTTCGATCCGGGCAAAATCTATGATTTGTTATCTATTAAAATAGGTTCCAATTTAGAGAAAAATAAATAATAAAAATAAAAGAAAGCTTGTTATGCGGTTTGAACCCGTGCCGACAAGCTTATAAAATATTTACATGCGTTGTCCTTACCGTTGTCTTAAACAAAACAATACTATTTCGTACACAAGATGTTCATCTAGTTTTTATTGTTTATTGTTGTTAATTTGCCGTGTTTATATACTTTCAGTCCAAAGACCTGGTGTTTTGCTTCATATGCATATCTGCAATGGCAGAAGGGAAGGTCTCCAATTCCAAGGCGGACAAATGCTTCATGTCAAAAGACATCTGCAACTGGAAAGACGCAACGACAAAGTTCAAGAAACATCAGCACTCAGAATGCCACGCGGAAGCCGTAGAGAGACACATCACGCTGCCACAAGAAACGAACGACATCGGAAAGACCTTATCATCCGCACACTCAGAAGAAAAGAGGAACAACATGCAGCAGCTTCTCACAATCCTGAGAAATGTTAGATTTCTTGTGTGCCAAGGACTCGCACTGTGAGGTCATGTGACCAAAGTGACGGTAATTTCATTCAGATACTGAAACACCACGGCGAAACAGACGATTCGATATTGAAGTGGATAGAAAAGAAAACTGACAAGTTTACATCTTCGGACATACAAAATGAGATGCTACAAGTGATGGCCTTAGGAATTCTCCGTGGAGTTGCCACAAATATAAGAAACGATCGCTTCTTCACTATCAGGGCAGATGAAACCACAGATCAGTCTAATCGTGAACAGGTCGTCATTGTATTTAGACATGTGGACAGTGAACTAAATGAACACGAAGAATTCATTGGACTGTACATGGTTCCCTCCATCGATGCCGAGACTTTGACCAGTATCATAGAATACACGCTAGTGTGGATGTCAAAACGTTTCGAGACTGGAGACGCGCATAACGAATACCCCACAACGGAGAAAGATCTGTACCCGCAGAAATACTTTGAGGCGATTGATCTGACTGTTAGTTGTGGGAAAGACAGATTTTACCAGCCAGGGTATCAGTCTTACCGGCATCTTCAAGACATGCTTCTGAAATGTGTTACCGACGATGCAACGTTCAGTGACGATATGGACTATATCGTTGCCTTCTACAAGGACGACGTTGATAAGATCAACCTTGCAACAGAGCTACAGTCATTGAAAGTGCTCGTCAAAAGTGAAGTTGATGATGTGAATAGACTCACTGTGCAGAACATTGTTGAAATGATACAAGAGATGAAACCAGCCTCTCGCCATCTCTTCTCAGAAGTTGTGACGACTGTGCTGAAGTTGATCTTAGTAATGCCAGCTACTACAAATGCCACAAGAAAGTTCGTTTTCCGCGTTACGAAGAATAAAAACATATCTACGCACCAGCATGACACAGGAACGCCTTAACGCATTAATGATGATATACATTCACAGACAGGCTACGGACAGCATGGACATACGTGCTATCGCAACTGACTTTGTTAAATCTAAGGAAATACGCCAGGCAATATTTGGGAAGTTTTTAATCAGAAGTAAAGTGCTAATGGGCTAATGTAAATGTATTGTTTTTATTAAATTTTTAAAACATTGTTTTTATGGTTTTATGTATTAAATGAAATAAAGAAAAAGAATCGATTGAGTTTTAATTTGAATATGCTCAGAATGCTCTAAAATGCTCCATTTCCTGTGTTATTTTTTTTTTATTCCAAGGGGAGGACCCTCAGATCCCCCCACCAGCAGGAGTGGGAAACTCTGTTTATTTAGATGTAATCTTATCGCCGAACCTTCCGGTTCTTGCGGATTTCTAATATAAAATGACCATCGTTTTCTTTCTGCATGCAGATTCTTTAACAAAGCAAGATATGGGGGTATGATTTTTCCACAACTCTTGCCTGCATGCTCATTACTTTATGAATTAATTAAGTGTCTAGTTGTTACGACTCTAGGTCTTAAAATAATGTAACAGAAAGAAAGTGAAACCAACAATGTAAGTAAAATCAACAAGCAATTTATTTCTAGACAATTAAAGTGAAAATTCAAAAGACACTTACAGTAACGTGAATTAAAATCCAAATAATCCAACAATCCTAAGTGTCCTAATCACAAGTCCTAAATATAGAATGTTCCGAATGAATTCCAGTAGCCTTGAATGCCCTGATGTGTTAGAAGTCTTGAATGTTCTGATATGCCTGAATGATGTAATCCAGAATATTTATGAATAAATTCACATAAATCCCAAAAGTAAAGTATTAATTCAATATGAAAATGAGCACTTTTGGTAATTCCAATGAATATTTCAAATAAATAATTCCTCTCTCTGAATGTTCACAACACAACTATAAACATCTGATTAGTAAAATGATTCTTCATAGACTGACCATTTGAACAAGAATGAAATATTATCCACTAAATCTCTCTCTATATAAACATAAGTCACGTGACAGAATGTTCTAGAATATGAATAACTCTAATGGAAGATGTCCTCTGCGTACGTGACTTTTCTCACACAAGCCATGGAAAATTCCAATCGAAGTGCTAAATGCTACGTAAAAAAGTCTGACTTTGAACTTACATGCAGTAAATATGTTGTTTAAAAAATGACTAAAGTACAACTTACCTCATGGATACATATTATAAATTCAATATACATAACAATGGCAGAAAGGAACTTGTAAGTTTCAAAAAATAAAAAAAATATGTACACTCTTTTTTCATCTGACAGTTCAACTTTATATTACAACAAAGTAATTTTAATCCATCTTCACATCCTTCGGAATATTTGTAATCTGACTCTAAGTAGGCGGTTGATGTAGTACATACTCTCTGTAGAAGAAAACATAGACTTATGTTTGTCGTGATCATCGTCTTTTTCAGATGGCTAAAAATTTTGAGTAGTAGTCTGCTGTTGTTGAGATGTAGAAATTCTTGGATTTGAATCATTTGATTTGGGAGGTGGTGGACCAAAATATTATTCCCTTTCCACATAACAAAAGTCAATTTTTATCAAGAGATCATTTCTTAAATTCTTCGCCTTCGGTTCTAAACACATTTGATAATAAAGTGAATGAAAAATGTGTTTATAATTTAAAAGCTTCTAATCTTACTATACATATTTCAAACAAATTAGTCTTACTTCTTAATTGGTACAAGGTTAGTATTTAATACCTTAGCATATTTTGAAACATCTGCTATTTATAGTGTTTAAAGCATATTTTGAAACACCTGCTATTTATTGTGTTTAAAGCATATTTTGATATTTTGAAACACCTGCTATTTATAGTGTAGAAGCATATTTTGAAACACCTGCGATTTATAGTGTTTAAAGCATATTTTGAAACACCTGCTATTTATAGTGTTTAAAGCATATTGTGAAACACCTGCTATTTAGAGTGTTTAAAGAAATCTAACGTAGATGTTTGTCTATCTGACAAGTAAAAAAAAAATGTCTAGGGATAGCACTTTCCGCTCTGTTTGGTGTATATTTGTAATTCTCTCTCTCTCTCTCTCTCTCTCTCTCTCTATATATATATATATATATATATATATATATATATATATATATTATATATATATATATATATATATATATATATATATATATATATATATATATATATATTATATATATATATATATATATATATATATATATATATATATATATATATATATATATATATTAACAACCCAGTATACTAGACTGCGGACTAACTTTGTCGTCTTAAGTTTTTTGATGAAGGAATTTGTAATGTTAGTATTTTCATGTCATATACCATAAATATTGTATTAATTTGGGCTGTAGGTGAAGGGTATCTGATTATGGTGAAAATGTGCATTCGCAGCTTTGTGATAAATCCTATGGATCATACCTCGAATGTATGCCAGTAGCTACCACTAGCTGTCGCTCGGATCACCTCCGTTATTTGCAAAACAAGGATTGACCGAGAAGTTGCGAATGCATCGACCTATTTTTTCATTCGTAACTTCTTGATCAATCCTACGGTCAATCTAACCGCAGAAATAGCCGAGGTGGTCCGAATAGATTGCGGTTTCTGTTTTGCGAAGAAATTTCCGGCGAACAAAATGTATGATATTTTTTGTACATTACTGCGCCGACATACATCCGAGACATATTTTTGTCTTATACTCATAGCCGAGGTGGTCAGAATGGATAATGTACACACGTTGCAAAGATTTACCAAGACCATTTGATTCACATCTGTTTTACAGTCGAAACATTACTTTTGTGTACAATTAATTCATTTTCACATGTCGATAGATACCGCTATTTTCACTCGAATGGTATAATTATAACTCGACAGAGAACTTTATTCTGTAAATAGAAAAAGGTTCCTTCGAGGGCTGCGTGTGAAATATTTATCGGGAACACTTCGACATTGATGTCTTCTGGATTTTCTAATTTACCTAGCCAAACAATTTAAAGAGTTTCATCCAAGCTGATAAAATTTTAACTTTAAAAATATGCTATGAATATGAAATATCAGTATTTGGTTTATTCATCATGTTTCCAGAAATGACTAGTGCCTTGTGTGGTAGCTTTATCACATAATTAGGCATCACTACATTAAGTTTCTCGTATATTTCCTTCACTTTTTCTATATTTTTGATAAAATCCAATGAATTGGTTGTAAGTTCATATGCACCAAGACTATCTCATTTGTGCAGACACTAAATTGGACACAACATTTAAAAATCAGCATAGATTATGTTGCATTTTCTGGAAAGAGCTGCATCTGAATGTAATTACTTAAGTTTTAGTGTACGTGATCTTTCTCGAACCGGCCGAATCACAATTCATTGCTTTGTAATCCTTAGCAAAAAGCCAAGATACCGAACTCAATAAGCATTTTTTTCCTTTTCAGGCTTTATTTCTGTTTTCTATTGAATACAAATAACATTCAGCACTGGTCAGTACATCTCCAGGTAAAATCAGAGAAAAAAATATTAAATGATTTTCTTTGGGGATACAATAGGATACACTAAGAGCTCAAATACAGTCGTGATACGTATTAGATGTATGGTAATTTGACGGCTTGCAGTATACTGCTCTATTGTTTGATAGGCGGCGTAAAGGATTACTTCAGATACATTGTAAATCTCATATGTCATTTGTTATTTTCTGACTGATGCCATTTCTGTTATATCGTATTATTTCCTTTAAAGTATTACAATCTTCTTTCCATCTCTATATTCGCCTCATTCTTAACTTTCTCTGCTTTTGCATCATACCGTTTCCCCTTCCTTGTTTATATAATCTCCTTCTGATATTGCATCATCTTAAATAGATTATCAAATTTTGCAAAAAATTTTTAAAAATTGATCTAGGAAAGAGATATTATAGGAAAAGGAACATTAGTGACATAGCACATTAAGATACTTTATCCTAGGAACGCTACCAACAGTTTGTATCTTCGCAGGGGTATACATGTTTTTCTGATTTTGAATATATAGCCATTTTAAAAATTGCCTTATGCGATGTTGTAGTCATTGCCATTTTACCAGCAGAAGTCAGTATTTGTGAAATGGCAGCTAAAGTTGATTTTAAGTTGGTTTGTCATTTCGCGCAAAATTAGTAGATGGAGGTTTGTCAGGTTTTATGACCAGTCTTTTCTGTAATGGCTGGTTGCCCGCTGCGTCTTCAGATAATAACTTTTACGAGCGAATAAACAACCGCAGTCTCCACAGTCCATTTTGTTGGCTTTTAACTCGGATACTTCACATCATGAGCTGGATTTTTCCGGCGAGTTGCGGTTTATTTGTTTCATTGCCAAATTACCGAGGAATCTTTTGAAACCCGTATGGTTTATTTATCAATGAATGACAGAAGTGTCTAGTATTAGATCACGATATAATTATTATTTCTGCAAAATTAGTTTACACTGGCATCACCCTATACCAATGTACTGGTCTTTTTATTTTGGCATTCAAAGAAGGTAGGCACACACCACGCAAAACCTCGCGCAATGTCAAATATATCGTTGAATTTTTAGGCACTCGCGTAAGCTGAGTACAGTTAGAAATATCTCTGGCCAAACCTCTTACAGTGGAGATCGTGCCGGGCTCGAGAACCGAAAGGGTGCTGGTTCGAATCCTACCACCAAATCAACCCGGGTCGGCTAGCTTGGTGTGTCTTTGGGCAAGGCATGTTACTCCAGTTTCCAACTGCCTTGACACGAAAAAACCTACTTGTGTTGTTGTGCCGTAAAACACCAAAACAAACCAAATCACGCCTATAACGTCCCTCTAACCAAGCACAATAAATCAACCACCCAATGCATGTCAAAATGTCTATTTCGTCGACATACAAATTATAGTAAGTGAAATGTATGGTACATGTAAGCTACAAAATTATTTTTATACGCAAATGTTTTTAGATACATTGGGCTTTGTTTTATGAATAGCCAAATAAGAACAAATGAGTAAACTACGAGCAGATAATATCAAAGCTTGAAATTTAGCAGATATAATTAATAGCGAGGAAAATATTGCAATTATATATATATGCGTGTGTGTGTCTGTATATATGTGTGTGTGTGTGTTTGTGTTTGTGTCTGTGTGTGTCTGTGTATCTCTCTGTGTGTGCTGACAATCGAAAAAATGGAGATCGTTAAGTAAATTGTGATATAAGAATTGTTCGGAGAAAATAAATGGTCGGCCTGACCATTGTACTAGTACCAGCTCAATTCGTCGATATTCCTCATCTAGGTCAGTTTAGGAATGAATCCGTGTACATTTCATGAAAACCCTTTTTCCAAATTTGGTCAAGAAAAATGTTGTATTTATATGTAAGTTCAATTCATTCTTTATCTAACGACAACAACATGTACATTGGAAAAAAAAGAGACGTGTTTTCTGACTTTAGTGTAATAGTAACCAAAAAAAAGAAAGCGTATTTATTGATTATTCCGAGGCAATGG
This sequence comes from Margaritifera margaritifera, assembly GCA_029931535.1. Taxonomy (NCBI): domain Eukaryota; kingdom Metazoa; phylum Mollusca; class Bivalvia; order Unionida; family Margaritiferidae; genus Margaritifera; species Margaritifera margaritifera. The sequence goes on from JAQPZY010001594.1 coordinate 4,329,435, forward strand.
TGGGAAATGGTTGACATTTTTTTAGAGTATATATGCGCACGCTTAAAGAAAGCGATCTGAACGGACTACTGGCTGATATTTGCAATTTTGATACTTTTTAGATCGTGTGTTGTTAGAAATGGATAGTTCTTGTCACCTGGCCGTGAAAGTAACGATTTTGCTTCTCCTTTTAGACTTTCTTTTAGCCTGTTTGTGACTATTTGAGTTGGCATTAACTGGATAATGGTCAGTCTTCATCTTGTCCGACATTAAGATTTTATTCCGGTTCTTGCTGAAGTGGTCTGACAGATGGTTCCAGATGGACACGACAACATGCTGACCAAACTGACCAGATTAAAAGGACACACAATAAAGATAATTGTTTGTATTTATTTGACGGGTTTCAACGAAACTCCGTTAGGTGACCGCATGTGCCAAATTTTCTCAGTTATGGTCAAGGGTTACCAGGAATTGGTACTTGCAACAATAATCATCGATTATTGCGGCATGCAAGCCAAGAGGTGACCTTAGAGACCCAAAACGCTTAAATTTATGGGCTACCTAATTGACGCATTTTACGGTTTTACCATTAACCAAAAAATTACCTCCTATTAGTTATTTACCATTAACCACAAAAATATCCCCTATTAGCTATTTAGTACTCGAGATTGCCCCAATTGTGCTCAAGGTAAAGTACACAGTAATGTATCCGTAGATACAACGTCTTCGGGACACAGGAAAGTGTATTCACATAATATATTAACTTTATATATCAGTATTTTGGACAGACCAAGATTGCAAAGAGACATTTGCATCCCCCCCCCCCCCAAAAAAAGAGTTTTTTTGTTAAAAGCTGTTTTTATTAGTCTCATCTTGCAATATGACTTGTCGTCTGACTAAATTTTAAAAAAAAAAAATTTCGGAAATTATTTGGTATATTTTAGTGCCATATCAATCGTATAAGATTTCGCAATCTATGCAGTTTGTTAGAAGAAATCAGTGGAACAAACAACATAGACCCTGATCTGCCGGCGCATTATGCGACGGCAGATCAGTGTCTATGTCGTCTGAAGTTGGACTCGACTTATACGCGAAGTAAATACGGTGTTTTACGATTTTCAGTTCAGAATTAAGGTGTTCTTTTAAACCTTCACCAATATAAAGTTTTGATTTATTTAATTTTACTATTGTGTTTTATTTTTTTATTTTTTATTTTTTAAATTCAGATTCGGAGATACTGAGCCATTTTTCAATTCCTAAGGTTGCATTGGGTCACAGCTTTACCTTGTGTTGAACTCATGAACAGAGCTGGAGACTGCTCTTTTAAATATCTACTTTCGTATTAATTACATACTCTGATACCAGCAGGCTTTAATTAGAGCCCTTTAACCCGTCTCTACATGAAAAGAGTATTTCTCATCTGCTTCAGATTTTTGCATTTTACTGTTTGTAAATGATATATGATCTGTTATATATTTGCAAACATGTTGTTTCATCTAGACCCAGATCGACCACCAGTATCTACCATACTCTTCTATCAAAAACAGATTGTATGAACTAAACTGAAAAAATCTTTATTACTGTTATGTATGATGTTTATATAATGTTGTAGGTATTTTGGGAAATTATAAATGTTTCTTCACTTTAATATTTGCTTAAATCTTTATGTTTATCAGGAAAAACATGTTTAACTAGTGTCCTTGAATTAGGTTGTTTTGATCAATATAATGTTTTCTCAATTTGAAGGTCAAGGTTGATTGTTGTTTACAAGTAAAATTCCATTAAGATGACACATGTTCTAGAACATTCTGTCATGTGACCAATCTTTATATATACCATGTTTGGTAGACATTTTTTCAGTTTTGACATTACCATCAGTCTTGTAAAGAGCTATTACAGTTGTGAAAATTCATTCCAAATTCTAAGAGAGGAATTATTTTAAATATTCATTGGATTATAACAGTGCTCACAAACTTTTGGATTTTGGATTTTTAATTGATGATTTTGGAATTTATGTGAACTTATTCAGAGATTTTGGAATACTTCATTTTGACATCAGCACATCAAGATTTCTAGTACATCAGGACTTTGGAGACCATTAGCACATCATAACATTCAAGGACACAGCTGTGAATTCGGAACATTCTATATTTAGGACTTGTGATTAGAACAATCATTCTTATTGGATTATTAGGATTTCAAAACACATTACTGTAAGTGACTTTTTGATTTTTCATTTTAATTATCTAGTAATAAATTGCTTGTTGATTTTTACTTGATTTGTTGGTTTCACTTTCTTTCTGTTACATTTTTCTTAGACCATAGAGTCGTAACAGAAATTGGGGGCTCGTCTTCTGGGATCTGAATTTCTTTAAAGCATATTAGAGATATTAAATTTATCTTTGAAATTCATATTGATTTTGTCTCGGAGAATTTTTTTGTCTTTGGCAAAGATTTTTAATAGAGAAATTTTTTGTGTGTGAAACCAACAAGCATTTACAATGGCATCTAATGTTCAGAATTTCATTTCAAAACCTACCCAGGAGGGGTTAGAGTGCATGAGAAAGGATGAGTTGCTCGAGCTTGCCAGAAAATACAGTCTATCTGAGGCAAAAGTATCATTGACAAAACAGGAGATAAAGATTATTTTAATTCAGTATTTGGTAGGAAAGGGAATTTTTGAAAATAGTGCTTTAAGTTTGAAGAGAAAGCCTGTATCTGGTTCTGACAGGAAATTAAGGGAATTAGAGTTAAAGAACCAGATGGATTTAGAATTGGCAAAGCTTCAGATTCAGAGAGAGAGAGAGAAAGAAGAGAGGCAGATACAGATGGAGAGAGAGAAAGAAGAGAGGCAGCTACAAATGCAGAAGGAAGAGAGGCAAATAGAAATGCAGATGCAAAGAGAAGAAAGGGAAATGCAATTTAAATTAAGAGAATTAGAACTGGCAAACAGAGCACACTCCACTCCTTTAAACACAAGTTCAAGTTTTGATGTTACTAGATATATTAGGTTAGTACCCCCTTTTCAGGAAAAAGAAGTAGATAAATACTTTCTTCATTTCGAGAAAAGAGCTGAAAACTTGAAATGGCCCAGAGAGCATTGGACTTTGTTATTACAAAGTGTACTTATTGGCAAAGCTCGTGAAGTCTACATTTCACTGTCAGTACAACAAAGCACTGATTATGATGTGGTTAAGGAGTACATCTTGAAAGCTTATGAGTTGGTACCAGAGGCATATCGACAAAGGTTTAGGAATTGTAGAAAAGAAACTGGACAAACTCATGTCGAATTTGCAAGGGATAAAGAACAACTATTTGATAGGTGGTGCTCAGCCAAGAAAGTTGATCAAGCTTATGATAACCTCAGACAGCTCGTATTAATTGAAGAGTTCAAGAAGTGTATCCATAGTGCTGTTAAAACCTATCTTGACGAGCAGAATGTGGAAACTTTGGAAAATGCTGCTCGTATGGCTGATGATTATTCCTTGACTCACAAAATTTCATTTGGCAATGAGTCGTCCTCTCAGCAGTTTTCTGGTAAAAAACCATTTCAATCTCATTCGAGTACTTCCAAATTTCACAACAGCACAACTGTTAGGAATCAAACATCTGATAAGACTGATCAGAAATCCTTATCTCTTCCTACGTGCACTTATTGTAAAAAGAAAGGGCACGTTATTTCTGATTGCTTCAAGTTGAAAAATAAGCGACAGAGAAAAGACAGAGCTTTTCCAAATGCTCTTATTTCTACGAGGTCAAGGTCACGGTCTTGTATTGAAAGCAATACATTTGTTGGGTCAAACAAACCCCAGTCTGATTCTATTTTGGAGGCTTATGAACCATTCATGTCAGAAGGTTCTATATCACTTATTGGTGATTCTGCCAAACCTATCCCAATTAAAATATTAAGGGACACTGGAGCTTCTCAGAGTCTTTTATTGTCAGGTACTTTCCCTTTGTCTGAGGAGTCTTCTTCAAGTGAAAGTGTTCTTGTTCAGGGAGTAGAGTGCGGCTTTGTAAATGTTCCTCTCCATTGTGTAAATTTGGCATCAGACTTAGTTTCTGGACCTGTGACTGTTGGGGCAGTGACTTCTTTACCCATAGAGGGTGTTCATTTATTACTAGGGAATGACCTAGCTGGAGATAAGGTTGTGGTTAATCCACTTGTAACTGACAAGCCTTGTTTGGATCAGAAAGTTGATCCTGTCGAAACTGAAATCCCTGATTTGTACCCTGCTTGTGCAGTTACTAGAGCTATGGCAAAAAGAGCTCTTGAGAGGGATGTTGATCAGGATATTATTCCTTTAGCTGACACATGTATTGGTCAGTCTTTTCATGAGGTCACTTTTTCCTCAGGTATTGATCAATCAAATGGTATTGATCACAGTGATCCTCTTTTGGCAACTCATTCTCTTTGTTCTAATCAGGATGACAAACGACAATCCCTTGTCGTTGAACAGGAGCAAGATCCCGAGATATCTTGTTTGTTTCAGAGGGCTATTAGTGAAACTGAAGCCACACAAGTTCCAGTGTGTTACTTTGTGAAAAATGGGGTCCTTATGAGGAAATGGAGACCACCTGATGTACCCGCTGGTGACGAGTGGTCAGTGAGCTATCAAATTGTTGTTCCTAAGTCATATCGACAGGAAATTCTTAATTTAGCCCATGAAACTCCTTTGGCTGGTCATTTAGGAGTCCGTAAGACTTATCACAAGATCTTGAATCATTTTTATTGGCCGAAACTCAAAAGTGATGTTTCTAAATACTGCAGATCTTGTCACACTTGTCAAATGGTAGGAAAACCCAATCAGAAGATACCTAAGGCTCATCTGCAACCTATTCCTGCATTTGATGAACCATTTAGTAGAATAATGGTAGACTGTGTTGGTCCTTTACCTAAAACCAAGTCAGGCAACCAATACTTGTTGACCATCATGTGTGCATCTACAAGATTTCCAGAGGCAATTCCTCTGAGAAATATAAAAACTAAAACTATTGTGAAAGCTTTGGTGAAGTTTTTTACACTTGTTGGCCTTCCCAAATCTGTCCAGTCAGATCAAGGGTCAAATTTTATGTCTGGAATTTTCCAACAAGTTATGCATGAATTAGGCATCCAACAGTTTAAATCTTCTGCCTATCACCCTGAAAGTCAAGGTGCTTTGGAAAGATTTCATCAAACTTTGAAGAATATGATTCGATCCTATTGCTTTGATACAGAAAAGGATTGGGATGAGGGTGTTCATTTGTTGTTGTTTGCTGTTAGGGAATCAGTTCAAGAGTCGTTGGGTTTTAGTACCTTTGAACTAGTTTTTGGTCATACTGTCCGTGGACCATTGAAATTATTGAAAGATAAACTTCTTTCAAATGAAGATTCAAAGATTAATCTTCTTGATTATGTTTCTGATTTCAAATACAAGTTGTCAAAGGCCTGTGAAGTAGCAAGAACTAATCTTCACACTACCCAGTCAAAAATGAAATTAAGGTATGACAGAAATTCACAGGAAAGGAGTTTTAAACCTGGTGACAAAGTTCTGGCTCTCTTTCCCATACCTCAGAATCCTCTTCAGGCTAAATTTTATGGTCCTTATACCGTTGAAAAGAAAGTAAATGACTTAAATTATATCATTAACACTCCTGGGAGACGGAAACAGAAACAACTTTGTCATATAAATATGTTAAAGGAATATTTTGACAGAGATAGCTCAGCTAATTATTCAGTTAATTTAGTTGTACCTGTTCCACACAGTGAAGATATCAACGATGGAGTACAATCACTCTATAGTGACTCTGGTATAACCAATCTTCGGAATTCAGAAATATTGAACAACCTAGACCAGAAACTTTCACATCTACAACAACAGGAAAGAAATGAACTAAAACAGCTATTACATGACTATGAGCACTTGTTTCCTGATGTTCCAACACGAACAAGTAAAATTTATCATGACGTTGACATTGTAGATTCTGCACCTGTGAAACAGCATCCTTATAGGATGAATCCTCTCAAACAGAACTATCTGAAGAAAGAAATTCAGTATTTACTGGAGAATGATTTCATAGAACCAAGTAAAAGTAACTGGAGTTCACCATGTATTCTTGTTCCCAAGCCAGATAATACATTCCGTATGTGTACTGACTATAGAAAAGTCAACAGTGTCACCAAAACTGATTCATTTCCAATCCCAAGAATGGACGATTGGATTGATAAAATTGGAAATGCGGAATATGTCACCAAGTTTGACCTTTTAAAAGGATTCTGGCAAATTCCACTGACGGAAAGGGCAAAAGAAATTTCAGCATTTGTAACTCCAGATGGACTTTATCAATATAAAGTCATGCCGTTTGGAATGAAAAATTCGCCTGCAACGTTTCAACGTCTGATGAACATGATAACATTTGGTCTTGATAATTGTGACGCTTATATCGATGACGTCATTATCTACAACAACACCTGGGAAGATCATTTGGAAACCATTCGAAAATTCTTCGATCGACTCAGCGATGCGAATCTGACAATTAATTTGAGCAAAAGTGAGTTTTGCCATGCTTGTGTCACATTTTTAGGACATATTGTGGGACAAGGTCAAGTTAAACCTATAGAAGCTAAGGTCAAAGCTATCTCTGAATTTCAAGTTCCAATTTGTAAAAAGCAACTGATGCGATTTCTAGGTATGGCTGGATATTATCGGAAATTTTGTTCCAATTTTTCCAAAATTGCTGAACCTTTGACAAGTTTATTGAGTAAGAAAGCCAAATTTTATTGGTCTGACAAGTGTCAGGAATCTTTTGACCAGTTAAAGGCCATGCTTAAGAATGCACCAGTTCTTTCTGCACCAAATTTTAGCCAATCATTTAAATTATCTGTTGATGCAAGTGATGTAGGGGTTGGTGGAGTATTGATTCAGGAAGACAAAAGTGGTGTGGATCACCCTGTGTGTTATTTTTCTAAAAAACTAAACAAGCACCAGAAAAATTATTCCACAATTGAGAAGGAATGTTTGGCTTTGATATTGGCTTTACAGCATTTTGAAGTGTATGTTACCTCAGCTCTTTCTCCAATTATTGTGTACAGTGATCACAATCCCCTTACTTTCATCAACAAAATGAAAGATAAAAATCGGAGATTGTTGAGATGGAGTTTGATATTGCAAGAATATAACATTGACATTAGACACATCAGGGGAAAAGACAATGTGATTGCAGATGCACTCTCACGTGCCTAGAAATGTAATATTGCTTGATGTAATTAAGTCCAGTATCATAAAACATGTTCTTATGTAATTTTGGTTATTATAGTATTAGATGTATATTCAAAAGAAAGCTTTATTACATAAATCTTTCTTTTTCTTTATCAGGGGTGGTGTTATGTATGATGTTTATATAATGTTGTAGGTATTTTGGGAAATTATAAATGTTTCTTCACTTTAATATTTGCTTAAATCTTTATGTTTATCAGGAAAACATGTTTAACTAGTGTCCTTGAATTAGGTTGTTTTGATCAATATAATGTTTTCTCAATTTGAAGGTCAAGGTTGATTGTTGTTTACAAGTAAAATTCCATTAAGATGACACATGTTCTAGAACATTCTGTCATGTGACCAATCTTTATATATACCATGTTTGGTAGACATTTTTTCAGTTTTGACATTACCATCAGTCTTGTAAAGAGCTATTACAGTTGTGAAAATTCATTCCAAATTCTAAGAGAGGAATTTTTTAAAATATTCATTGGATTATAACAGTGCTCATAAACTTTTGGATTTTGGATTTTTAATTGATGATTTTGGAATTTATGTGAACTTATTCAGAGATTTTGGAATACTTCATTTTGACATCAGCACATCAAGATTTCTAGTACATCAGGACTTTGGAGACCATTAGCACATCATAACATTCAAGGACACAGCTGTGAATTCGGAACATTCTATATTTAGGACTTGTGATTAGAACAATCATTCTTATTGGATTATTAGGATTTTCAAAACACATTACTGTAAGTGACTTTTTGATTTTTCATTTTAATTATCTAGTAATAAATTGCTTGTTGATTTTTACTTGATTTGTTGGTTTCACTTTCTTTCTGTTACATTTTTCTTAGACCATAGAGTCGTAACAATTACCTACTTAAATACAAGGTGTCTCGTAAAATAATATTTCGTATTTTATAAATATACACATGACTGTAGAATTAACTGGAACTGATAAATCGTAATATAGATAAATAATTTTGTGATTAATTACAGGGTGGACGCATGAATCAATCTCTCTTTACATGCTGTTAAAATATATTTATATAGATTCAAAACAATTTTTCTTCATCAGTTTTCTCAAATTGCTGTAACAATTTAAACATTCTTCGTCTAACCCAGAAATGTTTATAAATACATTTTTTTTTCAAAGACATATAATGGGAACACTGTAGAATAAAACGATATTCATCTTCATTTTTTGTACTATGCAAATTAAGGTGAAGATAATCACAAAATCTCTCATCTCTTGGTATTTGAAGCTATCTGAAGATTTCTATCTTTTTTAATTGTTGTGCATAAACAAAATTTTTAACGTTTTCAAAATAGATCATATTCATTCATTTCGTCTCTTATGTAAATAACCCTCAAACTGGAAGAAGAAAAAAACACAACATGTTTTATGCCTTTATAAAAAATTAATTTCTGACAAGACATAGCATCTAGCATCCGCTAGATCTCTTGGAACAACTACAAAAGAATTTTCCCATATAAAACCCAAACCACTGATGTATAATGGCGTTCTTTTTCTGTTTTTTTTCCTGTCTTTTTTTCCCGCATTACATAACGAAATAAAATCGTAAATACGGTTTTAAAGTGCAATATACAGAATACATTCATTTGAAGTAATATTTAATTACCCTGCATAGTCTACTAATATGTAAGAGATACCTACCGAATTTCCCAAACACTGCAATATTATTAATATTTGACTGAACATGTATTATTCTACTACAAAATTTTGGATAAATTCTGTCAATTTCACATTTGAAGAATCACCAAACCTGATAGCCATAGATGATAAAAGAAGTTACGAAAGGGTAAAAATTGCTTTCATTGAAAACGTATATTTTACAACATTATAACATACAATGCCAAGCCAAATCAAGATGTATGAGGTGCGTCAAAGTGCTGAAAAACTACGCCAGCAGATCTGGGTCTATGCAGTTTATAAGGACTAATCAGTAGAACAAACAACATAGACCCTGATCTGCCGCCGAATTATGTGTTGTTTGCATTTGGACCAAGTTTATACGCGAGTATAGACGGTACAATAGGTCACAAGACACGCTGTTTAAATGTGTTTAAGAGTCCTACTTAAAAAAGAAAGAATCATTTTTTTATTATTCTTACAGAAGAGATAAAAGGTCTGAATCTGATGTAAATCAGATCACCAAATCTACGTCACGTACCAGATGACACACAATATAGCAAGGTGTAAAAAACGAGGTGTTGGAGTAGACAGAAATATAGAAGATTTGAAATGTTTTACATAATAATATATTATATAATTCAATACGGATTATTTCATCAGTATATTATGATCTTTGCCATGCATACCTTGCAATACCAACTCAAGTGTTTCTATTTTTTAGTTGGTTCTCCTTACAATAGGCACAATGTTACATTCATTTAGAAAAAGAAGAAGAAATGGAATGGAATGCATATATTTTCTGAAAGGGGGAGAAACAATTTACCGAGAAGATTTGAAATACCCAACGAAATATTGCGGTATTTATTACGTGAATCAAAGTAAAATATCCATATCTGAAAGGCTACTTGAAAGTAAAATTGATTAAATTTCATTTTTTATGTTTATGCCTTCCACGCGACTTTGAAGAAACGCTGGAATCTCTTTAAAGTTGATTTTTTTCTCTTTAAATTAATTTGATGTCAAATGGGCATCATTTATACATACATACAATAACTTCTGGTCACGACGCTTTTTGTCAAATTGGTTGAATTTCCGCTAGCAGTTTTTGAGAAGAAGGTTTTAATATTTTTAGCAACAGCGGCCATGTTTGACAGCCGACGGCATCATTTGTAAAAAAAAATAAAATGAAAAGGTCTTTATACCAGGATGTTCTCTGTCAAATTTGATCAAATATGTTGAGAAGAGTTCTTTTAAAGTTTTTTTAAATTCTGTTTATGTAACGGTGGCCATACTTGATGATGTTTCGGCATAATTTGTACAAATATGAAAGACCTCAACGCCAGAATGCTTTCTTTTAAATATGGTTACATTCTTTTCACAATTGGAATCATTTGCAGAAACTTGAAGGTTCATTATGCCCAAATGCAATCTGTCAAATTTGGTCAAGTTATGTTGAGCGGTTTTTAAAGAAGAAATCATTTTTAAGGTTTCCCTAGTTTTAATGACGGCGGCCATATTTGATGGTGGCTTGGCATATATGCATAAACATGGATACATTTTTACAGTGGCGTGAGCTGAACAAAAAATGTCAAATCGGAAAACGTGCAAAACATTTAATGTCTTGAATTAAAAATGATAATTAAGGAAGCAGTACTTGGATTGATATATTCTGTGAGAACGTCATCATAGATACCTTGTTCTGATTAATTTTACATTTTGTTTGTCAAACATTTGAAAAAATGAACTCTCTCTCATACCTGTGAGCTACTCGATCCTTAACAGAGTTTAACGATACCTACGTGTCTCTGATCAACAAAGTTTAACGATACCTACGTGTCTCTGATCAACAGAGTTTAACGACACCTACGTGTCTCTGATCAACAGAATTTAACGATACCTACGTGTCTCTGATTAACAGAGTTTAACGATACCTACGTGTCTCTGATCAACAGAGTTTAACGATACCTTCGTGTCTCTGATCAGCAGAGTTTAACGATACCTACGTGTCTCTGATCAACAGAGTTTAACGATACCTACGTGTCTCTGATCAACAGAGTTTAACGATACCTACGTGTCTCTGATCAACAGAGTTTAACGATACCTACGTGTCTCTGATCAACAGAGTTTAACGATACCTACGTGTCTCTGATCAACAGAGTTTAACGATACCTACGTGTCTCTGATGAACAGAGTTTAACGATACCTACGTGTCTCTGATGAACAGAGTTTTACAATATAATCAAATCACATCTTTTTAAAACTTAAGTGCATACTACAAGTCTAGAAAAGTCTGAAAATGAATAATATTAGTCAGGTTTTAAAATGAAGTTTAGGGGAAATATTGATGAGTTGCAAATTAACTTATTTTGAATTTTACTTCGTACCTCCTTTTTGGATCATATAATTGCTTTCTGATATGATCCCTGCTGTCGCTTTTTTCCATCGCAAGAATAATATAATATCATAATGTATTCTGACTAATATCCAGTATCTGTAATAAAAAAAAAAAAAAAAAAGAATAATATCGCATACCAGCTAATCTATCCAACGGGTTAAAATAACTCTCCAACAAACATCCTTTTATTTCTAAACTGTTTAGTGACAAGTTGAAGCTATATTCTGCATTCCACAATGATTTTGGCATCGTTCCAATCGGAAGTCAGCCGTTTCAATTGGAATTTGATGTTCCTAACGGAATTTATGTTATTTTTATCGTGCCCAGAATAATTAACATTTACGTTTACCGTAAAGCAGACCTATAGTCCGATTAGGTCTGAAGCTATTTTACTATGTATCTTCACGGGTCCTTAACTTGATGTCCATTCGATTATCGTGAATCTGTGGTCAGCGATACTTTGGCCAGTTATGACCCCCTATTAGTGCGGCGATAAGTGGTTCCCACAATTTTTCACAAGGCTATATTACCTTTCTGTCTACGTCTTGTGTTCCAATGATACTGTTACACACGAACGGTACAAAATCAAGAAATTTAAATAACATGTCTGCGGCTGAAGTTCTATACAGGGAAGTGGAAGATTGGTATCATGCATGAACTGACTTATAACTTAAAAAGTTGCTCATGGACCGATATTATAAATCTTATGGAGAGTTTATATATTTCTGGATCCATCATTACTTAAATGAATTTCCCATGTCTGTTCAGTCAGCATTTTTATCTAGCCTAATAACAAAGAATACTTACTGTATAGAACAGGGTAATAACAAATGAACAAATGTCATGCCTTTATAATTGCATAGAAAAAAAAAAAACTTGATTTGTTTTCCGGCTGACAAAAATGTAGATGTCGTGAATGTTTAGTAATAATGCGCCAGCAGATCTGGGTCTATGCAGTTTGTTAGGAGTATTCAGTAGAACAAACAACATAGACCCTGATCTGCCGGCGCATTATGCTCAGACTGATGAAGGTCTTTGTTGTTTGCTGTTGGACTCGACTTATAAGCGAGTACGGACTCTATTCCCTGTAAACAGTTTGTTAGCTTTTGATATCAATCTTCCCTCATTTAACCTTGCAAAAATCTTAACTGACTCCATTCTCAGTCTTGTCTTACCACTGTGTTATACAAATCTTAAGCCAACATGACAGCATTTGTATCAAACGTTTACAGCCCACGGCCTGTCAAACCCCAATCCAATTGTTACTGATTGCATGAGATAAATAAAGCCTAAGCAAGTGCCTTAAGATATTAAATCTTTGACCTTTACGTCCTTAACGATTCTAAAATATAGCCTTAAATATTTCTTTCATATGCTAGACGCATCTTATTTTAGGATCATTAAATTAAGATCCTTTATTTTTGACATCATTTAAATATCATATCATCATACAGAGTAGACAATGTCATATAGACTCATTTGAAGTGAACACATTGCTCACAAAAAGAAAGAGTTAAAGCTCTACCATCATCTGTTTAAACTTACTCGTTTCATGTTCATGATTATTGTTAGCTATATCCTTGCTCATGCTTCGCATATTTATTCCTCGAATATTTCTCTCGTTGTTTTATAGAACTTTGGACTCGTGATTAAAGTGAACTTTTTATCTACGAGAGCAAATATGCGACTTGATGTAAAATGTATCTTGAGTCACCAAATGTGCATTTAATCAAGATGATGATTATACGTAAAACCTCTCGATCAGGGAAAACTGTCTTGGCCTACTTTTCTTTCACCTCACCTTCTTCCCACACTGGCTGGATCATAACTGTTATAAAATCGTTCACTTGAGTTTACTTCGGCACTGGCCGCAACTAGAATGTAATACTCAAGTCAATTAAAGTCATCTTTATTTAATACTCAAAAAACACGATGTGACTCATTTCAGGAAGAAAGAAAAAAACTGACCGGAATATTAAATATCTATAAATTTTTGGGTCTCGATTTATCAATGTATTAAAGAGCTTGAACTATTTTCCTTTGTTTATTTTCAAAGTTTAAACGCTTTCGCTTTTCTCAACATTCCCCCTCTTACAAAACAAAATGCAGTTTTTGTGCACGTGTTCACACTGTTCTTGTCAGTGCATGGTGATCATTGCCTATGAAAGTGAGGCACGGGAATGAGGGTTAAATGGTCATATTTAAATTACCGCAAGTTTTTTTGTAATACATTTTTTTATTGTTATCCTCAAGTTGTACATGTTTCATCTGCGCCATCACCTTTATGAAACTGAAACTGTCTAAAATTATTGATATATCAAGCCGAAAAGGTAGACGCACCAGCAATATGCCCATTGTTATTGTGTGTTTTTTGTGTGTGTTTGTTTTTTGTTTTGTTTTTCTCTTCACAGCTTTTTTTGTATGGAAATGCATTGGTTAGCTTTATTATTTATTTAGGCGGGTCCTTGTTTTGCTACTTTTGGTACATATACTTGATGACCTTCCAAAATAGATCATCCATCAATCCTGCATTCACAGATTGAGGTGTTTCGTTTCGCGGATTTGGCCTTTGTTGAACTCTTGAAAATTGCTACAGGATGATTGTCCGGACTATTCCTGTCATACTGTGTGGCTGCGGTGACTCAGTTGGTAGAGCATCGGACTCGTAATCCGAGGGTTGCGGGTTCTATACCCGCCAAGCCCAGCCTGGGTCGGTTGCAAAATTGTGTCCTTGGAAAAGGCACTTAGCTCTCATTTCCTCGGCATGATATAACATAAAATGTGTTGAAAGTGCCGTTGAAACAAACAAACGCAACAGCCTGTCATATTGATTACTTATGTAAACCATGTAAGCACAAATTATACCCCCCCCCCCCCCATTCGTCTGGATAAAAGAAAATTTGCCCTTCTCTGCTTTTAGTTTCATACCTTGCTAAAGGTAAAACAGCTTTTATTTAGTTCATTTAAAGATTAAAGCAATAAACTTTGATATCAACCTAAGTAAACTCAATTTAGATAAACTTAAGTTTTGGATTATGGGGAGTACTAAACCATTGAGCTGGACTTCGAAAAAAATCACCCTTATGGCACACGAAACCGAATTCTGGATTATTTCATATTCTCAAAGGACTATATCCCACCAGTCAAGCTGTAATACTTGACCACCTCTGTATTAAATACCTTTTTCGTAGCACGTATGTGAATATCGCGACCGATTTTAGTTATAAAAATACTGCAAAGTCGACATTATGAGTCTCATTGCAAGTATTCATTGTGGAAAATTTTCACAACTGTAAACAGACCTTCATTTATTAATTCATTTTACAGACCATCATTTATTAATTCATTTTACGGATGCTGTCTGGTTTAGACAATATACAGATGCCACATAAAAAAAGTCTTGGGAATTTAAAACTGTAAGGAATGTAATATAATGAAACTTGTCATGCAGCTCCATTTGAGTCATTGGAATTAATTAGTTCAAGAAACCATTTCATAGCTCGTCTAAAAAATTGCAAACATAAAGAAATATTGCGGACAAGGACGGGTCTGGTGTATTTCTGTTCTAAGGAAGGAAAGTTGCATGTGATATTTCAGAACTCCAGACGGACATATCCGCTCTTCTCGCTCTTCACGGTTCAAGTGCTTGGCACCAGTTTCCCTAGTTTGAAGTGACCTTGACTTCCATGAATCTTTGCAAATATCTTTATCGGAACCTCCACTGACAAATTCTTACAAAAAAAACTTTTTCTCAGAAATATGATTCCTGACGCATCAAAGCAGAAGCAGCATTTTAATGTAGGTCTTTCTTTGTCCTTAACTCCATCGTAAATGGAATGGTATCACTCTGTTCCTATGTAATCGTATCTATCAAGTATTAGAAGTGATGCTTATACGATCTGAACATTTTTTTTATGTTTCCCCCATTAACGAGGAGCTGCTGCAGTCTTTAAGCGCTCCACCATTAACAACGATCATCTTCTTCAACGTCATTGTTGTCGCGTCTTCATCACCACCACAACCACCTCCATCATCATCATCATCATTTTACCCTCCTAAAGCGCGGGGTCTCTGTAATCCAATCTCCGTGTGCGAGAGTCTACTAACCGTGTCGTGAATTTCCTCCCACATCGTTATAGATAGAAGATTGAAATTTCAAATATTAACTGGAATATACAATAAAATCTGCATAATCTAAAAAACGTTTTAAGTTTCTATTGACAATACAGAAAGGTCACACAAAATGCTAAGAAAAAAGATGCAAACAAGCACACATAATTGTCGGTAAAATCGAGTTTGTTTGGAAACAAAAAACCGCATTATTTTCAACTTTGCATCGTGTTTTGCCTTTTATACGAGAATTATGTGTGCTGTTTTGCATTTTTTTTACCGAAAAACTGTCAGTAGTGTGATAATTATATAATTCTAATTCATTCTGATTCATCGGTGCGGGGACTAGATGAGTTGGGAATGGTGGGACCTCGTTATAAGGGTGAGCATTCTTAGAAGTAGTAGACATATTGAGAATTCAGGTTCATCCATCGAGTAATACATGGTTTGTTTTCCGACTTTAAAATCTTACTCGAAATGTGCAAAGGGAGGCTTTTCATTTGTCCGAATATTTTCTTTTAAGATCTGGAGTAAAAACTAAAATTGTATGATGTAGATTACTGAACCATAGTGAAATGTAATGCGGCTTCAGACACTCAATTTGTGTGGGCATCACCCAAGCGAAACAAATAAATTAAAAACGTATAATTCCAGATCTCTCAATATGTATACTACTCTAAACAAATTAATTAACCGGTTATACTCGAGGATATTATATCACAACTTAAAAATTTCTAAGCCTCTCAGATCGCGAAAACAGTTAGTGAAGAAAACTCACAATAATAAATTAAAATGTCTACACATCATAAATAATAGCACAGAGCTATATTGTGATAAATACAGCAGATTTAAAGAGGTGATATACACATTTAAGATGTTTTATATGAAAGCAAAATTGTCGGTGTCAAGGGATAATTGCTTTTTGTTTACAGGTTTGGATATCATAAAAATATGATTAAAACTAGCTGTGCACCTGTTAGAACAAGGAGATAAACATATTTTGAAGATACAATTGTTCCAGGGGAAGATGCTGTCGTCAGCACGATTTTCACAGAACGTTTTTCTACATCTTAATAGTAACTGACATTAAACTACCCCAATAAATGATACAATAACTTGTAAAATGTTACAAATGCCAAAGAGAAAATATTATAGAGGAAATAGAAAAACTAAACACAAAATATCAGAGCTGTAAAGATTGTGTAAAATCAACGAGATAAAAGCGATTAAAATTATATTACGTTGG
Organism: Margaritifera margaritifera; assembly: GCA_029931535.1. Lineage (NCBI taxonomy): Eukaryota > Metazoa > Mollusca > Bivalvia > Unionida > Margaritiferidae > Margaritifera > Margaritifera margaritifera. The sequence continues at coordinate 4,346,066 of JAQPZY010001594.1, forward strand.
AGGAAATTAAAATATTAGAGACATAAATAAACAAAGAATTACTCGTGAATGTGTTAAACAGAAATAGAGCTTGAATGTATTTGCACAGGAAAAGCCGATGTCACATTAAAATTTTTTTTTCGAAATCATGCACATTAGGTACAGACATAGGTACATCACTTCTTTTGTGGAACTTCAAGATTCATTGGAAAACTCACGCCATATCGTAACAGGATCTTGTCCAAAAGTAAATGGATTTAGTCCTTAAGTAATAATAACCACTTCTTCTGATGTGATTATGTCTTCGGCACACAATGAACTTCAGGTTATAAAACAAAATGAGCAGCACATTGCCCTTGCCTTGCAATTAAATTTTATGCAATACATTAGTTAACTCACCATAACTAAGTTAACATATTCAACATATTTAAGGAGATAATAATATACTATACAGAACCATTAAACCTTTTTGATAACCACACTTTAAAATTTGAGAATAATTACTGTGTGAATATATTTAAAACGCAGTTTGACATGAGGGTTGGGCAGAATAAACTAATTGGGGTAGTGTGGATGGCAACATTTGGTTGTGGGATTTTCTACTGGCATTCGATAGACATATGTACCAGGATTAGTTAAATCCGTAAACGCATTTCATGTTTACTTTCAAACAAGAAAACTGCTTTTTTAATGTAAAATAACGTTTACCTGATGGTGATGCATGTTATCCGAATGGCAATGACATGTATATGAGGCAATTTGTTGTGCAACACTTTTAACATTCCAACAAATGATGACATCTATTACAGAGTCTCTTTCGACAGTTTCAGACTCTCTTTAGCAATGCTATGCAACTTTAATTAAAAAAAAAGGAAAACACCATTACGACTGAGATAAAGAGACCGTAACAAAATTCCATGATTATATATCAAAATCAAAAGTTATTTAATACTATGCCGTTGATGATGACGGTGCAGCGTTGTTACCCAGTGACATGTTTATGCAAATAGTATTGTTGGATAGAACAATAATTTATGGAAATCCAAAGACTCTATTAAACTTGGATTAAACCCTACCATTATTAGGGACGTATTAAAGGATTGTATTCCAAAGTCTGATGAACAATATGTGACAGCGTGACAATAAAGAAGATAAATATAGGTAAAAAGTAGGTAGAGAAGAAAGATTATGAGGATGAATTGACGGTGCAAGTTTGGTTACACTCAAGCCTATTAATTTCAACAGACCAACAAAATAAGGAGGAAACATAAAATATTGATATTAATCCTATTTACATGTGAACTGGTATTTTGTGTTAGATGCAGCTGTTGTTAAATAGTTGCCATTACAGGAGTAGCTGCCTATCATGGAATGAAGATGGTGCGAAACAGGGTATACACTATCATGGAATGAAGATGGTGCGAAACAGGGTATACACAATTTAATGTGTACTTTCGGTACACGTAGAATCGTGCTACTGGCTTTCGTACATCTAGTGCTTGACCAGTATGAACATCTTCAAGTTTATTTTGGTCGGACATGGAATGCAACAATCAATATATAAATCATCATCATTAACATCTTCAAGTTTCGTGAAGTTTAACCATCTACGATAAAAGTTCCAGATGGAACTTCTCACACTTTCAGTTTGGTTTCTGATTTCAAGTTTAGATTTATGCAATATGACATTTGTATTGTGAATTGTCATAACACTTTCATCGTGGTGGTACATTTGCTTATTTGTTACGTGCTCTCTGTTTTCGTTATGCCCTTTGCAAATATCCTTTATTTTCGTTATTTTCTCTTTTGTTGTACACCTTTGCAAAAAGTAGGCAGTAAGTTTCAGTATTGTAGAACAGATAAATACCTTTCTCTTCTTCATACAGGACATATATATGCATTCATTCTACTTTTACCCCAAATTTAAAATTGTTTTCACTACTGACATTAACACTGAAAGATGATTTACAGTTACACTCTGAGAATAAAAGCTGTTCCTCCATAAACTATTGGTTTGTATCTCCTCTGGGTTGATTTGGCATACATAGAGAACACTGCTGTGATGGGTTTGGCTGCTTTAATTGTTCAGGATATTTCATTTTGTTGATTCGATCTTAGTGCTTGTGGTGCAATGATACTTTCAAAATCACAATAATGAACACACGGGGCTTTTAATTGCTGTTAATTGTTTTTGAATGTTACAACTGAACCTTCTTTAGGCATGATGTATGTCTATAAATTTAAACAAGCATATAAAGACTCGCAAAGATATTACTTGTATTGGTATTTCATTTTTATAGCTATAATATGAATAGGTGATTGATTGATTGATATGTTGATGTATCTATCTACCTATTTATTACATTGCATTTCAAATATTAAAAATAAAAACTACTTGCTTCAGTTATAAAATAATCGGATAATAGCAATTTAAATCACGGTTTAATATAAAATGTAGAATAATTCAAAGACATGATATTTCACTTACTTTAAAAAAAAAAGATAAATTATGAAAGAGATTTTTAAATACCCAGATTTTAACAGACATAATGAAGTTAACGCATACAATTTTAAAATAATTTTCCGACGATAGCTCGCAGTCGTGGAAGTTTTAAAGCTAACAGTGCAAAGGAAATATACTGGAAATATTTGTTCAGTCACTTCCTATGTTTAGTCTACAGGACAAAACTGGAACATATAATACATGTGAGATACAGTTTGAAAAAGAGAAAGTCATGTAGAATTACGTCATTATAAGTGAGCCGCGCTGTGAGAAAACAACCCTGATAGCATGAAGTTTTCTATACAGGAATAATATAATCCACCATATCCACTGGATATACACCTATTCCACATTAGTGCACTCACTGGCACTGCAGATGACGTTATTATGTTTATGATGTCATGAACATCAGCAATATTTCTTGTGCTTTTAGTATTAAAAGGAGAACTTTTGCCATCCTATAACCAGTAATTTTTTTTCTCAAAAATTCCTTGTTCTAAACTCAACTGTGGATGCTCTATCTAATGATGTAAAGACATTTAGAAAATACTCTGTATTTCTAAAGATATAGTGTTACCGATGATACGCCTTTTTTAATTTCCAACTCTACGTACTAATGAGAATGAGAGAAAAATATGAGTTGTTGTGGAACAGAGAAATGCCACCCATCGGATCGGAATTTGTTCGCAGGAACTCGGCAAAGCCTCGTTCCTGCTTACAAATTCTTATCCTCAGATGGGATTTCCCTATACCACATCAGTGGACATGGTGGATTATAGTATTCCGTGTAGCTAACGTCGTGCTATCTGGGTGGATTTATCACAGCGGGACTCGCTTATAATTATATGTAATGTAATGCTACATGCTGACAAATATTCGAGTACATTTAAGATGAGTAGTCTTTCAGACAGATATCAATTGCACGGGTTGTTCATATTCATAAAAAAACCTATAATATTAAGAAAAGCTTTAAAAAGTCACGTTCGCCGAGTCGCGGCGTGCATTGCAACTATATTTTATTAGATGAGATAAGGCGAAATAGACAGTCGCATTTGACGTAACTTTGTGCATATAACATCAAACACTCACTAGCTTTACTATTTTCACCGGCATAACAAAAATCAAGAGCAAACAGGCATAACAAAAATCAAGAGCAAACAACTATACAATCATGGAGAAACCCAAGGTTAACGACACTGATTTGACAATGAAGAATACATATTTAAAAATATGTATACGCGTAACTCGGTGGCCACTTAAAATCGTCTCCGTATCTTGCATTTTTCCGAAACACTTACAAATCTTCTACTTTTATTAAATAATTTATTTTGCTAATCCGGTGATATATACTGTACAAAGCGTAATGGATTTTCAGACTTTCCTATATGAAATCTTTTTGTATACACATTGACAGTAATAGTCTTTTGATTTGAAAATATATTTACTTTCCTCATAAGAGAGTAATATGAAAACAAGTAGAATTATTACCTTTTTGAACGACTTTAATTAACTGCGTTTTCAGCCATGTGATTGGCTGTAAACTCTCACGTGATCATGCTCTGGATTTTTGTACACATTGGTAAATTCTGGGGACTACTTTTGAGTCACAATCGGTTTCAATGCACTTTGGGTCAAGCTATGTCTGTATCAACTCCATACTAATAACAACAACAACGTCTCCACCCCTTCCTCGTGACTTTAGATCAAAGTTTGCAACCCCAAATAAAATCTCCGATTAGAAGTTCAAACACTGTAGTCGCGGTCCTTCCTGCACTCCAAAACTCTTCTCTTTAGTCAAACAAAGCATATGTCAGGTTTTCCAAGCAACTCTGCCATAATAATTTTCTTGTGTTTGCATCAGCTGTTATTCAATTGCATAGTCATGTGACGTAAGAGCAGTGGATGTCACTAAAATTGGAGTTTGGTTTGGAAAGATCGAAATGCAAAGCATGCAAATATATATTTGCTCAATAAAAAAATCACTGTATTCCTCATCAACTCTTGTGTTGTGATTATGTGCAGGCCAGGTCATCTTAGTTAGCAAAGAGTCGTTGATACACTTAGTTTCACATCAGAGATGAACTAAGTTGATCCACGCCCTTGACTAGCGAAGATGGGTCTAGAGATTATGGCGCCATGTGAAGATGATAATGAAAGAAAAATGTGTACTACTTAAAATCAAATTTCGTGATGGAATCCGCTGATTTGATGATAGTAACGAATAAACTGGAATTAGAAGCATTAAATGATCACGGTCTGGTATTTATCTAAGCGTATATTTTACCTAATCAGTCACAAAGTTGGCATAAAGTCATTCGGACTTTATTTACTTTGTGAGTGATTGGGTAAAATATACACTAGTATGATAATTTAATCCTATAATAAAGAATGACCGGGGATCACAGTTGCTTGGAGATGTTGTTTCCGTTTAATGTTCACAAGTTCTCTCAGACGACGCATAGTCCACCGTTAGAAAGATAAAGTTTCACGTCAATTTTTATGTTCGCTATCACGGTGGTCTGGGGTGACAGCGTGTAAATGATGACCATAACGTGAGAAGTTGCTGACAAATCATCATTGTTCAAATAAAACTGTTCTATTTTCGTAGCTCTGACGGTCTTATGTGATTCGCTTCACTTGTAAGGAGGACATACATTGAACAAAATCATAACCTACATTTTTCAAGCAATCAACCAAACAATACAATTGACATTGCTCTTTTACGATTGACTCGGAAAAAATACCTATTCAAGTTGAGTTTGTACCAGTTGCTGTACAGCATAACTGGCAGCAGACTTGATACAATTGAGCGTGAGAGTGATACAAAACCTATATACCCACGTTTCCAATAGACTTTGTAAACTAGCCTTGACAACAGGCTCAATACGGTTTATTGCTACGATTTTCAACTGATCCGAGTTGTTTAAAACTGACTAAAAAAAAAAAAATGCCAAACCTGCTACAGAGAAACCAGTTTAAATATTCACTAAAATCTCAAAAAAACTATTGTTTGCGAAGAATCTCTATAAAATGTTTCTGCTAAAAATGACCAATGATGCCAGTTTGCAACGAATTTTGAGTATTAGGTTTGCAGAAGTTTCAATTAGCTTTAACTTTCAATGGTATCAAAGTATGATGGCCAGGTATTTAATGATATTAATTTTGTTTACACTGTAACATATACATTGATAGAAAACCCTTAACAGAGTCAATACAACTTATAAAAACCAGGTGTTCAGCAGACGAAAATAAATTAGAATCTGCAACATCAATACATTGTAGTATAATTTGTAACAATAAAAGACATCTACAATGTTTGACTGGATTATATCCAGAATTTGCAATATACACAATTTTTTAAGGAACTTTATAAATCAACGTATGGTAGAGAGTTAATTCATTGCTTCGTCTTGAAGTACACTCAATAATGTCGACTTTTACTACGTACGATCAGTACAAACTCCATTTAGGAAAACAAATTCGACATAGATCAGATAAACACTGCTTTGCTAAACGCTTGATTACCCGGCCCTGCGGCACGTTTTTATGCAATTTCAAGTCTACATAACAACGAATAAACCCGTCCATTAACATGTTTACAAACCCAATTCCGCGATAGACACAATGTATGCACCCAAAGTTCTATCGTGAAATCCAATTTCGATTCTTCAACTCGAAAAGAAATATATATGTTGCATACTCAATTGATGACGCTGAAGTCATCTTCAAATGAGACAAATATTTTATCTACATGACCAACAAATCACATTCTGTCTTTTGCTAGATGTTTTTTGCTCATGGCTGTCATCGTTAAGTTAAAATGGTGCATTTACCATCAACGAAGTACAACATTTCAACTGTCATGAAGTTATTTAGAACCCCTATCTGGTGTTTCTTATAGGATCATATAATTTTCTGACATTGACTTGTTAATCGCTATTTTATCTCCAGACTTCTTGATTATTCTGATGTCATCGACCTTACATCAATTATTTATCGTAAAAAGATGACCTTGAATACTGTCTAATCTCTATCTCACGATCCAAAGTGCAACTGCAGCAAAACCTTGAAATTTTCAAACTTTTTCATGGCATCTTGTAGATAGAGTGTACATTCTACAGCTATTTTGGAATTGGTACAATCATGAAACATCCGTTTCATAGAATTTTATCTCCACGAAGAATTTTATGTTAGTTTTATTTTGTTGAGAATAATAAGCTATTTCATTTACCGTAAATCAGACACATAGAGTAGGCATTGTGTCAAAAGCCACTTAAATCAGTATTTCAGGGTTATTTGAGTAATCACGAATCTGCTACCAGAGTTACACTGATCAGTTAGAGCTTACTGTTATGGTGGCAATTTGGCAGTTTCACCTATTTCACCTGGGTCTTCTCACATTTCTGTCTAATTTCCTCCTGATTAGTAAATGTCCTTTATGTTATCCGGTTCTCAATAAAAAGAACGAGTATATTTGCTTGCTTGTATTTGCCAACAATTTTATACAGGAAGAGATGGGTCATAATTTACTTAAAGCCTTACATGTATGCCAATACAGTACAGATAGCATATATGTAGGATAATGTTTACATGCATGCCAATTCAGTACAGATAGCATATATGTAGGATAATGTTTACATGCATGCCAATACAGTACAGATAGCATATATGTAGGATAATGTGTAAGGTTCATATGCAGAAGTTAAATTATTTGACTCCATCCCTTTCCCATTTTGCTCCGGAAACAGACATTAAGCGGTTCTTGTCAGTCTATATATTGTTTTTTTTTTCTCTTAAGACAAAGAGCATGTTCCAACTATTACATCAATTCAGATATATCTTTCAACAGTAGATGTTTTGCATGAAAGAAATCAATATTTTACACCAATAATATATCTGCATTAAAATTGCATAAAAGGCATCTGTTAGATCCCGTGGACATATTTAAGGTTTCAAAGAATTTTGAAGTCTTGTGGTATATTTTTAAATCATTCATTTAATACATTTGTTTCAACAAATATACAATGTCTATTTGACTGGTTAGCTGTTCTATTTAATATGTGCATGCTTTATATTTCCTTTTTGATATCTGATAATATATGCTATTCTACTCTGCATTCCTTGTATTTAGCTGTAACACAAAATTCTCATATTACTTGGGGTGGAATGGAACAAATGAAGCCAAATGTTTCGTATGCAGGTCACTGTGCAAGGAAAAGGAAACGAGTGTCTTGAACAACCTTTTATCATCCACCTGATATAAGTGTTTTATTGCTTTATCTCCACTGGGTACCAGGTTCTAAATATATAATTCCCACAGTGACCTGATGGAAATAGCTCGTGCAAGCATTAAAAAGGGTTGTGTCTTTATTTCCTACCGCCGCTCTTTGAACAAGATTATACTCGACAAAACTTGCGCGTATCAAAATAACATGATCAAACTTGAACTATTGCAATGCAGAAGTACACCTAAAAATATGTATACAAAATTACACCAAAACCCGTTTTCTTTGTCGGGTAGCACGTGTTGATAATTCATTTTTGCAAACTGTTATTTGTTATTTCTTGTACTGGTTATAATACTGTTCGAAAAAAGAATCAATGGGAATCCAGTAAGATAAGCATGTGTGCAGACACCAGCATCACCGCTGTAAATGCAGCCCATCTTTTGCAAGCAATACACAGTGACATCGATATTGCAATATCACGTTCTCGAAAGGAAATCGATAAACTATTAACCAGTTTTGAATCAGTTTATTAGGTGACCTCTACTTCAGTGACCTAATGAGGTTTTGTACGTTTTACACGTTTGACTATATAATCATCAATATATTTATGTGCCGCATTTATTTCAAGTCTAAATGAAATATAAATTGGAGTATTTAATTTATTCTGCACACATGTACATTTATGTATAAAATGAAAGCTGTTTCAGCTACTCGATAAATCATGCACGACTACAAGTTCCGCTGATGCTACTAGTAGTACTACTACAACCACTACTACTACGGCTGCTGCGTATGCTACTACTACTTCTTTAACTTGTTGTTTTCTTATTGTTTATGTTTAATGCTGTTGTTGTTGTTATTGTTTTGCCTGTCTTCTTCTTCTTCTTTTTCTTCTCCTTCTTGTAAGGAATCTATGTTATTAAAATTATCCATTTTCAAGTGAATGCATCAAATGCATATATACAAATTTGTTTATTTTACAGTAAACATACATTCATGCTAAATTGGTGCTTTTGTAAGTCGTCATATTATTGCTCATGTACCTGCTTACGCACATCAAGTAACACAGAGACATCAAATTAACTCTAGCAACCTGAATTTAGCGCTTAGTGACTCGCCTTCGAAACAAACGCGAGAGGCATCGTTAGAAAATGTTACTTAACTCAAAGAGATCCATGTGGTATGTTGTCAAAAATGAACATCTTATGTTTAATCCGCTTTCACATCCGATCTGTATCAATTCAATGATTTATATTTATTCCTTTTCTCAAGGATTAGGATGCGAAAGGATAAACTGTAATATGTCATTTTCCCGTAAAAGTCTCTGTTTTTCGAGGGCGTTATGAAAAATCAAAGAAATACTCTGTTAAAAATACTCTGTTAAATAAATACTGTTGGTTTTTGGCTTAAAGAATGATGTTCATCATACGCACGTGTCAAGTTAGAGCCGGCGCGTGCAGCCAATGTTCCGAGAGGACATTTGTTTCAGCCGTCATCTTTCAAGACGCTATTTGTTTCAGGGTGAACTCTAATAGTTCTTCGGGGCGTGGCAGGCGATAACCTTACACCTTGAGACATCCAGTCTGTTTCAGCTGCTTATGTTAAGACTTTTTGGAGATCTATGATTTAATTAGGTTTTAATGTGCTTTACCATAGGAAACTTATAAGAAACTCCGAAGGAAAAGATTTACGCATTATTGGTTTCCCCTTTTCAAAAAATTTCCCTCGAAATGATTTATTTCGATGATTAATAAAGAATCTTATGTACTAGATTAATGCAATAGTTTGAAAAGCATGCGCTGTCTCTAATTGCATTTGAGAGGTTGATAGATATAAGCGCTAAGAACATGATGGCATACTTTTGACAACAAGAATGTTTGATAAAGCAACTATTACATCGGCAAGAAAAGAGTATTCTTTAGCACAGCAATATCTCGTTAAAAGAAATTTCAAAAATGGTGTCTGCTTGGTTAAAATCGTTCCACGAAAACATCTGACATCTTGAGAATAAAAACAAATGTTGTTCGCATGATTGGCACTAAAATAAAAATCTCCCTTGATTGTACTAACCCAATATGACTTGATTTTCCCACCTCCGTCGTAGTTATTTTCAGCAATACCAGAATTGATGAATTAGCTGTTTCGGATTTGAATTTCTATCCTAAGAATTCGTTTTGTTAGATAATTAACTTTTTTAAGCGGCAGGACCATATCGAATTTCTCTCAAATGCACAAAATCTAAATTGCTTGTTCATTTGTTGAAGTAGGACTAAAAAAAGCTAACAAAATCTCTCAGATGTCGACAATTATACCTTGCGAATCACACTTTCAATCTAATTCCCACGTATTAAGTGCAATAAAGACCAAGAAATACTGTTTTCATCCATTTTTGCAAACCGCTGAAACATATGCAAAAAACATTCGCGATTGAGGATTTATCGACAGTAAAATAGAGTGCTTTGTCGATACAGTGTCTTATTGTATTGCCTTTAGACGCCATAGCAAGCACATACAAGGCCATGGGATAGACCTTTTATTAACAAAGAAGGAAGATACAATGTTTGGACTCACTTGATTTAAGTTGATTTAAGTCCAAGGATTTAAAGAAAATTTCTCATTTCACATACTTATTATTATTTCATTCCATCTAAAGCTCTTAGTTTTCTCATGATTCATACCAATGTATATAAGAACGTAATGTTACGAGATAAATATTTTAACATCGAAAACATAGATTAGATAAATTCCGAAGGCAGATTTCAATTGCTAGAATTATCTGAAATATATGGTCCCACAGCACTCGATCTGACCCCAGAGCAATGTCTCATTGTTCAATGACGGGTTTTTGACAACATAAATATATCAGTAACTCTAGAACAAACAGGTCCGTCTAACAGATGTTCATCTCACTCATCATTGATCCCGAGGCAAACATCATCCAATGATGGCTTTTATTTATATTTGACTAAAACAAGCTAAGGCGCTGTCAATATACAAAAACAAGCTGTTTCACATCACGTGTCAGGGAGCTGACAGATACCGCCGGTATTCGCCAATGAGGCTAAACAAAAGTTACTGCTCTGGGACTTTTATTTTATTCTCTAAATATATGTGATCTAAGGTAATCGTTATAATCAATAAAGAATAATTTAGAAACAGGAGAAAGGTATAAATATGAATAAATATATTATATATATGAATAAATGTATTATAACTATAAATAAATATATAGGATGTCAGTAACTTCAATTTGATGATAGTCCATGCAACGCTAATCTCACCTTCAGCCAGATATCGTCGAAATCCCAATTAAGTCTTTATAAATGTCTCGATATAACGCTACCATCTCAATTCGCATCCACCAGGCTATCCCATGAACATAATTCAGTTCTACCACTCAAATGCATGGGTGTATCACCAAGCATTGTTTTAGTTACTGCAATATTAGCGACAACCGTTCATTAACAAATTTATTTGTATACCTTTTACTTGGTTTTGACACAAATTTAACTTCAGACTTTAGCTGAGAAATCAGGCTAAGGATGGACAGAACGCAAGATCGATTTATGTTCTGATTAGAGTTAGTTCATGACATTTTGAATCTTAACCATTACTTTGAATCTTAACCATTACATTTTGAATCTTAGCCAATGACATCTTGAATTTAACTATTACTTTGAATCTTAACCAATGACATTTTGAATTTTGACCATTACTTTGAATCTTAGCCAATGACGTTTAGAATCTGAACCAATGACATGTTGAATTTAACTATTACTTTGAATCTTAACCAATGACATTTTGAATTTTGACCATTACTTTGAATCTTAGCCAATGACATTTTGAATCTTAACCATTACTTCAATTCACATACTTATACCCCTTTATGAACTTAGGTCTTTATTTGACGCGATTTTCATCAACTGAGCATTGATCGTAAATGTGCACATGTCGCACTAAAATTGAACTTACAAGCATAATACGACATGTAATCCATATGATTATTGGACCTTTTTATTTCTATTTTGGACCAACTATCAAACATTTTAAGAAATTATTTAGTTTTCCTGTTTTGCTGATACTTTTCGATAAAGAGAACACTAATTTGATATGAAAGAACATGAAATCCTGTATGTAACAAGAGGCTACAAAAACAGAAGTCTTCACTGAAGTTAGACCCTAACTTTAACGCCAACATCGATATATCACCACACTCAGTCACTTACATACGTTGGCGGTACATAGAGGTTATAATGTTTGGCCAAAATATCAGGAGAAAAAAAATGAACATCAACATTACCTGTAATATGAAAGCCCAGAAAAACATTTTTTTCCTTAGTGTAAATAGAAAGGCCTAAAGGACATAGACGATACTGGCGTCAGTTTAGTACATGAACGAACATTTGGCGCAGATGCGATTGATAGGGCCCATTTATTTTCGACGGAGTAACGGTACAAAATATCGACTTGGGAGTTTTAATATATACACCTTAGACAGTGGCACGTATGTACGGAATCCATATTCGTCTTCCATAATCTTCATCTTCTGCACTATAAGATTGTTTGAGCAATTGTTTTGGAAAAAGCAATTTACAATTTAAGCAGACAACATTATAATTACATCTCCTTCCAACGAAGAACTACTACCAGAAACTTCATTATTGCGTGAAAAAATGCTATATCGCGTGACAAGCATGCTGAAGAGAGAGAGAGAGAGAGAGAGAGAGAGAGAGAGAGAGAGAGAGAGAGAGAGAGAGAGAGAGAGAGAGAGAGAGAGAGAGATTTCCCACATTTCAAATTATCTGTCTGAAAATTAGCACTGAACGCAAGGAGTGGTCATATGATACAACTATGAGGTTGTAAAAGCAATGATAAATAATTGCGTTGCTATATTCTTCATGAATGCCATCGAAGCAGTGTTGCAAATTGGTCAAAGTATTTGAAAAGTACTTTTGGTCCGTGTGCATGTTGTCCATGGATGCTAATGGTGGTGTTGTCCCTTTTCCTGCAACAACTGTTACTAATCTGCTTTTTCTGATTTTGTAATAGGCTGATATATTGTCATTTTCTGATAATGCTTAATGATAGTACAATCATTTAGGGAACACCATTGTCACCATTGTCATGCTGTAAGTGTTAATAGATCTGATCAATATGATTGAAAAGATTATTACGTTAAAAATAATAAACATTACTGTTCATATGATTCTTGATACTTTTTCTTTTCTTAGAAACAGATTCAAAATTTTATAAACTGTATTAAGAATTTGGAAAAGGGCAGTTGACGCTCTTTCAAAACACACTACGAGTTTCACCAAAGAAAAAAAGTCAATATTAAAAATATAGAAACACCTCTCCTTTAGAGCAGATGCCATCAGAGTTATTAACTAGGAAATTCACAATATCTTTTAAAATAATTGCCTTTTTGAAACAATATGTAATTTAACTGATATGGAAATAATCTTTTTTCACAAAAGTATATAAAAATGCATACGCTTTTGAGGGTGATCTTCTAGAGATCAATATAAACTTAATATTATAATAGGATAACAGTATTTCGTCTACTTGCTATATTTTATTTCATGCGAAACCAAGGGAATCTATGTATATTGCATTTCTGACAATAATTCTTGAACTTTTCTTTCCAGTTAAACTCATCATCCATATTGAATCTCGTAAAGTTACACGAGATCGGGGATAGGGCATTACTTGTGTGGCTGCAAGATATGGCGTTATTACTTGAATATATCCTAACCATCAAAGAGTCTCTTCTGTTACCTTGGGCCCTCTACTCCTTTTTAGACCCCAAAACTAATAAGGAAGACATCTACGAAGAGAAACATCCGTTAATGACATTTTATGGCATAGGTACTTATGAGTGATTCCAACGAACCCTATTTTGCTCGTTTGAGACTTAACACTACATGTATTTATTGGAGTTGAAGTTGACATCGTGTGTGTTCCCTGCCAATAAAATGCAGGATAGCACAGCTAATTAGCTGCAATTTAGATCTCAATAAATCGGCAGTTACCAGACATTGTACAGAAACCTCTACGTTGTGGTCTGACCCAGCACCATTCAGCTCAGTTCTAGAGTTCTCATCTACCAGTAATTCGAAAGATTTTAAAATAAACCAAGTTGTTTTTGTGGTTTAGTCAAAACAGAGGTATGGTATATTGTATTTAATTAAGCTCATCAGTGCACTAGTATTTACACGCGTCAAGTTAGAAAGGTGGCGTCGGGTCATCAGTCAAGAGACCTTTGGGTGAAAGGTCAACTCTAATAGCACTTTTTGGCAGAACAGCCGATACTCTTCCAGTCTGGGTCGTTCAATCTGCTACATTGGCTATGAAATGAACTAAGCTGAAGATGGGGCCAATTCAATTTGCCTTTTCTTCAGGGGCTAAATCTAACGTCCAAAAATGTTTCACTTGCAGTTGCTCCAACATTTGCTCGCAAGATTAAAATAAATGTTTCTCTAGTGGAACATTTAGCTTATGGAATATATATCGTCTCATAATAATTTTGAGCGAACGTCTGATAATGTGTAATAAAGACTCGATCAGTTCTAGAAATAATTGTAATTATCCCCATCTCCACACCCTTCTCAACGACGTAATATGTGTTGAACAAAATTATGTCCGAATCGGCTTTAAACGTACTCTCCATTTAGTTCCTGTTTGTCATTCTGTTGTCAGAATGGAATCTGTAAGGTTGGCATCTGTCTCCACGGTATGTTGAACATGTTTGACATCTTTAGAATTTCATCCCGAACCGTTACATTGAAGAACATAATATTTAGATTTTAATTAATATTTAGCAATTGATATATTTAACATTTAATATTCAAATATCACAAAATTATCACTTCTAACGTATTCATTTTCACTGAAAACAATGTTTTCACATAACAACTGTTCTTGCTGAGAATTGCTATTCAAATAGCGCATGCTTGAGTTAAATAATTTTCATACCGTTTGATTCATTATTAATAAGAAAGCTAAATGATATTAATGTTAAAAATATACAACTCTAATTTGTTGAAATAGGACCAACACATAACGATGGGATTGATTAAAAACCGGGCATAGACAGGATTGTCTTCTCATTAATCTGATAGGCTGCTTCATTCCTTCTGCAGATTAGGTTGTTGGCCTAGGATAAATGAATTATGCCTGTCAAAATATATGTCAAGATTCGAAACTACAAAAACAAGTGTTGCCACTAATATAGTTCAGAGAAAACATCCAGGGACAAATTTTTAACACAGATCTGAATCTGAAATACAATCCCTCTTCACATAACTTGACCTTCAAACGATCTATCATTGTGCTTTGGTGGAGTTGTTGACAATGACAGTATATCTGCCGCACTAAAACAAACATTTCTCTCCAGCAGATGTTCAACGTAGTCACTATTGCTATTAGAAAAAAGCATCTACCAATGATATCTTACATGCAGCTGCAAAAAGACATATAACCGAGGGTTCGTCATCAGGAATAAACAAGCTGTGGAACATCGTGTGTTGTGGAGTCTGCAGAGTTTACGTGGGGTCAACATCAAGCCCCGGAAAATGTCACTTCACACCTGGTAACTGCCAAGTTGTGTTTTTATGTGCCAGTCGCAACTCTTCATAAAACCTCTACCGATGACGGCTTACGTGTAGCTATAAAAAAACATATAGCCGAGGTCTTCATCAGTAATAAACAAATTGTCGTACGTCGTGTGTCGTAAAGTCTGCAGAGTTTACTTGGGATCACCATAGAACCCAGAAAAATGTCTTTATACACCTGGTAACAACCATTCTGCTATTTTTTAGATGTAAGTTGCAAATCTTCATAAATAAAAACAACACTGTAGTTGAAAGTTTTTTTTAACAGGAGAAGAAACCAAATTTATTGTAATGCTGCATTCTTGGTTTTTGTAAAATCTAATAAAGAGGAAGGAAAGTATGCTTTTTGAACAGCTATACTTCGTTGAAACACTCTTGTCATAACCACATTCACTCTTGTCATAACCACATTCACTCTTGTCATAACCACATTCACTCTTGTCATAACCACATTCACTCTTGTCATAACCACATTCACTCTTGTCATAACCACATTCACTCTTGTCATAACCACAAACACTCTTGTCATAACCACATTCACTCTTGTCATAACCACATTCACTCTTGTCATAACCACATTCACTCTTGTCATAACCACAAACACTCTTGTCATAACCACATTCACTCTTGTCATAACCACATTCACTCTTGTCATAACCACATTCACTCTTGTCATAACCACATTCACTCTTGTCATAACCACATTCACTCTTGTCATAACCACATTCACTCTTGTCATAACCACATTCACTCTTGTCATAACCACATTCACGATAACAAAAACAGCAACAATCACTACTGCTACTAATATTATCACCACCACTACCATAACTGCTTCTTACACTGCCAGCATTATTGAAAAAAATTGACTTAAATTTTAAATAGTTGACAGTAAATCGTTTGTTTATTTATCATGTAAATAAGGACATAGTTAAATCAGAATATATACAATTTCGCTGTGTTAAAATTCCCTAGGTCTTGAAGAAAATACACGTGCTATCAAGCTTGCGGACAATGTAGACAATATCGTCGACGAAACTGAAAGGAATTCGAAAAGAATTTTCGGTCTTTTCGGCGTCTTATCTCTTTTACCTTTTCAGGCCTGGTAAGTTCTAGGTAAGTGACTAGCTGCGTCGGCAGGCAGATTAAGATTATGGAAAATGAGTGTTAGGAAAAGCTTACTTTGCAGGTTATTTTAATAGTCATATTACCATAAGGACGACAAGTGTGGCATGATGGGAGTGGATGATGATGCTGGTGGTTGTAATGAGACTGTTCCTCCGCTTACAATGTTTTTTTCTTCCCAACATCTTTGTAGATGAATTGACAAACAGCGACGCTCTTGTAATACTATTTCAGGATACAAAGGTCAGTTCTCTGGCGTTTAGTGCCTTGTTTTAGGTGGCAGGGGACAGTTTCGTTATATTGGCAACTGTCATATTTCTTAACTTTAGGCTATGATGTGACTTTTTGAGCTATTATTGTTTAATAATTAAAGATATGGATATATTTGTGAATTAGTTCTTTCGGGCTTGTGTTGTTCTTCAAATTAATGTTAGGCATGTACACCTCCCATAGTCAGTTCACAGTATGTAGACAGTGAAATACCAATAGTCTGCTAGGAAGCAGAGCTAGCCACCCATAGCAGTAAAAATGTGGATTCAAGGCAAGAAGAATATCTCAAAAACGGCTTGGATGGCAACTATTTTGAATTGCATCAAGCTGTTTAGTATACAATGTTTTGCGGAAAAATCACCTAGGAAAAGGGCTTGTGTTTTGCACTGTGAGCATCACTTGGTGTCAAAAATGACCTTCAAACGTGAAAAATGCAGGTATAAATTTGGGGTTTTGGTGCATAAACTTCTTTTGCTATGAACTGCCATTGACTTGTCAGGTCAAGTGAATACTATTTTTATGCTTTGTTTTAATATAGCTATACAAAAATATGGACCTTTTTGACCTCACGTGTGTATTTTATTTTTATGGTTTTTTTATATTAGGCTAGTGGATGCGGCATTAAATTTGTGCATAAATCTGTCCCTTGCACCCTTAAAGCACAATGAATGTGATAGATGAAGCCATCTTCATTTAACAAATTAGTGATTTTGTAAATTTCCTACCAGCATCATTAATGAATGGTGTTAAATTTTTTTAGTAACAAATTAGAGAATTTTGGGAAATGCCAATTTGTATTCATTCAAAATAAATCGACTAGATCTATGTTACCAACATTAATTTTAATTACGAAGTGGTATACTTAAACAATTGACAAAATTAACTTAGCATTAGCTGATGCTATCCAATTTATTTTTTCAAATCATTTTGTAACTTGGAAAACAGACAATAAATAGCTAAATATTAATAACGTTCAAAATAAATTTTCGATTCCTTTTTGGAGCAAATAAAGACTGAAATAAAACTGATAAGGTACGTGGATGACCGGAAAGATTATGTAATTAAATAATTGTCTTAAGATTAACATAAACGGTACGGTAGATATAAGCGCAAATTCGTCAATAAAGGTCAATATATTCATTTAATGCCGTACAAAATAACGTTCTGTACTTCTTACACAAATTTAATAAAAATTATATATTTTCAATGGCAGCGCATTTTCATGAGACATTTCGTAAAGTTAAAATGTGGACGTGAAGCTTGCGAGTTATATTCTTTGAGACGGTGAAGATCTCGGTAGAAAACCACAAAGCAACATCCCAAGGCATTAATATCATTCATTTGAGACGGTGAAGATCTCGGCAGAAAACCACAAAGCAACATCCCATGGCATTAATATCATTGATTTGAGACGGTGAAGATCTCGGTAGAAAACCACAAAGCAACATCCCATGGCATTAATATCATTGATAATAGTAAAGTTCTAGTTTGAGAATCAACAGTGCTTGTGTTATTTGAGTTTCATTGTCCTCGCGTATGTTCTCTGCCAGTAAATTACAGCAGGATGCAGCTAATTAAATGCAATTTCTGTCTCCATAAATGAGTAGTAATTAGACCCCAAGCAGCAGTGTCCACTTTATGGTCCAACAGAAGACTAATTATTAGTATGTATTGTTTACACTTATTGTGGAATAGACGAACTTAGGAAAGCTCTCTCTCTCTCTCTCTCCATATATATATATATATATATATTAATGTGTGTGTGTTTGCATTTAGAATTATAATTTGATCTATATACCTTGCAATGGGTTTATGGATATAGCTGAGTGTTAAATTTAGCTAGCCTAGCGACTGAGTTCTCATACACTTCGAGTTTTTACCTTTTGCCTTGTTCCTTCCTTTTCTGAGATGGGCACATGTCGGAGTGAATACGGTTGCGGGTACATGAACTATAGGCGATAGATGACTCTCTATCCTGTTCTATTCCATTGGTGTCATTCTATATAAGATTCATTTGGAGAACCATGTATACAAATATGCAATGTAGGCAAGGCAATTGATGCAGTAATCCGCAGACCTTGGTTCGAATTACAAATTCTCTAACCTGTATGATAATATTCTTTCTATATATATATATGCTCTGGACTACAAAGCAACTCAAAAATATGGATTCAGTACTGTATATTATTTCCTTGTTCTCTGACTGGTAAGTGAGGATTAAATTTAGCGCAGTGTGCAATTTTTGTTCATGTACATCCGTTTATTTGGAATATTGCGTAGGAATTGTACGATAGGAACTGAAACGAGGAAATATAAGATGACTTATGTACATATTCCGTTTAAACTAAGTCATTTTTTGAGGGGGCGGGGGAGGATTTGCGTTCTTAGAAGTAGTCTACACAATGAATAGAAAGGGTCAGATAGGAAGATTTAAATTTTCTTTGTTATTCTTTAGTTGTTCTAAATGGCTTTTCCTTATGTAACGAAAATAAAATTTTAAAATGCAAGGAAAAATGACAAAATCAAATGACAAAATAATGTCTTTCATTTTTTCGTTCACATTACCTTAGATTTTTACACAGAAAAGCAAATATTTACTGCCTTCTATTTTTTTCTTTTTATCTGAATAAATTGTTCGTGAGGTGAGTGGAGTGAAAAATTAACACGAAATAAGAGATTAATTAGGAGTACTCGGATTGCTTTTATGGTTATCTCTATAAAGCCACCAGCTCTTTGCTACAATCGGAAGCTTAGGATCTACGTCTCTTTATATGTTTTGATTCCAATTTGACAGTGTTTTTGTGAGTAAGATCACGGATCTATCATTCTCTGCCGTTTGAATGCTCCATCAGATTATTAATGAGATTAAAGCTGTACCATGTCACCTTCGCTAAATTAAGTGCAACGTCATTTCATTCACGACACAAGACGCAACTTTTTTGGAGGTTTAGTACTATTATATCAATGACATATGATTCTCACTAAAAGTGGATCTGAGAGATTGCTTATACATGGCCGTAACGATATTAAATAATGTAGGTCTCTTGTCTGGTATGATGATTTTCGAGAGAAATAAGGGACTTCGGACCAAAAGTAAATTACAGTGTGTTTAATACTAGTCTTTGCATTAACTAAAATAAATATATGTTTGTACAACAGTTATTACTCTTTGATAACCCACCACCCCACGTTGAGATCCTCTTGAATAAATCACTGAAAGAAAGGACGGACCCAAGGGATGATATCAGCTGTATATGCACATATGTCTTTCATGACCAACAAGTATATATTTACATACAGGATGGGGATCTCGACAGTTTTCAAATTATGACTTCGGAGCACCTTCATCACTTCTCCCTATCCCCACGCCCTGCCCACTGGCAAATCTAGCATTCAAGTGAATCTATAAATAAATTGAGTACAATAAACACAATACCGTATATCTCGCGTATAATCCGCATCCAAATGCCAACAACATAGACGCTGTTCGACCCGCGCATTATGCGATGGCAGATCAGGGTCTATGTTGTTTGTTCGACAGATTAGTCCTTACAAACTGCATAGACCCAGATCTGCCGGCGCATTATGCGACGGCTGATCTGGGTCTGCGCAGTTCGCAGTTTGTATCAGATTATACGGGGGTATATACGGTAGTTTGTAAGTTAAAAAACAGGTTTTAAGTCTTGAAATGTGTAGGAGGAGTTGCGCGAAATTTTACAAGCACACATGTATGGGCAGCATCAAATAAGCCCCGTCTTATTCTTCGAAAAGCTCGGGGAAAAATATCAAGAAAGTCGTTGCAATTGTTCTTTTCTCCAAGACAGTAAGTGCATCTGTTTTTCTCTTTCTATTTTTAGACGCGTATTATCCTCTATTTTACGCAATTTCTCTTTCTTTTTTGTATTCATTCAGTTTTTTTGCCGCCTCCCAAATTTTGCCGCCCTAGGCGACCGCCTAGTTTGCCTTGCGGTTAAACCGGCACTGAGTAAGTGGCCCCGAGAAAGAAATTCACAGAGACCCACATCTACAACATTTTGGGCTTTATTTTTCTGTCCATTATTTTTACAACGTGAACTGTACAAAGTGCTAGATGGAGCCTATCATTTCCTCCCCCCTAACGCAAGTTGTATCCTGTCTATCGTCAAATCTCGAAAATGAATAACACCAAAATCAACCTAAAATAGTATTCGTTGAAGGATTGGTAGTGATAACTTAAATATTGCAGGCCGTCATCATCCAGGTTTATTTGACACACTCAGACATTTCTTATCAGCTAGGACTACTTGACATGTGTCAGAAAAGTTATCTGACCTATCAGATACCGTACGTTTTTCTGACACATATTTTAGAGATCTGTTTACAGGTATCACCATTCTTGGTAACTAATATGAAAACTTTCATAATGTATTTCCAAATCATCCAGTCCTAATTTAGTATATGCAGCAGATGATTGCAATATCGTTAAGGTACAGACATGTTTTTATTAATGATGCTAAACGCATATTGTTGAAATGTTTTATTTTGACAAACTATTCTGTCACAACAGTTCATCGGACACTTTTCCGTGGTTGAACTTTTATAACATGAACTCCAATGAATTCTCTCACGTTGGACGATAAATGCATATACTAATAACACATTGCTTGAGTGACGTGTCCATGCCAATAAAGTTCGTACAAATTACGTCGATTACGTGTGGGATAACACCTAAAAATAAAAATGTAGATGGCATGAAATTTAAAAGCAAAACTTGTTAGATAAACAGATAAACAGGCGGATGATCATGTGGCTGCCCGCTTTTACTTGCAAATGTCTTGAAACTAAATAGAAACATGAGTGCAGTACTTATCTCAGGAACTTTTATTATGTTGATATGATGAGTTGTAGTCTTTTGCAAGTTTTAGGTCGAATCTCACATAAATTCGTATATAATTCTTGTTTCTTTCAATACACATGGTCGTATTTAAAGTAATTTTTACAAAATATACGCTCATGCTATTTGCATTGGGCCTTCGTTTTATTTGGATTATTTTTGTCTGATTAATACCAAAGAATGCTAACACAGGTATCTTACTATAACAGAGTGTCTAGATTAAATCTGTTTTTTATGACATCAAACGATGTTTTATAATGTATTGCACACACACACACACACACACACACACACACACACACACACAGATATATATATCCCTCTAACAAAACTTATTGTTATTTTGAACTTCTGGTCAATATATATACTTAGATAGTTTCTGTGATTTTGTAAGGTTGAACATTTTTATTTATTTTTTCTCATATATTTACAACAATTGACTGATGTCAACTATGTAGTATATAACAAAGTATACGGTAACAAAAAAAACAAAAAAAAGAAAACAACTTATAATTACTGATGATTGTATACAGGTATGACAAACTGTATTAAATATAAGTGAAATTTTTTACAATAGATTCAGAGCAATGAAAAACGAACTCTTATTTTAATATATGAATTCAATGATAATACTAAGTCAATCGAAATATATACCAGAATTTTATTCAAATCCACAGAGAAGTTTAAAGATATGGCTGAATAATTTAAACATTTGTGTCGATAATCTGGTCTGCGAAAATCGCCATGATGGATATAATTGTGACGTCATGAAGTCGCATCTGGTCAATAACTGATTCATCGGTCTACCAATTGCATAACGTTCCTTTTAGAACTATAAACAAATCATATAAACCAACTACGTTAAAATCTAAATAGTAAATAATGAAGATGAATTCAGGGTATGGAGATACACGAGGAACCAGTTAATAAGGCTACTATGACAATCTACTGATTTTCACTACGGCAACTATAAATGATTGATTTTGTAAACTCAAAATTGTATACAAATACTTACAGATACTGTAGGTTTTCATATAAAATCAAATTACATCAAAATTAAATCCAAACTTTCTAACACCTATCAAAACTTCGAGTTACTTTCAGCCGACTGCCATACAATTGCCGTTAAACCGGAATGGACTAAACATCACAGGTACGGACAATTACTGCTTTCAAAACTGAAGAGCTTATAAATATGGCGACATCTGTGCGTCGGTCAAAACTTCGAATGTGGAAAAGAAATCGAGAAATTATCGCTTACAGAAGTGCTAAGTAGCTAAAAATTTAAGTAAAACCGAATTTTCATCACATTTTTCATCGAATACAAGAGGTTTGTCAGAAGGAGTACGTTTTGCTTTAATGTTATTGACTACCCAGATGCTAATTACACGGTTCAATACAGTAGGGGTGATT
The DNA here is from genome assembly GCA_029931535.1 of Margaritifera margaritifera. Taxonomy (NCBI): domain Eukaryota; kingdom Metazoa; phylum Mollusca; class Bivalvia; order Unionida; family Margaritiferidae; genus Margaritifera; species Margaritifera margaritifera. Next base: position 4,369,070 of record JAQPZY010001594.1, read on the forward strand.
TTACCCTGATGGCTAAGGAGGGACTATTAATGTCATATAGAAACAGGTTGATATTGTAGTAACATACCAGACAGACATGAAAGATGTAGTAACATGTGTAACAATGGCGATAATAGAAGATGAATATAATTTTTTGTTTTATGTCCAGCTTACAAACGACTACGTCAAAACTTGGCAAGAAAATATGATTGCAAACACTCAGGTATGCTTAATGTATACACTTGTTTGAAAGTTATAGATAATCTGCACAATGGATGTAGAAGCTGAGTGTAAATATTTTTAAAAATAATTTATTCAGTTTTTGTAAATGTGAAGGTGAGGCGTAATATGCATTTTTACCAAAATATTTTAGTTATTTACACCCTAAAAATATATAAATGAAAATAGTTATAAAATAAGAACTGAAATTGAAAATTGCATAGTAGACAAAATGGAATATTACGATAAGTGTTCTAATATGAGTGTAGCCGAACTGTGTATCAACATGGTTGAGCCAAACTTTATCTCAAAATCGTATAAAATAGATTTTATAATTTATGTATTTGAACAGTTAAGGCAGGACATAATTTTAACATGTGCATGTAAAGCAGTAGTAGTTGTAGAAACGTATTATTATATTAACTATGAATTCAATATTCCATCACCTTTTAAGTATAACACCACTAAAAGCAAGCAAATAAAACAAGTGTTAAAACAAGTTTTGAAAAGACTGGGTGAAATAGAGAAACGTGTGTGGGGTCGGTGCACGCAGCGTTCCAACGGTGAGATGTCCTTACATTGGGCCGTCCATCCGAGTTTGCAAAGGTTCCGTTGAATAAAACAGCCGTAGACGTCTCTTTCGCCCAGAAGCGACCATGTAAATAATCAACGACTTCACTTGGCGGTGCAAGCCCGTACAAGGCAAAATACAAAAGATGTTGAAGTGTCACCGCGTACGAGTTCCAGGTCCTGTTGACAAATCCAGGTTTACGCTTCCGGTTTACCGTGTGCGAAAAATCATCGACACAAGTTCATCCCGCATGAAGACGCCTCGGAAACGTTTAGTTGATTTTGTCATCGCGAGTAAATCAAAATTGGTCAACGGACACCTGGCGGCCGTCAACGGCGAGGCAACAACCGAAGACCTTGGTCTGAGGGTATTTTGCGAGTTGTCCCGGGTAGTCGAAGATTTCTTCCCTTTTGAGTCGTCCCGTGTAATCGACGACCGTTTCCTTTTTTTGCAGACCCTGCGCATCTACGGGAAGGTCCGCCGTGAAGCATCTTTTTCAGAGCCATGCTGCCTATGGATCCGGCTGCCCATAACGCAACTGCTTTTCCATCTGTGGGAGCCGCGAGGAATGAAACTATTCCGCCGCTCTTTTGCATCTGCGTCACCTCTTACTTCGACAACTTTAATATTACCGAGGTCTTTCTTTTGTTTGGCCGCCTCGAGCTGATCAAGTTGAATTTGGGTCAACCGCACGGGAACATTTCCGGTCAGGTATGTCGGAGAAAGTTTCAATGTGACCCCACAGTCATTTCTTATTGCGCTTTTTATTTTCGCAAGCTGGTTATCACTAAGACCAATCTTAACCTCGTGGTAGGAAATTATTATTTGAAAACGTAGCAGGTTCAATTACTAGTTCATGAAAACAATTACCGGTTTTCTACAGGGGCGTCAATGACTCTCATCCGGCCACCAGAGCCCTCCAACAACAGAGTCTTGTCTGAGAGAATCACAGCAATGCATCTGTAAGCGGGGACGGGATGCTGAGTTACACGCGCTTTGAAGTACATGTCGACCACGGACTGCTTGACAGATCCATATGCTCAAAAGAAAAGTCATAAACTGGTACAACGTAGTGAAGTCATGCTGGGAAATATGCAGACTTGTATCAATATTTTGGTCCCGGCCCATGTAAGACCATAGCTTGTGATAGGTACATGCTCCTTGGTTGGCTTCCCAGTCGAGGAGAATTTTTTTCCGACGGTTCCTGATGACCTGTTAACAGCAGGGAAACTTCAGACACTCCTAATTTGTCAAATATCATTGTATTACTGGTCTGTCCGCCATGCACCCGAGCTATAGTTTGAAAGGCCACAAACACGTGTCATGGTGCGCTGATAACTTGTTGGGTAGTTATATGCCATGCTAACTGCTGAACAGAACCTTCATACAAGTATGTGGTGAAAACGAGAAACGACAACTTTGACGCGGTTCCAGACCCCATAAAAAACAACAAACTCGATTTCAGTGAAGGGGTTATCATATGCATCCACAGCGACACCATCACGCCAAATTGCATCAGCATCGTAGTTGTCCTTTCGGCTTAACGTGACTTCGTGTTTGGCTCTGAAAATTGCCTTGCGGACATCTCTGAAAAAATCAAATATGTCTGAAAGTTGAATCGTGCCGGAAAACTCCCCGCGCGCGTTAATCTGGGCTCGACGTTGCGCAAATACAAGGTTGAAATTTGGGTTTACACTTTGAATAGTGGCACCGTCAGCACCAGGTCTGGCGGGCATGCCAGCGGGTTGCGGGTTCGCGAAAGCCTTTCATTTGAGTCCTTGGTGAACACCATAGACAGACCAGCTGATCTCGCGTAATCATCGCTGTAACGGGCGAGTCCGATAATTGTAGTGGCAACGTCAACGTTGTCGAGAATTGCTTCGATTTCCTTTCCATCGATGAGATATCGTGCGCTGTTGAAGATGGCACCCTGGGGTGCATTCGGGGAGAACCCAAACAATATGTAACCTTGAGAAACCGTGCAAGGGCCGGAGGTTCCGTAACTGCCACTGATGGCGTCACAGGTTAGAATAACCTAAATCGTAGAAGAAATCCTGACAATGTCTGCCGCAATATGGTATCCAGACCAGTCGGGTCCCGCGTGTAAGATTCGTTGGTCCGCTGGAATCTGGGAAATATCTTTAGGCCAACCGGGAACCGTTTTTAGTGATAAATGTGTGATGTCAACCGCGTACAATGAAGATTTGATTGAGATGGCAGAACTAAGTGTGGGCTCATGTTCTTCTATGTAGAATTTAGAGTCTTTGCCGGTCAATAATGCGATCCTTCGTCGGATCGCATCATTGATCGATTCATTGTCGTACGCGCCCGTGGATACCCAGTAATCTCCCCGAATACACACTTAGACCATATTTTATCCATCTCGTAATCATTTGATTTCGGTGGAAGTGTTCTAGGTTTTGCCATCGTCCTGCGAAAACACGAACGAGTTATTCGCGGGGAGTCCTCCAAACGGTGTCGATCAGATATTAGGCCCACTATAATACACGCTCCGCGACGCAAGTGCGGTCTCAAGTGTGCGGGATTGCACGTCAGTAATTGATGTAGAGAAAACCATGTTGAATTCCGGTTTCGTTGACGAGATATTAATCATCGCGGTGACGATTGGGAATGTATTTACAACGACACGCTGCACCCCGGCATTAATTTCGCGACCAGAGCCATCCAAGCGGATTGTTTAAAGCACAGCACCCGGTGAACACGCGACACGCGCATCCCCAACCGGAAATATAATTGTAAATTACGCACATGAACTACATATTTTGTTTCTGGCGCAGGTTTGGCGCCAGTCTTATGTATTCGGTGTACTTGCGGCCGGTATCATTAATTATCCCGCACTGGTACGGGGACAAGCAATCTTGTGTCACGACACCGCTTCCGGTGCCAGCGGGTAATCGTTGTGTGCGTGGTGAAGTTCATCAGGGTATTTCCAAGTCAACCTCCAGGAAGCAACCATAGTCACTGCTGTTTTTACATTCTTTATATATTTTTCAATATCATAGCGATCAGGACCAACCCACTGAAAACGGCCAACAAGCATAGGCTGCATCATAGCCCAGTCATAAAGGATGTTTATCTAAAGATACATAATGTAACTTTTCGGGAGTGCCTGGTAGTATCCGTCCACGATAGGATTATTAGCGCGAGCGTTGCGGTGCCTAGCCATGGAAATCCCGCCGCGGATGCCTCGTTCAATAAACAAATGTTGATCAATGTCGGTGAGTAATTCTACCTCGACCTTAGTTTTTGACAAAAGCGCGTCCCAGGCCATTCCCGGTGACGAGAAATAATGAGCTGGATCAAGCTTATACACACGCACGGCTGTATCACGGAACATCTCAAAGACATCCGCGAGCAACAGCACGTCTGTGCGCAAATACAAGTCTTGGTAGTCACCAAGATTTCGGCAACCGAAGACCGACCAGATGTTGCGCGTAGCCGTCAGAGGAAACGCCTTTGTGGACAGCGACGAATAGAAGGCGTCAATCGGTGGCAACTGAGTTTCAGAAATATTTTTCCAATCATTCATTTATTCGTAGAAATACACTCCTTTTCGCGTTAGCAACTTTAACTTACCGGTGTCAGCATTACCGTATCGACGAGTGATTGTAAAACGATCGTCGCCGGCCGCCACGAGGTTATTAACCAGTTTGTTTAGAATTTAATTCAGGAACTGCAACGAGTCGATGAATTGCAACTGACCTAGTCGAAAGGTCATAGATTTTTCCATATTATTAGGGATGACGCTTATTGCCGCGTTTGATGTTGCCGCGACCCCTTGCATCATGGCCACGCAGGTTGTGAAACACAACTGGAACTCTTATTTTTCGGGGCAAATTCGCAACTGCAAGTTGCATGCACCGTGCGCGGCACCTATGTATGCGCCAGTGATGTGACAATGATCGCGAACTTTTTCATCGGTGGAACTGAAAGCTTCGTTGCAGATCCAACAATGTGTTGCCACGGAAAACTCGCGTGTTTCATCACAGGTCATAATCATGTCCGCGGGCGAGAAAAGCTGTTGCCGGATCGATTTCGCGATAACCTCGAGCGATTTGATAAACACCTCAACCGGGTCCTTGCCGCGGTATAACACTGACGGCTCAGTTGTTCTGTCGCATCTGACTACAGTGTAACAAACCCCGTATGGGACTTGTTCAGCAATTTGTGTTGTATTTGACAGAACCTCTGGTGACGAAGCTTTCCACGACGATCTCTGGTCGTTAACGGGAACGTTCAGGCATTCAAAGTCTACGTAAATCACATATGAGACCTTCATCTTCCGTTGCACCGCGGTGAATTTCAGAATGTTCTTGCCTGGATCTGGCATGATCATACGCTGAAGCTTGTCGCTGACTCCCCTCGCAGTAAAAGCCATGGCCGTCAAGCAGTTTTTGGGTGCTGAATACATGCAGATAACGTCGACACGGAAACCTTTTCGTCTTGCGCTTGTTGTGCCGGTACACCATCCGGGATAGATTTTTTTATCCACACGTAATGATCCCGCGTCAGGGCCACCCATGCCGCTCAGCAACAACAGACCAACATCGGTCCGCTCGCGTGCATGTGGGGATCGTCGTTTCGGATAAAAGCCTTTGTTCCAAGCGAACACATTAACGGTGATGCCAGGGTTGAGTTCTTCAAACTTTTCGAGTACGATCTTAGAAGCCTGAACATGAAATTCTATGTTACCAGAATTGAGTTAACCCTTACTGTCGGTATTTTCGAGGATGACCTCTATTATCGCGTGCGGTATGTTACGCCGATAAGATCGCGTATTGAAAACACCGTTTGTCATCTTTCTTCACGTTTATTACTGTCCGCGGTGGAATATACGCTGGCGTTGGAATATACGCCGGCGTTGGAATATAACACGACCTGCTGAAAGGCATGTGCTGGGAAACTATAACTTGAACTTCTATGCATCGGTAACGTATCGATCCTGAATCTCCTCTGGAATATTTTTTCAAACTTTTCGAGGATTGATGCAAAACTTTTATCGATTTCATAATAATGGCTTAGGTGTCTTCACGGTTCAAGATGAAAAGGGCATCACTCCAAAACCACGGGCGTGAGGTTATAGATGATGTGAAGCCTTCCTTGCTTAAATGACCAGGCATGGTAAATTCGACACTGTGAACAATATTCACCTTGGTTCCGGACACGAGTGATGTTGTGCGCGCGTATTGCAACGTTAATATGATTGACTAACGCATATTTGAGAGAAGTTATGCTTCATAGTGTCTCTGCCTGGTTTGTATATGTGTGGGATAATTACATGATAATCTTCGAAATCACCGACGCGCTTGTGCATCTTAAACTCGGGAACTTGAACTCGTTGACGAACATACATGGCAGCGTCAGCGGCGGTATTGGCTGAGATACGACAATGGTTTTGTTAATCAGCAACCACCCGTGCGATTTCAGCTCGCTTGGCTCGTGAAGGAATTTGGATATGCAATTGCGCTGCCGTTGCATGAAGCTGTCTCACAGTCACACGCGGCTCTTCCCGGTGAAGTCCTAATAACACAAGTAAGTCAGCTTTTATTGCGCCTCTCGGTATCAATATTCCACGGTTTTGCGCGGATTGCCTGAGCTTATTCACAGTTTGCCTTGCAACCAGCTGTGGTTCATCCGAGGGAAGTTGCCTCACAGCCAGCAGTGACTCGTCCTCGAGTCCTAATAGTGCAAGTATATCTGCTTTTCTTGCACCTCTTGGCATTCTTATATCACGGTCTCGCGCGGATCGCCTGCGCTGATTCACGGTAGGCATACTTATAATAATAATCATTTATCTAATTGCTTATTCGGCAATGAAGTTTTTGTAAAATTATTTTGACTTTATCAGGATCGGAAACTGCAATCGCTTCGATCCTGGATAAAATTTCGTTGACTTCTGTGTCTTTTTCAACGGCGATGGCGTCAACAGTATCATTGTGTTTTTCCTCAACGGCGTCGACGTCTTTGTCGCCGCTCGCGATAATACTCATGCACAGATCTGCATGGCCGGCATAGCTGATTACGCGACTTGACTCCGACACCCTATCGCAGGCATGGTCGAGCGCCGGTGCCAACACGTAACACGAGCAAGTGAGATTTACATATTCTCAATGGGATGTTCTGCCGCAAAGTTCACGTTTTCCAAGACAAACACCTTTGTGTCCCTGTGCCATCAGACTTCTTATATATATATATATATATATATATATATATATATATATATATATATATATATATATATATATATATATATATATATATATATATACGAGGATTGCATTCTTGACGATTGTATTGTATATATATACGATGATTGTATTCTTGAATATATATATATATATATATATATATATATATATATATATATATATATATATATATATATACGAGGATTGTATTCTTCAAAAGGATCTCAACCATTTCTTTTTCTCGTACTCCTTTCTCCTCTCAATTGCTGCTTTAAGCAATATTACACGCATCCTATTCTTTATTTCAGGCGGTGCTTCAACACGAACGTGTGGCTTATTCCACGTATTTTCTCATGATTGGTAGACACCCAAGGCTGGTGATCGATGCATTTCTTGGAATATCTTCTACTGAAACTTTCGACAGAGACAAGAGCAGCTATATGGCTAAACTCAAGGACAGACTAGGCTTTGCCTATGCCACTGCTTCACCAGAAGCCCAGAAATCAGCCAGACGATACAAGAAATTATATGACAGAAATGTGAGGGAGTCTTTTCTTGATGTGGGCGATAGAGTTTTATGCAAGAACATATATCTTGACAAGAAAATGAAACTGGCTGATCTCTGGCTTAAAGAAGTTTGCGTGGTGAAGGCCCAACCAAATAGGGATATTCCCGTCTATGAGGTAGGAAGAGAAGATGTTTGTGGCAAGAGTAGAACCCTCCATTGTAACTTTCTGTTAACCTTCATTTCACTGCAAAGACCAGAAAGAGAAGACTTAAGTGACAAGGCCAGTAAAAGACAAAGAAAAAACAATTGAGGTCTTCTGATAAATTTGAGGACAAAGAGGCATCAACGTCTTTTAGCACCAGTGATTCTGAGCAGAATCTACATTTGTTTGCGTTTCCTGTACGAGTGCATAGAGGTGCTATAAAAAGGTTAAATCCAGAAACCGTAGAATTGATGTCTCTTTCCGTCTCCCAAAATGCAGATGCTACATACAAAGGGGTAGAACCAGATATGCTATCATATGTTGAAAGCACACCACCCAGCTATACCCCAGAAGAAAATATGGTGGACCAACAAAGAGGAGAGCACACACACACACACACACACACACACACACACACACACACACACACACACACACACACACACACACACATATATATATATATATATATATATATATATATATATATATATATAAATATATATATAAGGTATGGAATTATGTAATAGTTTTAATTTTGTATCCTCTTTGTATATATTCTGTTATGAATATGACTATATATAAAATGTCGGGACGTCATTTCCCGGAGGTGGAGAAATGTGTCACAGAATAACTTGTTAACTTTTTAAATATTCCTCTAACGAACTCCTCACAATCATATACACACAAATCTTTGATAAAACTAATCATTTCATATGGTTTTAACGTGATAGTTTTTATTAATTGATATATCTATAATCCACACAGATATTAGTTGCAGATATTAATTTTTAAGATTAGAGGATAACTATAAGTTGAAATTGTCTTTTTTTACAATGGTTGGTATTAGCCACCCAGTAAATAAAGAGTAAATGCCAAGTCTCTGAACTTTAACCCCTTCGTGTGCACGTGCGCGCTAGAAAACTTTCGTGTTACGCATTTGCCAATCAGCTATGTTATAATGAAGATGTAATTTTTTGCTGTGATGAAAACTAGTCTTGTTTTCATATTTATATTGCAGGTCAAGTTATTCAATAAAATTCCAGTCAGTCAGTTGAAGTCTTATGACTTTATTTCGAATCCTGCGAAAACTACATTAAATATGTATTTTACAAATAAATTAATTTGACTGAGCTTCACTATATTTCCATCAGCAGTAAATTACACTGTTACCTACCATTCAAGGACCAAATTATAACAGTTTCAATATGCCGTGATTATAAAAGCGAATTTAACCAACTTTTGTTTACTAATTATGTATTTCAACATCTTTTCCCCTATACCATACGAAGTAGTTGTTCAGTAAATTACTTTTTTATGCATACATTAAACACTTGTTTTTTTGGGAACCAGGACTTTACCCCCCCCCCCGTCAATTACCCCCCTGCCAATACCCCCCTTCCATTACCCCCCCCCCCCCAGTCATTTACCCCCCCCCCCCTGGATATTACCCCCCGGTTAATTACCCCCCTGCGACGATGAAGAGCTGCCTTGGTTTCACCTCAAAATGATTATATCCTGTGCTCAAGCAATGTAACTAAAGCAAAAACATATTGTGAGTTGCTCTACCGCAATAAGATTCTATCCCGTCATTTTAATCTGTGCTCATTCTATACTATTGTGTTGGCTTCACCTCATTGAATATAATTCGAGCAGAAATGGTTTCTAATTAAGTGTTCACAAACACAATCTGAAAACTAGTATTGGCTACACATCAATAAAAATGATTTTAGCAGTTTAATCGGTGCTCAATCTATACTATTGTGTTGGCTTCACCTCATTGAATATAACTAAACCCTATATATCCTGAACGTGATAATTTCTCAGCGACTTGGAGGACATCCAGCGGATCCAACTCGAAAGAAATATCGTGACTGCAATGCTCGGATTATGAACATTGTTAATGACTTTGCTAATAGAGAGCACTATGAATACTTGCGAGGGATCGCACATAACATTCAGATGTAATCATATCAATATAACATATTTTATGGTACTATGGTACTATAACATTATGATATGATGAATTTAATATTGAATATTCCAGGACAAAATTTACAATAAATTCTTTTGAAATTTATTTTATTTTATTGTTTATTCTGGGGTATAACAATTATATGTTATATAGTAATAGACCGGGGGGGTAATTAACCGGGGGGTAATATCCGGGGGGGGGGGGTAAATGACTGGGGGGTAATGGCAGGGGGGTAATTGACAGGGGGGTAAAGTCCTAGACCCGTTTTTTTGTTCTTTTCAAAGCTTAATCTCCTCCAGTCTCTCCAGGTCACTAACCTCTTCCTCAAACAATTGATTTTGTATTTTCAATTTGTTATCTTATTACCCAAGTTTTCAGTTCAGTAGTAAAAAAAAAAAAAAAAAAAAAAAAAAAAAAAGCAGTTCTTGTTAATTTACGTTTTATAATCAAGCTCCAAAAAGGGTGTTTTTGAGTCTTTACTTTTAAATTATATTTTTTAAAACGCTATAAATGGAGGTTGGAGAAAAATCAAAAGTTTGGTAGGCCAGAGTCGGCATATACGTTTATTGCTTACAAATATAATAATGAGGTCAAGAACTATGGATATTTTGTGATCGAAATCACGGCATGTAAATTGCTCTAACTTGTAGGCATGGATTTATTTTTGCCATCGTTTGTTTCTCTAGAAAGTGTTGTCACCTGCAGGTACCTTGTCAACAATATCGAACAACGGTGTATCTCCTCGATCTAACTTGTCGGATATCGTGATATATATATATATATATATATATATATATATGTACAAATATTAATTTTTAAAAAATGTAATTAATTGCAACATACTACCGTATATACTCGCGTATAATTTGATACCAACTGCAAACTGCATAGACCCAGATCTGCCGTCGCATAATGCGCCGTATATACGATATGTCATTTCCAACCTGCCGTTCTCTAAAGTGCTTTTTATGTTAAGCCTCTGTTTGTTGAGTTGAACTTACAAGTGAGTGGTGCTGGTGGTAGTTAGTTCCAAAATTTCAACTCAGTAACAACTCAGTAACAACTCAGTAACAACTCAGTAACAAGAGTAGTGAATAATAAGAAGAAAGCCTTTTCACTCTTCATAATTATACGTTTATTTTATCACATAAGGAAATATAGCTGACATAAAGTCGGAAAATAAAAATATCATCAGTAGAGTTCTTGGTAAGGAAATTGTTTTTTATAGTATAGTAAGAATCGTGTCCAAATATATGGTCCAATCGGAAATGGTGAGAAGAAAAAAATCACGTATGACATTTTCACAATTCGACTTGAAAATCAGGTGGGAAGATACATTTGTAAGGACCTTAATATCATCTCTAAGGAAAATTTATTTCAGTCAAAGTCATATTCAACAGATCATGACAATCATTTTCGAATATATAAATACTGATTCAAATTTGTTGAACATATTTTGGAAACTTTAAATCAGTAATAAAATCAACCATCACACTTTATACTGTGTCTGTGTTGGCTTTGTTTAACGTAGTATGAGCATGCACGTTTGAAATTTTCTCACAGTGAACCAAGTTGCAATGGCTCAAATACGGACAATAATCACAATATATCTTTAATGCTCTAATATAGAAGATCGAGGGTAACAAAGGGTGCAAGTGCACACAGTACAGTTGTAAATTTAAAGTAGCTATTTCTGTGAGGATTGTGTGTGAAACATTTCCGGTACAACTAAAATATGAAGTTGGCTTGGGTTCTGCCGTGGACTTTGCCGGAAATTAGAATGTTAACACACTTGTAAGTCACTTTTGAGAGAATTAAATGTCGTTCACAAACAATGCAAGTATGTATTTTTGTTGCAATCTCACTTTAAATAATGGGAGTGTCGTACGTTTACTTTTTAGGTTTGAACTGAGTCAAAACGGAAGCATAGTTTTATTTTTAAACATGCCAAGCGAGATTTAAGCATGTATTCAAGATGCTTCAGCTCTTACTTGAAATTATACATAAAAGAGCAAATAATCCCTTTCTAAGTAAGATACTTCATGTACCAACTGGCGAAAATAATCAAATGATTTCGGATGCATACTTTACAAAATAATATCCATTATCATACTGTTTCAATAAGACGAACAAACCCTGATTGCACCAAATATACAAATTTGTGTGCGGGTGTCCCTTCGTCAAGCATTATTAGAACCTGCACGCGTTTGGAAACTATAAAGAAACGATATTTCCTGAGTCACTACACTTTTTGTTGACGACTGTGTTTTAGGGCCAGAGTTTCACGTATTCTTCAACAAAAAATACACAAGATGCACAATGTTCGAAAGGGCAAAGTCATATATATATATATATATATATATATATATATATATATATATATATATATATATATATATATATATATACACACACACACACACCTGCGTATTGACTTTGCCCTTTCCACCATTGTGCATCTTGTGTATTTTTGTGTATATATATATATATATATATATATATATATATATATATATATATATATATATATATATATATATATATATATATATATATATATATCAGGCCGATATTTCATTTGATCTTATTGGTGCTATCTACGGTGGCATTTGGCAACGGGCAGCTATCGCCTTGTCTTCTTCCGGTTGCAGAATAGATTGTCCCAGATGGACACAACATTACGCTTACTGCCATGAAAAGAGTGAATGTATACTTGTATTGGGTTTAACGGCAAGTCAGTACAATATTGAATATTTATTTTATGCTAGGCAGTGAATTACTGGATTTTCTGAGTAAAATAATTGTGATATTTCACTGCAGTGTCAATAAACATTGATAACATTATGGGGAAGAAATTTCGAAATTTTTGTAAGATGTTTCCGTGGTGTAAAGGTCAAAATGACTGCTTCCTATCCAGGCGAATCAGGTTCAAATCCAGCAGTGGGCAGATATAGTTTTTTTCATTTTCTTTTCATCTGCGGTTTTACCTTGAATTCGGAAGGAGCATTATGTAACTACTGATATTTTATGTGCAAATATACACAAAACAGAGCAGAACATAAACGGTAAACTGCTGACATTATCGCGCGGGATGCACTAAGAAATCTGCTACTTCAGTCTGTTATACAATTTGCTAGACAATACGTCTGAGCATACAATAAAAAGAATATTTGCTGGCTCCGAGTGAATAACGGATATATTTCATCTCGTGGGTGAAAAACTTAAGTATATAAGTATATACTGAGTTTTTCGCCCACTCGATGAAATATATCCGTTATTCACTCGTTTTCAAGCAAATATCCTCTCTATAATGGCCAAAATAAAAGTTATAAAAAATGTAAAGGAAAACAAAAGCTGTATAAATGAATCGCAGAAAGAGGAATTATTATATTGCTTGGGATTTGACAGGTTCTGTATGAACATCATTAGCTGACCGACTGCATCCATTTTATCAGTGTTGTTCAAAGCTGGACTATTTGGGGGTTGGTAGATATGGTGACTCAAGTGATTTTCCATTATTGCTAAGTTCTATCCGGAGACATACAATAAAAAACCTTCTTTAATGAACAACTTAGCCAAACTGTATATCTTTTAGTAATTGAACTTTCACTAACACAAGATTAAACCATGTTAATTCATATTATATATTGGATCTTCGCCTGGAAATGAAGGAAGGATGGGTGTAGGGTTCAGCGTGTATGTATATATATATATATATATATATATATATATATATATATATATATATATATATATATATATATATATATATATATATATATATATATATATATATATATAAAGAATACAAGTCATATGTCGAAATAACAGTTCAAGTGTACTGGATCCAGCAAGGGATCACGTATCAGGGTTTGATTAAGTTAAATGAAAAAAACACTGATACACTGACAACAGTGCCAAGACAAACAATAAAGAAACAAAAAGCGTTGAATTTACTAAAGTTTACATTTTATCATCGGATTTCAAACCAATTAGTCGCAACATCTAAACTTCAGACAATACTTATTATGTACACTTTTGTAAATTCAACGCTTTCTTTTCTGTTTATTGTTTGTCTCTGTTTTGCAATTGCCTTTGACAAAGACACAATGATAATTTTAAGTGCTATGGCTAGTTAAAAACAACTTGTGCACTGTTCGTTGTCAGATTGTGTATGTGTGTGTGTGCCTGCGTTTGAAGTTAATATATCATATTCTACAATACTATCATCACTTCTACCACTTGTACTACTGCTAGCATTTCAACTATATTTATACTGCTGTGGCTGCTGCTATTGCTAATAATAATAGTTCGAAAAGTAGTAGTGGTCTTCGTCCCCATACCACATCTTCAATTTTCGCGGGGTGCGCGCATGTGATACTTGACGCGACTGAGAGTCACCTGCATGCCGTTATCACGTGTTTTGTTGAACAACAAAGAGGATCCTGGAGGGGAAGGGGGGGGGGGGGGGATTCATCACTTTTACCTCACCCTATCATTGCGGGTGAGCGGTAGTCTCTGGCATACTTTTCACGTAGCACAGCAAAATCGCTCTTGAGCTGCATGTATCATTGGCTTGCCGGACCCTGCTACATTGCAAAATGAGTACCAAGCAAGGGAAGATTTTTTAAGTTTGTTATGGGTGTTATGAAATGTATTTAGAGCTAAAGCATGTATACATTTTGATGTTGTAGATATGCGTGTTGGCACAAACACTTGCGCTTGGCTTGTTTTGGGGAGCATAGAAAAGTGTGGAAGGAGTTGTATCAAAGAATATTGTAAAGTAAATGCGTATAAGCTTTGAACTGGCTGTAGAATTTATTCACGTACAGGATGCGGAATGGGCAGTGGCGTAGTAAGGGTAAATGGCGCCCGGGGCGACGATGATGGCCCGAATTTTTATCAGCTGTTTTGGCGTCCCAAGACCTCTGGCGCCCGGGGCAACCGCCCCATCCCCCCCCCCCCCCGTTAGTACGCTACAGGGTATGGATATTAAAACTAGTTATGCACTCTGTAAGACCTGTGGATTTGGAGTTTGTGGGGCTGATATTAGGAGGCAAAAAAATTGCCCAGTTTCACAGTGAATTAATGCGACTTTCGGTTATTAATCTGTAGTATATAATTAAAACGCGCATTTAGAGAAACCATATTTTTGTGTATACTCTTGTATAAACTTATAAAAGAACATTTAGATAAACCATATTTTTGTGTATACTCTTGTATACACTTATAAAAGAACATTTAGAGAAACCATATGCTAAGATATATGTTACGCACCTCTTGTAACAGGTGTACGATTTGGTTGGTTATCGTTATCTAGAGGATGATCGACCTCGGTGTTATTGCCCGGATCGAGTAGATAATAAAATAAAATATGAAATTTATAGATGGGATAAACAGAGATCTGAGCAGAGATACAGAATAAAATAAAACAAGCCCCCGTATGTGGAATAAAACAATTTAATCAATTACATAAAACAAAATGAAAATTATACACATTTGAAAGATACACTTCTTTAGAAATCAATTACTAAATTTCAACAAAAATGTAATTAGCCGATCTGTTTATATTGATAATACTCAGTCCATCATGGAATCGAGTGAACAATCGAATCAATGGCCCAGCATGCCTGCATAACCTTGTTATTGCTGGTCACTCCCAATTCCTCGTTGCTGACAGGTCAGGGTTGATGTTCTCCCCTTCTGCTTCTCTCTCTCTCTCTCTCTCTCTCTCTCTCTCTCTCTCTCTCTCTCTCTCTCTCTCTCTCTCTCTCTCTCTCTTATCCAGCATCTTTTCGGTCATTAAACTTAGTATGGGATGCCTCTTCTCTCTACCCTCTAAGTGGATACGTATCGATGGATGGGTGGGTTGAGCTATTTTCCCTTTTAAAATAAACAAGAAGCAACCTAAATATTCTGTCAGATTTCCTTCTGGGCAGTAGAACATTACCCCACTCTCGTTACGTCAGATACTGTTCTATCGGAATTCAAACAGATACCAAAGGCTAACAGGTCCTTTCGGGACCAATCTGAGAGACGATAAACAAACCTAGTTTCAGAAGATTAATGTACTTTCTAACGGCTATTTCAGTTCACGACTTAATTATACAACAAATAAATGAAATTCATTTCATGGCTTAACTACATTAGTGGCAGTGAATACTCGCTCAACTCTTTAACATACATGATTCATATCATTTAAGACAGGTAAGTTTACACAGATTCTCGCAATTCATATCAAATAAATTAATGCATTAAATCCTTAGAATATATGATTCCTATAACAATCAAGACGACAAATTTAAACAATTCGTCAAACTCATATAAAGAAAATTATTCTACGAATTAAGACAAATGAATTCAAACAAATAGTTATCCAACGAATGCTTAATTAAGAATCAATCGCGCCCCAAAACAGGGACATTAAAACCATCGCAGTCTAGCGATTTAATACGGTACCTTTCCTCATAAATCAGATTAATTGTTACGTGCCACACTGACCATAGCAATAATGCGCTCTACGGAAATATATCGACAGAAATTTGCACCCTTAAAATATACATTAACATAGTACACTTAGAGAAAATGTATGATAGTATATACCTATATTACCGGAACTTGGTCGACGAGGACTTCTTAGTCGTGAATCTCATGTGGCATCTGTGGCTGCACTGAAACAGCAATGGAAAAAGACTCGTCTGCAGCACGTTCTGCAGTGCTGGAACAGCAAAATCCCGCACCACGTACCGCATTGCTGAAACGGCAAAAAACAGTACTGAGTGCTACAACACTGGAACAGCAAAAGGATGACCCGATTAAAGAGCATGCCTATTGTGTATTAAAATAGAAGTTTCGTTTGTGGAAAAGGAAGATGACATTGAAATAAGGGCTTGAGGGTCGACTCTAAGAAAAAGTAGCGTAATGCTCACTCGAAAAATGCCACGCGTTTTTGGAAAGAAATACGGAACTGCGGGTATCGAACGACACAGAAATTGTTACTGAACTATTTGCGGCAATAGAAGAACTACCTTGGTTGAAACTGCGTGATTATTTACAGCCAGAGATTCGTATTGCTGCTATTAAGAGGCAAAATAAAAAGGGGCCGTTACTTAATTGGTCGAAAGTGATCTCTGTGAGGAAGGCAAAGACCAGCCCCCTATTTACTCTCAGTGGGTGGATAGTGATATCAGATTGTGATATGTGGCCCCGCCACAGCGGCGTTAAATCGGTGGTTATGCCTGTGGACTCTGCCAACTACATAGTGGAAGCACTCCGCCTTGCTGCTGCTTCTCAAGAGTAAAACTGAAAGCAAAAAGATGATATTAAAGTTGTTTGTATTACCGGAGAGGAACAAGAGGATCTTATTTGCGAGCTGTACCGCCCTCCACATAATACTGAGCCTAGCAATTTGATATGCCGTAACGGCGTTTTGGACGGCTTTTCTGCTTAGGTAGGCAAAGTATTTGCACGAGTTCGACGCGCTTTTCCAGGTAACATTGTGGGCGATCAGCCAGACGATTGTCAAAAATGGAGAGAAGATCGCTACCAGTCAGTTATGAGGTGGGTAGAAAAACTCTCCAACGAAGTGACACAGTAAGATG
Organism: Margaritifera margaritifera; assembly: GCA_029931535.1. Lineage (NCBI taxonomy): Eukaryota > Metazoa > Mollusca > Bivalvia > Unionida > Margaritiferidae > Margaritifera > Margaritifera margaritifera. Next base: position 4,386,334 of record JAQPZY010001594.1, read on the forward strand.
AGCTGTCCCACTACATTCAAGACACGCTTAGGCTTTTTGGTAACTACCGTTGTGGACTTCTTCAGGAGTTGTCCACTCTCGGAGATGCCAATAGATGGAATAGACGTTGCACATGCCTATACTGCCATAATGGTCAGGCTGCCGTGTTAGCCTGTGTTGTCTAAGATTGACAGTTTGCAAAACCCCAGTGGTACTATTCGGCCCGTCCGCTTTTACCTGGTAGAGACAGCAAACACCGACCCCATCCTCTTTCCATCAAGCACGAATTTGTCTCAGGTACAGTACTCGTGTATGTTGAGGAGAGAGGAATTGGTTTTACTGTACGTGGAGAGTTTGTTTCACACAAAAGTTTGCCGCACGATGCAAACAAAGTACTTGGCCAGTTATACAGCAGCGGTCTCTGAGAACATGACAAAATTACGTAGATAATCTTGTTTACGGGCTTGCTGGCAGACACTATAACAAGGCAGCCTGGGATCAGCTCTATCAGGGCAAAAATGAGGCTTTGACCTACAGCAACAGCCGCATGTACACAGCACTAGATTCAGACCTTGACATAGTCATTGTCCAGGTACAGAAAGAGTTTTCAGAGGGCTACATACCTATATCGCATCTTATTATTAATGGTATGCGCATAATGGTCCACAAGTTTGTTAGTTCTCTGGGCGACACTGCAGTTACAGTGCGCACAGACTCTGTTTACACAACTTTATCGGAGCTACAGGCACGCCAGAGACTGCAAGATGAAGGATTTAAGAGTGCTGTAAGCAAACGCTTCTGCAGATGGCACGAAGTGGGAAGCCTTCGAATTGACCTTAAATCTCGTCTGCCCTAACACCTACTTGTTTGCTAGACAGATGATATGACTTGGGTGTTGTTTTAGTTCCTTCTGACATTAAGAACCAGCAGCAAATTATTATTTACGACGAATGGGACGACAAGGATGCTAAAGAACTGATAGAAACAGATGTTCCGCGTAAGTGGACTGTGAAGAAAACTGACGATTACTTGATCAAAATTTGAGGATCTTGTAGACAAGCCGGACGACTTTTGGTTATAGGAGCAATTCCAGAGACTGGCAAAAGCAGCGTTGCCCTCCGCTGGACGCAACAATTAAAGAAAAACTTCCTGCAGTCCCCCCCCCCCCAATGCTCTTTGTGATGAGTTAGTCGGCCAAGGTTTTGGAGCGGTTACTTTGAGAAAGGCAGTCAGCGTATTGTGGCGCTTTATTATGACGTTATGACCTGCCAGGATGACCAAGCATTTACAGTGTGTGTAAAGCATGGCCTTCGACAATGAACGCGGGCCGAGCTGCCGAAAGAGCAAGACGATGCATTTGCACCTCCTATAGCGTTTACCAAAGATAGCGTGGACCGAGTAAACGCTTGGGTGAAGGCTTGTCGTTTTTGCGGAGATGAATGACAGGTGGGAGATCGTGCTCTTGGTTGTACATATGCCAGGGTGGCAACCAAGAAAAGATTAATTCAAACGCTGAGTACTTAGTGCAAGAGGCCATAGACACGCATCTTACAATTCAGCGACATGATGGTGTGGAAAGAGAGTTGACACAAAATAGTGCTACGAAACTCTTGTGTAGACCGTGGTGCCGCACAGGTCATGCAGAACAAGGACAGACCATTGATAGCAAGCTATACATTCACGATGCGCAGCATTGCCACAGCTCGATATATCCGCACAGCAATTACACGCTAGATGTTACTGTTGTTACACTCTACGTTCCCATGCGCCTCTCCCGCCTTACTATCGAAAAGTGTATCCAAAGACACAAAATTTCTGATAACGCTGCTGGTCGTCGGTATGATAGTCCTTCGTCATTCCGACAAGTGGAAACCACGGGACAAACAAAAGAGCAGCTAGCGGGAACCGCGTAAACGCAATACGTCTACGTCGACTGGGCCCGGCAGAAGGTGGTTGCCAAAGACTACAAATACGCTACCAACCCGGAGTTGCTAGACAAAGACTGGAGCATCGACAGCATTGCTAACGTTCGCGCACACACCTAGGACAATTGCCAGATTACCTGCAGGCGCTGCCAGAAGACCTGTGAATACCATCCCTCGTCATGCGGACGAATATACACAGTCAAGACAGCCGCACAAGTGCACGAGCGGGCGCTGTTGAAGAGGACAGCGACTTTTTCATAGACGACATTTACGACTCGAGTAGCCGCTGCACACATTGTGCAATGTTAAAAAACTGGAGAAGGTACTCTTTGCAACCAAGCAGAAGAGAACACCTACCTACGCAGCAGCGATTACGGCGGGCTGTAAAACCTAAAGAGTTCGCGCCACTGGGAGCCGTCCTGGCACATACCAAGCCGACATAATGTTCTCTGAGAAGAGGAGCCATCTCAACCACGGCTACAAGAGCCGCAATGTCTACGCCAAGCGTCTGAAAAGCATATATGCTGATGAACAAGACATTGATCATACTTGTTGATTATTCCATACATCAATCATATTTCTTGATAATTCCATACATTGATCATATCTATTGATACATTTATAGGTAGGTCATATCTGTTGATAGATCCATATATCAGTCATATATGTTGATAAGTTCCATACAATGATCATATCCATTGATATACGAGATCGTTGTTGATTATTTGTTGAACTTCCATGCTTTGATCGTATCCATTTAGAAACAATATCATTTTGTTGTATCCGTTGTTGAACTTTGTACGCATGAGTAGGGTGTCAGATTCATTCATCATTCACTTGCATTATAAATCAACATCTCATTCACGTAATTGTGTTAAGTGTTTTCGCTAGATCCAATCCACTCTGTTTCATCCTGTTACAGTCGGAACAACAGCCAAAAGTACTACCCCCAGGGACTCTCAGGCGCGAGTGTTACTACAATGACAACGTGATATTCAGCGAAACGTCCTTGGCGATAACCTTTTCTTCAGGGTATGTAGGATACTCTATCACTCGTCTCACCAGCAGACCACGCCCCCCCAACCCTACAACCAAACAAACAAACCAAAAACAGTTATATTTGAAAAAGACTCGCTCTGCTGCATCACAGTAATCAGCCCCCCCCCCCAAAAAAAAAAAACAAAAAAAAAAAACGAAAAAAAAAACAAAAGAACAAGCACTGACAGAAGGCATGGTATCTGTAACTCTTTTCGAGCGTGTTTTCGGGCGTGTTGAAGACTGTGTCATTTCCAGATTTAAAGATAGCGAGCAAACTTACATTTTAATTGAAATTATGGTCATCCTGCCAGTAAGCCACGGCGACATGTTTGAGGTGCGTGTTCACAGGGGAGCTAACCCGCCACCCCTCCAGATCAGTTAAACTTTCTTATCACGCATGAAAAGGATCCGCGAGGCTAAAACTTCCCTACGCGCATATGCTGAACAGCGGCGCACTCTGAATAAAACGTGCAAGTGCCCAGTAAATGCGGTGGATGGTGTTGATACCACACTGATGGCTGTGTCTCTGAGCACCGGTATAGTGGGTATTAAAATATTTTTAACAATCATTGCTGCTCCACTACAATTGCTTTAAGCTGTGGTCTGATTTCTGTAGCTGCTAATTTTATCAGCCGGAGACTACCTATGAAAGCCAGAAAGCACGATGAGATCGGCGTCTTGGCCGAAAGATAGTTCAACACAATCGCCGACTACATACGCCATCTCTGAAGAAAAGTTCAAGCTTATCCTCGATGAAGTCGACAAATGCACAACCATAAAAAAATAATTAAATACGAGCTGCGTATAGATAATTATGCCGAAGATAATAATAATAAAAAAATATAAATGTGGAGCTGAATCAGAGAGGGTTTACAGTTGAACCAAGGCCAAACAAAGAACTATTCTTTTATAAAAATGAATAGACGCCTGATCAAAGCAACGCAGTACATAATCGAAGGCAAAAACTTACGTTTGGGCTTGCAAACAGCTGCCAGAAAGACATCGACACGCTCTTTGAAAAAGTTACACTTGATGACCTTTATATTCAGAGCTTTACTACTCTTTACGATACAATGATTGACAGCACCATCTCCGAAAGAAAATTTGCATATGCCTTAAATGAACATAAAAATATTCTCAAGTGACTTTTGTAACAAACAGTCAATGATTGCATCAACTAATGTAAAACAAATACCATTCTTCGCCGGCCTCAAGGTACCCTGGCTGGCAGTTTCTCTTTTCAGTACCCTGAGACTACGCGGTCTTGGCGCATGCCATTTTGTGTTGTGCTACGGGAAACGTACGCCGGAGACTCCTGCTAGCACACGCATACACCCTGAGAAAACTTGAATACGGTCCAGCAAGCAAGCCAATAGTAGCTCAAGAGCGATTTTGTTGTGCTATGAGAGACGTACGTCGCAGACTACCGCTCGCCCGCAAACATAGGGTGACGTCAAAATGGTGCCCCCCCCCCCCCCGCTCTGTTCCAGGATCAGTGTTTATGTGCAACAAAAAACGTGATTAAATGGACGCCAGAGACTCATACTACCGACGAAGTATCACACGCACTCACCCTGCGACAGTTGAAGATGTGGTATGAGGACATTGCGTGGTGGTGATGATGGTTCTTTTGAGCTATGGTGGCGTTAGCAGTAATAGTTGTATATAAGTAGTGATGAGGGTAATAATAATGATTATATTAATATTCATAATAATTTTTTGAGCTGTTGATTCGCTGATAAATGTTTTCCTTTTTTGACTGGGAGGTTAATTGGTTGATTGCTTTATTGGTTGGCCGATTGGTTAAATCACTGGTTAAGTAATTGATTGATGGATTAATTAACTAAATGATTGATTAATTGAATAATTGATTCATTGAACGCTGAACCTTGGAGAAGTCATTTGAAAATATTTGTAAATAGCAACGTTTTCATTTGTAGATAATAGCAAATGTGTTCGAGAGAGAGAGAGAGAGAGAGAGAGAGAGAGAGAGAGAGAGAGAGAGAGAGAGAGAGAGAGAGAGAGAGAGAGATCCCGTGAACAGGAAGCTGTATTATTTAGAGCTGAGGTGGGGATCGGTAACATCCAGTCCTTTGATGAAAATACTGGACTATTTTCCAGTCGAGGTTTTTACTTTGACTTATATAAGTGAGTGTTGTTGTTGTTTTTGCATCTCATTGTACTCCATTTGCATTTCATATAATTGTACCTTCGCAGCTTGTGATAATGAATAATTTAAGAATCTGATGTATAAATTGCCACGATCTCTTTTCAGATGTATAAATTGCCGGGTTTTTTTCTCATGTATAAATTGCCGGGGTCTCTTTTCTGATGTATAAATTGTCTGGGTCTCTTTTCTAATCAAATGAAAAGAAGAGACAATTTGCTATTTAAATCTAGACAAACTCGTGACACATTGTTTCTAGGTGATACACAATCTAAACAAAATATTGAGGTAGAGCTACCATACGTCCTCTTTTTCCCAGACATGTACTCCTTTTCGGTCCTTAAATCTCCTCTTTGTCTCATATATATTATGGGATATGTATATATATATATCTATATATATATATATATATATATATATATATATATATATATATATATATATATATATATATAAGGGTGTCCTCTCTTTTGAAAGTTCAAATATGGTAACCCTAATTGAAGCTCAATGTAAAAGTAAGTGAGGCATCGTTGCAAAATTTAGCTCGGAATGTGGTAACAGTATGGGTGTGGCGATTTTGGTAAATGAATGACCCAGGAGGAAATTATATAATCTTGGACACGAAGGTTCAAGAGTGGCGCCTGACTTTGGTGGCACTAAAAACGCCTACTCGATGATGCATCTGAAGTCTATACAAATGTTCTGCAAAACACCTGAAACACATGGCAACTCTTTTATCATTTTTATGGGGGCCGGAAGTTCCACTAAACTATTTTTATAGTGATTAAATTTTTAATGTGATGGTGTTTCCATAGGTCTACTATGGGAGTTAAATTAATACCGGGAGTCCTATAAGAGACTACCTTAGTAAAGAAGAAAAAAAATCACTTGCCCGCTAAAACGGCTTGAGAAAGGATGACAGTTTTTCCGCTGAAGTGATTTACTGTCAAGTGATGCACTCAATAGTCAGATGCCACTTTAATTAAGGTGCTACCTGCGAAGGTACAATTATATGAAATGCTAATTGTGCCGATTAGCTCGCGGCGGGCATGAACTAGTAAAGTTAACCCGCTCTTGATTGAGTCAACAATAGTCGGGAGATTCATTACATTTACCGCCTACTCTAGCACCCATTGTCGGTTTCAATGCATATTAAAATGTTTAACTTTAAAGGGTTGTTATGCTAAATATATAATTTGCACAGTTTTATCCAACACCGGGATACAAAGATTATTCATTTTAGCAAGCATAACATGATTATAGAGAACAAATGATACATTGATGGAAGGTATATTTTACACAACTAATGTGTTAGCCAATCATAGAGTTCCTTGTCTTAAAATATTCACACACACACACACACACACACACACACACACACACTTATATAGCTGACAATTCTCTGATAGAAGAGACTATATATATATATATATATATATATATATATATATATATATAATTATCTATATATATATATATAATTATCTATATAATTTACAATATAAAACCGGGTTACATGCTGAATTTCGCAATTAGCAAACTTTTCATAAATGTATATTTACTCCTTCAATAATATCAGCAGGATGAAAACAACAAATTTCTGAGGTACAACTTCATATAGGTAATATACAAGTTTCAAATTTTTTTTTATTAAGTTCAAGTTCAAGTACTTCATTGGCACAAAGCACAAAGTTGGCGTCTCGCCTTAAAATGACATATTTACAATATCTGTACAATGAGAACAGTAAGCAACAAAAAAAAAAAAAAAAATTGCAATGTGATCAAAATATGTATGTAATGCTATAAAGTATTTAAAATAGTCACGTCGTAGATTTCTTGTACTAGCATCTTTCTTCCTTTTAAAATTTTTCCAAACTTCCTTTGTATTCCTATTTTTCAAGTTGGACAACTATTTCAAAATTGTAATTTGGTAATCAAACTTTTCTTTATAAAGAAACTTTGCTTTCCAGACGCACTTTTTATAAAATTTCTTTTTTTGGAACATGCCAAACTTATTAGTCTCCCTAAATGTGGAATGATGAATTCGGAATTTATGTCTATAACATTTTTTCTTCTCTACACAATCTGCATTAAACCACTCTTTACTAACAGGTGTGGTCAAAATAATTAAAGCACACTTTGTCAGCACTATATTTTAAGAATTGTAAAAAACAAATTAAAAAAATAGACGAAATATTTGCAAATTCCCAAACATTTCATAATTACTATCACTATTATTTAAATGGCGTTATATTTTATATTGAGCCAAAACACAACTCACGGTTATGTTCCAAGGATCTCCGTAATCTTCAACAAACTCAATGTTCGACCTATGTTGGGTTCGTATGAAATCTGTACATACCGTGTATACTCGCGTATAATTTAATACCAATTGCAAACTGCATAGACCCAGATCTGCCGTCGCATAATGCACCGGCAGATCAGGGTCTATGTTGTTTGCATTTAGACCTAGATAATACACGAGTATATACCGTATATTTTCCCTTCTAATCCTCAAAACATTTTAATGCAAATTCTTAATTACTATGATCAGAAAATTCCATGAAGTCATGTACATAAAAAACAATGGACAATTCCATTGCACTGTTACTAAAAAGTACATCATCTACAGCTGACCTACAACATAGTCCAATAAATGTTAAGTTCCCAATATTATTATCTCTGTACAATCGACAAGTACGTATTCGCAGACCAGTAGTAGTTGTAAAAATAATAAGTGATTACCAAAAAAGCGTTACTAATTTTATTCATAGAAACATGTTTAATTTTTTAAAATTATTTTTAAAAAAAATATCTACATTGTAATCATCCTTAAAGAGTAAGGGTCTATCATTTAGTATACAGTTATTTTTTCCGCAGTCCTAGAATTGGTGTCACCTGTAAGAACGACCTTGTAAACCATCATCCTTTTATTAAGAAACATTAAAATGTATTTCATCAAATATGTTTCTATTGATATAATCATAAACTACATATCTTCTGGTTACAAATGTATGCATACTATTACTGTATCTATATAGTACACATGTTGTTATCTAATCTACACTATGCATACTATTACTGTATCTATATAGTACACATGTTGTTATCTAATCTACACTCTGCATACTATTACTGTATCTATATAGTACACATGTTGTTATCTAATCTACACTATGCGTAAAAACATCTTCAAATCTATTTCTTAAAATCTTCCTTTAGACGAACTACTAAACCATTTCAAGAGTCATAGACTATTTCTTGTTTGCATTCTTGTCAATAGGTTTTATGGTTTAGTCACTGATAGCTATTCAGATTAATTTGGGACTTTTTATTTGCTTAAGATTCTGATAATTAAATCGTGTCATATTTTAAAATAAAGTCGCATAGTTCAGTATATTTTTTGTTTGTCTTGTATCATATTTTCCTCTTGTGTTGACCCATCCTGTCCGCCATATCAGATTTGTCCGTTGTATCCGTCTTTTTGTTGTTGGGGATGATGGGTAAGATAGTGGTGAAGCAAGAACTTTGGTGGTTTCTTGGGGGGGGGGAGGGAAAGACAGTGCTTGGATAGTCATGGTCGAGCTGTAGTTATGAAGTGCGAGTGGAAGAGGGCAAGCTGGAGTAATCGAGATCAAGCTGGAGAGGTCCCAGGGCTAACTGGAGAGATCAACGAGTGAGCTGGAGAGATCATATGGCGAGCTGGAAGATCATAGGATGAGCTGGAGAGATGATATAGCGAGAAGAAAGATCACATGAAGAGATGGAGAGATCAATGGGCAAGCTGGAGAGAGTGTAGAGTGAGGTGAAGAGATCGAGGTGAAGAGATCATATACAGATAATAAGTGTGAGATGAGAAATCAAAGGGTGATCAGAAGAGGATGAATTGGATTATTCAAGAGCAAGTTGGGGTGAGTGCAAGCTGGAGTAATCGATAGTGAGTGGAGGGAGAGTGTGCGCTGGAATATTAGAGATCGTGTGGAAGAGTGCGAGCTGGAGTAATCGAAATAAAGTAGGAGAGGACGAGCTGGAGAAAGAAAGCAAGTGGAAGAGGGCGAGCTGGAGTAATCGAGATCGAATGGGAGATGGCGAGCCGGAGTAATCGAGATCGAGTGGGAGAGGGCGAGCTAATCGAGATCGAGTTGGAGAGGGCGAGTTGGAACAGTTGAGAACGAATGGGACCTGTTCTCCGGTTTCCTCAACCATACCACCCCCCCCCCCATAAATAAATAAAAAATAAAAACATATCACAATCACACGAAGCTCATAAACCGTCAGGAGCGAATTTGAGTTGAATAGTTTTAATGTTTTAAATGAAATTAAATTAAAACGTGAATATAAGCTGTAGCTTGTATGTCCAACACACACTGCTGGATTACCGAATAGGCAGACTTAGCACGTGCTTAGGGTTCCAGCAAAGCAGGGACAAAAAAAAAAAAAAGAGAAATTAATTATTATTTATTTTTAATTACATGGGGGGGGGGGGCACCATAATCTTTTCAGTGCTTAGGGCCTCTAAAGGTCTTAATCCGGCCCTGCCAACGCATACTAGTACGTCATGAAGGAGGCTTAGGACTCTTGTCTAAATGTTCGTACGTTATTATGTTCATGCGTAAGTCCGTTTATTTGATACATTTTTTATTGCTTAGTAATTTGGAATGACTGAAATCTGTCAGATGTTCCTAATTTTACAAATATTGGTACCGCTGCTGTTTTGTTTTGCTTTCATTTGCGCACATTGGACCTTATTTACCTGAGAAAAGATCGTACTAGAGTACTTTAACTTTCGCTATGGTTGTATTCTGTCAATATATCAACTTCTCATGGAATTACCTCAGATATTGTTGAAAAGAGTATTGTCTGTCAAGTGTACTGCGCTCTTGTAAATAATTACCGGACGGGAAATTGCATGACTTCACACCATGTGACATATTTAGGTTTCACAGTTAGTTTCACAGTGTGATATTACTATGTTTCAGTGATAAACATATAGACGACTGACACCATCCATAAAGTACATGTACTTTATGAACTCAAAGTTCGACTCACTCATGTCACCTAGTGTGTACTATATTGTACAAGGTCGCCTTCAAAATCTCTAGCCCTTTTGCAAGTCGAAGAAAAAAAGCAATACACAATCTGGAAACTCGGAAAGTCTGGAAAAGTAAATAATAATTGTGACATCATTTGACATTTAAAATTTTGCATGTACGCATATTTCACATTGTATGCATTCACACCATCTTCAGTGACCACACACACAAGGAGACATACAAATAACAAGGTTTTACTCGAACCTACGAATCTCCCCGCCGACAGGAGCTTTTAGGGACAAACCATTTAATTTTTGAGAGGAGATGGGAACTAGGATTTTCTTTGGAGCGTTGATTTTTTTTTCTTCTTTTCCCTAAAGATAATTTTGCTATCAAGCTTTTTGAGAACTGGCAATTTGTTTTTAAAAAAAAAAGGACCCCTTCCCCCCCCCCCCCCCCCCACACACACACACAAAGGCAGAGATGTTGATAGTGTACTACTATGATAATAACTTTCTAATCTAACGACAATGTAATCAGCACACACCATAAATTTTTATTAGTTACATTTAAAGCTGTAAAATGTCGATTTTTAATTGATCGTAAGTTGATGGTAACGTTCAGGGGCATTCGCGAGTAGTTCGTCTCGATAGTGAGATTAGTTCCGGAAGATATGTCACTCGATTCTAGGGGCTGCAGTCTTATAAGTTCTATAATATCTATTGATTGTACTAGTCACTTGGATGTTAAAAGTTTCAATAACTATCGAATTTAGTTTCCATGAAAAATATTCACATGTGAACGTTTAATTCGCGACTGACTAAAATTTCTAAAATTCCTCATTTTAGCGCAGATTTGTAGATAACAAACATTTTTACTCGCCATTCAGTAGATATATGTATGATATTAGTACCGTAAATTTGTAGATAACAAATATTTGTACTCGCCATTCAGTAGATATATGTATGATATAAGTACCGTAAATTTGTAGATAAAACATATTTTTACTCGCGATTCAGTAGATATATGTATGATATTAGTACCGTAAATTTGTAGATAACTTACAGTGTAGAATATCCTTAAAAGTCCTAAATTGTTCTAAAGTTTGCTGATCCGGAAGTTAATCCAAATATTCCGAATGAAGTAGGTTCCGAATGAAACCTTTGCTGTACTGATGTGTTAATAAGAATCAAGTATATCCAAGTTTTATAAATTCCAAATAATCCCTGTCAATGGAATATCACAAGTTCTAGAAATGTTTCCGATAATTCCACGGAGCTGTATAATTACTAAGGTTTAAGAAAACAGTACTAATCCAGAATGTACTGTATACTGATATATCACAAACGTAGAATATCCACACACAAAAAGAACCAAGTTCGTTTATGACCTCTCAATCCAGTGTAGCTATGAAGAATGCTAAAATGCTGCTATATATCCTATAATATAGTCTCTTACTGTGCAGAATCGAAATAAAACCCATTACGTCTTTGATAAACAACTGGATATTTTTAAATATTACAACCCTCTCCGAACCAATCAGAAACTAGGTTATGCTTGACATCGCCAAAGTGCTGGTGCCCTGACATTATTAAGAGTAAATAATGTATTGACTCTGAAATGAATCATAAAATCTAGGTCAGAACTTCATACCCTCACGCGCTGGATCATATGACACGACTAAAGCTTCAGTGAAATATCAATCCAAATTACCATATGTGTACTCACAGCAAGACGACAGCTGTTAGACAGAGATCTCAAACTAATAAACACTACCATTATTAAAAGAAAAATGATATATAATTCCGTAACAGTAGATATGTGTATGATATTAGTACCGTAAATTTGTAGATAACAAACATTTTTACTCGCCATTCAGTAGATATATGTATGATATAAGAACCGTAAATTTGTAGATAACAAATATTTTTACTCGCCATTCAGTAGATATATGTATGGTATTAGTACCGTACAAGACAACTGAAGAATTTTGTTTTCTCCTATAACTCTCTATGACGTTTTTGTTTATTTTTAAAAGCAAATGAATAAAAACCACGTGTTTAGCCTTACAGTTTTATACCTTAATACAAAGACTATAGACAATAAAAAAGAAAAAGAAAAAAAAAAATGACACTTTTATTATTTTGTTATATTGTATTTACCGATAGAAGACAACTTCAGATAAATTTATATTCGTGTGAACAAGCGATGATCGATAAATCATTCATGCAGTTAATTTCATAATCCGCACATTTAGTGACTTTTTCGATAAATTGTTGTAAAGTTCGCAAAAAAAAAAAAAAAAAAAAAAAGAGAACTGTAACGAATATATCTCTCCGAACACTGTATATAAATTAATTTTATGATTTTAACAATAATTTCAGTTTTAAAGCAAATACTCTCATTCCTTGGCGTGCCCTTCCCGTTAAAGTGAGGTCACTGATTTGAATTGGCCACAAATATAAATCGTCAGTCTAATAACTCACCTATATATATATATATTATATATATATATATATATATATATATATATATATATATATATATATATATATATATATATATATATATATATATATATATACGTGACAGATACATATTTGTAACGCTACCATAAAATGAGGGAAAGATCTCAAGAAGAAATGATGTCTTGATTTAATGTTAAGGAGAACGAGATAATAGTAGGAATCTCAAATGACAAACTTTTCCAGCGTAGAACAATGATGGAGAATATCTCTTTCTAGAATTCCTACCGGCACATGATCTTGTTTTCCAGTATAAAACAATGATGGGGAATATCTCTTTCTAGAATTCCTACCTGCTCATCATCGTGTCTTCCAGTGTAGAACAACGATGTGGAATATCTCTAATTTCATCATATGACTGTTGTTTTTCATCATATGACCTTCTACTATGTTTATAGTGCACACAAACTATCAAAAAATCCCTGGTTTCCATCGTCAATTGAGCATTGTTTCTCAGTAATAAAGATAAACATCATATTGCAACACATTCCATCCTGAAATATGCAGCGGTTGAAATTAGAGTCCCGCAAACAGGACGTTTTGCATTGATTTACTTAGCTATAGTCCGGTTCGAATCGAAAAGTCCGTTGTTACAATTGTAAGTTTTCTAAATTCATCTTCTCATTATTATTTACGAAACGGAAATCAATTCTAGATCAAAGCTGAATTGAGGACTATATCATTATTGTTTGTCAGTTTCGTTTAATATTCGAGATAACGGTGGAGTTTATTTTTGGACCTGTCGACATCTGTATCATTGTGCTTGCGATCTTCAGTGTGTCCACACAATACAGACGCTGTGTATTGTCAATACGTTAACCACTGTTCTTTGAACGCTGATATATATTTAGACGGCAATTTAATTTGTATGCGTTTTTTTTCCAGTTAAAGCCTCACTTTTTACGATCTATCTTAAGGTGATGACATTTTCAACAAGTGCTTGGCTGTTTTAAGGCTTCATCGGTATTCACAATACACCAGTTTAAGTTCGACCTTCATTTTAGGAATAAGAATTTTGCGCCAGACACTCGGCAAAAACTGGTATCTGACCCAGATTTGGACCCTCAGGTAGAATATTCATAGCATACACCGATTCGTATGAAGGATTCTTTTAATATTTCATCACGTGACTGATATTTTTCATAACAACGCAATTTTACCGCAGTTATAGTGCACTATAGTTAACTTGAAGCCCTCATTGCACTGTGTACTTAGGAATCTGCTCCAACCTTAGAAAAGCCTAGACGAAATTCGTCAAGCCGATTTCGAGAAATGAGAGAAAACATATATTTTTTTTATTAAAGAAAAAAAATCCAATTATAAGGACATTACATCATACATGGAATTATGGACACGAACATCCCCTCCTCAAAGGATTTTAAAATGAACCTTTCCTTTAGATTTTGTATATGGGGTTTTATTAATCCTTCATAATAAATACTGACAAATTTCGCCATAATTTTTTCTACTTTTGGTGCAGATAACTAAGTACAAACTGCCAAAGAGGAGTTCAAAATCAAAATTGTTTAAGCGAGAGTTCACGTAGTCGAAATTGTTGATATAATTGGTCCTGTCTGTACCGGCACTAACATTTCTCCGATTCGGCTTTACTAATTATTTGGCTCTACTAATTATTTGGCTTTACTAATTATTTGGCTCTACTAATTATTTCGTCTCTTCTTATTCTAGGGGGGTCTAAGTGGACCCCTTGCTATGAATGCTCTGAAAAGGGTTCAAATTTCTTTTTGTATTTTCTAAATAGAGAATAAAGTAACTGGTTAGTTATTTCTCATTAAATCTGGAATAAGTAATAAGTAATAAGTAATAAGTAAGGAACTTCATTTCACTTGTTCAAGAAGGTATATAACTGCGTGCACAAATTGACAAGATTGTATACTACAGACTGTATAAATCAGAGCCTCATTTAACACTAAGTTCCGTACGTATAGCGTAGAGCATAACGGCGTGCTTAGAAGACACATCAAAGAACATTGTTGAAGGAGTGTTACACATAAGCAATCAAACCACAAAGCAAGATTCCCAAGTTCTTTATCTGGTGTAGATCTTTCCTTCGGGTACCCGCATTTGTTTTTAATACCATATGGAACATTCAAAGCACTTGTGTTCTAGAACCAGGGAAATGTTGGTCTTGCACAAGACTATGTATCAACTCTGATCTATTTCTGTTTAAATCCTGTTCAACAAAACTGAATAAACTTGATAAATGTACTAAAAAGACATATCAACTAGATTGTTAAGGATAGTTTATTAACAATACTTCAAGCACACAAATACACGTATATACGACCTCTCAACATTTACACAGTTCATTCCAGATGTACCATTAAATTTGAAGTACTACTGACATACTTGGAATTTTTACAAATCATAGGAGAAGAAAAAAAATAAACAAGACGATCAACATAGACAGAAGCAAGAATATAGATTACATTTCTTTCTGTGAACTTTGTTACAGAGATGACGAAAATGAGGACCAGGTTTTCATTGACTTGTAACTTTATTTCACTAATTTAACTATTGTCACACTGAGTCACTTATTACCAACGGCGTACGCTACTTATGGAGTTGTCCCTCTTATGTATGTATGTATGTATGTATGTATGTATGTATGTATGTATGTATGTATGTATGTATGTATGTATGTATGTATGTATGTATGTATGTATGTATGTATGTATGTATGTATGTATGTATGCGAGCATGCCTTTATGTATATTTGTATGTATCGATAGATGGATGGAAGGGCTGGCTGGCTGGATTTTTGGGGATTTAACGCCAATTTTCAGCACATGATAGGCTATACATGGCGGGCAGTTTATTTGGTGAAGCGAGCGCTTAGACCATTCGAACACCCAGGGCCCAGGCTGCATTGATTAATGTTTAGATCACTGGATGGATGCATGCACGGTTAGATGAATGGATGGATTGATCGATGCATGCATCTGTGTATATATGTATGGATGTATAGATGGATGGATGCATGCATGCATTGATGGAGGAATGAATGGATGTATGTATCATACATACATACATACATGCATACATACGTACATACATACATACATAGAACAAAAGAGAAATATAGTGTTATTCGTAATTTTATTTTGTCATTAGCCTATCTTTTGTTGTTGAACGGACTAACAGTTGAATTGTGTAGGTACCAATGCTTACCTTGACATTTATTTTCAAGTCACCAGCTGGTGCCAGATGATATTGAAAGATGCACGTGCGATGTTTGGAGATTTATAAACAATCAGCTGAAAAACTTGGAGAACTCACTGATAAGAAACTCATCTGGAACGGAAGCTGGTCATAAAATTCATGAGTTTGTACCTACCGTGTGTACATGAATATTTTCTGAGACAGGCACTGTCTTTAACTCATATAAACTGAAAACCTGTGAATGCAAAATAGTTCATCTGTCTTGATACCTCTAGAAGTGAAATAAATTGATGGATAAAGAACTCGCTCTCAGTATCATTGATCAGCGTTAGATCACTTCATATCTAGAATCATGGAATGTCTACATCTGATGTGAGTTGACATTTATGAATTTATGCTGTTTTCGGTGAAGGAAGTAAACATTTCTACACAATATGCTCTATTTTCTGGTGAGTTAACCAGAAACATAGCTTATACATTTGAATCTGCAAATGATTGTGTGGAAGACTATAGTGTTTAAGTTGTTTGCTTAAACTTGTTTTTTGTTCGAATGAATGCTCTTTGAAAATACCAATTTAAAAAAAATATATTTTACAAAGCGTAATGATTTTATATGGAATAATATTTACTGCTAATATATGAGACTTTACAGTAGTTCATAGTTCAGATAAAGATAATCTGATAGTTCAGAAGAAAACTTGCAAGTACGAATATTAAATGCTTCAGTCGCAGTTCTTCGTCAGAGTCAGATGTACTACATCGACTTTCCACATAGCTTTGCACACACACACACACGTAATCCTGTAGGATCAAGGGATAGCACTTTCCGCTCTTTTTTATGTACAAAAAATAACTTAACGTATACCCTGATATATTTCAACCCATAGTGACTGTGTGTATAATTGAGAGCTACTTACTGGGTCTAGCGAGTGTGTCTTCAACGCACGAAAGCCCATCATGACATGATTTCGTCTTGCATGTTTAATTACGTGATATCATACAGTAATAGTGATGTGTGTAATAAACAATTTTTAAATCCACATAAAACGATAATATAATACTATACTCGTAAGACAGTCACGTAGCTGCACATATACAATAGTGACTTAGTTGTAGACGTAAAAGGCTAAATATATCTTGAAATATTTCCAGTTAAATAAATCAAAATAAAGGCTTAGATACTGGATGTACCTTAGGTTAAAAATAGCTAATTTGCGTGCACTTTACTGGCTTTCTTGCATAGGTTGCATACAAAGCGATTTACCCCGCCTCCTCCATTGTTAGCTGCTTAATTACTGTTCAAAGGAGTCTGCACAAGACAGAACAATTTGCATAAGAGGATTCCATTGAACCACATGTATAATAGTTCTGTTTTAGGTTAATACTCCAGATGGTTTCAAGTGTTTTTGAGAAGATTGAAGAAAGAAACAACGTCCTAAAATTGGGGCCTAACGTGTGCAAAACAAGTAAAAGTAGCTCTCACCCCCACCCCTCTTTCTACATCAACAACATCTCTCTCTCTCTCTCTTATCTTTGTTGCAGTCAGACATTAACAAGGAACCTTCTTTCAGTTCTAGTATTAGAAATTTACCACTCCAGAAAATTGTAGATTATACATTCGACAACAAAAGTGGTATATATAGTTTAATAATGCATTTAGTTTTCATTTCGGTGAATATAATATTAAAAAAACAACAAAAAAAAAAAAAAACAACCTGGACTCGTATATATGGCATTTTTGTTCTTCATGGTAAAAAAGAATTGATGGTAATTATGACTCTGAAAGTATCCTGGTTTAAAAATGTAACATAACATGAAATAACTTGGCTGAAGAAAACATTGAAAGCTTTCTGGATTAACTATAAAGAGAGGTTGAATGATACGATAATTATATTTACCATAAAGCACAAACACAAACATGCACACACAGACGCACACACAAGCACACACAGGCACACACAAGCACACACACAAACATACACACACACACATGCGAAGAATACTTTATGTAAGCGATTTCGAAATTCCCCTCTTTATATGCATGATTGAATTTGGAGTATTTTTCCAATAATATGAAACTCTTCAACTTATCATAAAGAACTTATCTACAAAAGGTTTTTTTTTTTCTACTGCCATTTTTCTCTGCCACAAGAAACATAACTGACCAAGGGAAGATTATACATATTTTCCCCTTACAACATGTCGTTTAGTACATTGCACAATCTACTTTTCAAGACCTGGGCGACATGTATGTGAGCGTTTCTGTATGAAAAAGATAGATAGATAAGGAGAGAGGAAGATAGATAACATTTCATATGTTTATTTGTATTAGTTAATATTTTGCTATGAAACGGCTCAGCAGCTGGATAGTTATGTCTCGAACTTTTGTAGCTATTAGGATTGACCTTGACCTTACATATTTGGCAGTTCACCAGTTGGTAGCAGATAAAGGAGGATGCACATGGGAAGTTTGGAGCATGCGAAACGATTTCTGCGGTGTACCC
The DNA here is from genome assembly GCA_029931535.1 of Margaritifera margaritifera. Classification (NCBI taxonomy): domain Eukaryota; kingdom Metazoa; phylum Mollusca; class Bivalvia; order Unionida; family Margaritiferidae; genus Margaritifera; species Margaritifera margaritifera. The sequence goes on from JAQPZY010001594.1 coordinate 4,404,688, forward strand.
TGATAAAGTCGGACGGCTCACAGATAAGAAGCACATCTGGTGGTGAAGTTATAGATACAAAATTCATTAGATTTGCTCAGCGTGCGCACATGAATGAAAAATAACCCAGGCAGGGATTATCATCACCTCGTTTGCACCGATGTTATTCGCATGTAAAATGGTTAAGCTGCCTTTATACCGTTTTGAAATATAACAAGCGGGTTGTAACAAATTACGCATTTTAGTTAGCATTATAAAGACATCACCTCGACTTCCACCTACCAGAATAATACATTCCTAATACTAACATTGTGTACGTTTTTAATGAAATAAAATAAATTAGACATCTCTACACTATCAACTAAGGGGTTTGTTGTGTACATCTACGTTTTGAAACTTCAACAATCCACGCTCTTTGATACTTTGAAAATGTAATTATGGTAGGTGATGCCTCACTTAACAGGTGAAAAGGGTTTTCGTTCGCATCGGGTGGTTTCAAGAAGCGCAATTAAATAATACATGTTTGCGCACCGTACAATCTTGATTGGAGAAAGAAACGTAGTCATTATTTTGATAAAAATTTGTGTAGTAGTTTTGAATCTAGAAAATACAACACATTCAGATACTTGCAGAGGCAGCTTTCGAATAGAAAAGATGAAATGGGTCATCAAGAGAGTTTTAATCTACCCACATGCTTTGTAATGACTTCACATAAAGATTCAAATTTACATGGATAAACGTTCAGCATATATTTAGTAAAAAATTTTATAAGAACAATTAACTACAGTGCTATGTTGATGGAAAACTCTTAAACCGACAGTGTTGTGATCAACTTGAATTCGACTTTCAAGGTAAAGAAGAATTTATAATCGATACTTTTAAATATTTTATTTCACTTTTTAGGTATATTTTTTGTGTTTTTGTGTTGTTATTTTTTCGTTTACTGTATTCATTCATTATGAAGGAAAACAAAACCGAACACATGGTCCGAAATTAGTATGACTTTTTGATGGGATCTCAGTACATGGTCCGAAATTAGTATGACTTTTTGATGGGATCTCAGTAGCTCAGCAGAGTGCCATTAAATGTCCTGATTTTTTTTACATTTCCTAATCCGCATGAAGTCCCCGATAATCCGAGCTATCGTACTTCATCAGGAGGCCAATGTATTTGCAGGCTACGCAGCGATGCAGAGATCACAAGTCATAAATCAACTTTGTACCTCTCAAATTAGATGGCATGGTTAAGTCATTTATATAATCTGGCATTTATATAATCTGCATGATGTGTATTGCAAAATGACTTCAAGATATAATGACCACATAGCTATACGGTTATCATATTTGATCTATGCAACCATTACCATCCCTCAGGGTGGAAACATTATGTTAATTTTATTAATCTTGTTACTTTCTAAGGACATGATTTATTGTCCGTGTGGATATCTGTTGATTGGGTATAGAAAAGCCAGCAAATTACGAAGTACAAGCATTACAAACCATGACCGACAAATGTTTATTTTATTACTATAATGACTTTTTCATATACCGATAAACAACACAATGCATATTTTAAGAATTAAAATTATATTTCGAGTTGAAAAACATCAGTTCAAATCATTTAAAGTTTATTTTGAGGATGTTCGCACATTATCCACTTTTTCACAAGATGAATATATATATATATATATATATATATATATATATATATATATATATATATGTGTGTGTGTGTGTGTGTGTGTGTGTGTGCACAAACACACACATAAACACACACGTGAAATGTTTTATATTATGATTTGATACGTAAAAAATTCGCTTGAATGAATCTGGTCTATGGAATATATATGTAAAAATTCGCTTGAATGAATCTTGCCCTTGGAATATATATGTAAATAATTTGCTTGAATGAATCTGGCCCATGGAATATATATGTAAAATATTCGATTGATTGAATCTGGCCCATGAAATATATATATGCTCCAAAAATATCCTTGGAATTTTTCATTGTTTTGTGGTCAACGTGATAAACCATTAAGTTACTTTGCTTTACAAGATAGCCTGTTCCCTTTGTAGTTTCGAACTTGTGAATTTTAAAACTGTAAAAAGACCCATTCGAAAAGCTGATTGAAAGCTAAACTGCATAATATGATATAAATGTACAGTACTCTAAGAAATGTGTTGTTGTAAACGGTGTAGACAAAGTTTCCGGATTGTGATGCGTTAAAATCGAGGCGAAAGTGCATCAAATACGGTAAATCGTATATCATCCAGACTGTGATGCGTTAAAATCGAGGCAAAAGTGCTACAAATACGGTACATCGTATATCATCCAGACTGTGATGCGTTAAAATCGAGGCAAAAGTGCTACAAATACGGTAAATCGTATATCATCCAGACTGTGATGCGTTAGAATCGAGGCAAAAGTGCTACAAATACGGTAAATCGTATATCATTGAACTTTAACCTAATGAATAATGTGAGGAGTAATGAGAAGAATGCATCTTATGAATTAAGTGGCATTATGTACTCCACTCTTAGAGAAGATAATTTTCTTTAAAATTAATGTTTCAACGCATGTGCATTAAATGTTTGATGCTATCTTTGTTCCACTGGATAATGGCTCTAGAGGGGTAGTAGATGTTGGAAATCATTGAAAATAAACTGCTTGCACGTGCGAGAGAAAAGTGGTCGCCACTCCAAGATCAGAGATTTTACAGAGGTTGAGGTTCGCTGTTCTTTTGCAATTCATAAGTCGACTCTACGCCAACACTTGAGCCTCAAGAGTGCTTAATATATGTTGTGAGAGGTTGCTGTACAATCGACGTAAAACTAATGAAGTTTAAAATCCAAACTTCAAGGAGTTAGACCAATGTTTTCATGTTGTTTTTTTTTAGAAAGAGATTAGAAACTAATATAGGGATGCATACTGAATATCACAAAAGTATTTGCAAGATATATCAACAAACATTTCCAAACTTCACAGTCAATATTTTATAACTTAATACTTTTTGGGGCGACGTAAGCTAAAACCTCTACCTAATCGATATCACTTTTTACAGAGAAATAATTATCTGATCTCAAAATCATGATGTTTCTTCTCTTGCATAGCATTTCGATCAGTATTATCATATCATATCTATTAAACAATACAACTGATGCACGTCGGCTTTTTATTTACTGTTTGCTGCGATTACAACAACATGTAACTCTAAAATCTTCTCTGCAGGATATGTAAACCAGAACAAAGTGTGTGTTCCTCTTCGATTTCACACACTATTACCTCCATATTACCCCCACACCCTCGGAAATAGAAAAAAAAAATTTATTTAAACATTATTTTTGTTTAGAGTTTGTGTAAGTGGTGCCTAACAAATCTGACGCCGCGTGCCTTTTTAGTAGGCAAATGCGTTTCTTTGTTCAAAGTAGCTTGTTGCCTGATAGTCGCTGGAGACTAATTATCAGTTATACATCAGTTATAACAAGAGTACCGTGAATGATACATTATATGCTCGTTCCCTGTTTACTTATCCTTTGTGTAGGCACTAGTTGGGCATGGTTCACTGTGGAGATTATTGACAAACGGATCTTAATGATTAAAGGTCAAAGTATGTGGTCTTGAACAAAACTTTCTGTGCAGAACCGTATGTGCAAGAAAAACACAAACTTTGGTCAATGTATGTAGTCTAGAAGCAAAAATATTATGCAAAAAAATTTAACAAAAAAACCCAAACAAATAAAATAAATTAAAAAATAAAGAAAACAAAAACCCATATTTTCCTTCTTTCAGTCAATGTGACATTGACTTTTGACCTTTTTACTCTAAAATCTTTTTCTTCTTTCATACCAAAATTGTAAGCCATCCACAGATTTTGGTGAAGGGACATGGTCGAGAAGTGACATTTGTTTGCAGAAACCATTTTCAATTTTTTAGCCACAGTGACCTTGACCATTGACCTTTTGATCCCCAAATCAACAGGATTATATATTCCTCCAAATGCAAGCCGTCCACAAATTGAATTAAGTCGATAACCTTCTGACTTACCCCAGGTGCAAGCCTTCCACAATGTTTGGCTAAGGCCTGTGATGTAGAACTAAAGTCATTGTGCGAAAACCATTTTCCTTCTGTCAGTTACAGTGACCTTTGATCTTTTGTCTCCAAAATCGATAGGCTTTTTCCTTATCACAAGTGCAAGACATTCACACATATTGTTTAGGTCTGTTATGTAATCTAGAGTAACTATTTGGAAACCATGTTTGTTCTTTCAATGACAGTGACCTTGACCTTTGAGCTTTTGACCACAAGATACACAAGATACAAGCTATTGACAAAGTTTGGTATATGGTGGAGTACTCGACTTATTGTGAGGAAACAAAATATGGAAGAGACGGACGGACAACATCATAGCATGATACACTCCGCCTTTTTGCGGGGTATAAAAATAAAAGGGAACAACAAAGAGAAATAGTGACACTTAATATAGTCATATGCAGCAAAGTATGTATGCAATGCCCTTCTTTGTAGCACTTTAATCTTGTTACCGATATGTCCAGGTAAAACTATTCCAAGAGATAACTAATATATATCAAAGTCCATGAGGATGGGGTGAGAAACAATAATACTGCTGCAAAATGCGTGATTGTGTATATTTTGTTCTTGTAGCATAAGGGTAACGCTCCAGTTGTGTCTTTAAAATGTGAACAATAAATCTGGAATCGGGATCATTTGCGTTTTGAAGTGTATTTCTGAGGAAAGCAGTAGAAATATCTCTCACCGATCGTGCAGGCCTGGCTTTGACAGTAAAGAGACATAATTGGGGAACCTTATGGAAACAATTAGCTATCATGATTTTCGACACATGCATGGCTTAAGCTAGTTTGCTGGGCGCAAAGCACACAGTAGGAGCCAAATACCGACTGCTAACAGATTTTATTTGCCAATTATGATTTTCTTGTTTGAATACTACTGGTTTAGCGTGGGTTCAAACCCATGTGATATTCATTTACTTTAGAGAATGTTCTTGCACTTAGACTCGTGCTGCCATTCCATTTGTTGTCACATGACTTTGCCTAAATTCGTCCATAAGCGTTAAGGTCTAAACTTCATTTCGGATGACATCAGATCATATAATAATAATAATAATAATAATAATAATAATAATAATAATAATAATAATAAAGTCTTTCTTTTATAAGAAGGACACAATTAGTACAAAAACTAATCTTCCGTGTGGCCGTCAATTATTTACATATGTACAGGCAAATATATCAAATGCAGCTGAGAAACAAGTATCATATAAAAAAGGTATTATGGATTTGTGTACACAAAAGCAACGGACTCTGGATTCAGCACACAGAGCATTGTGTACACAAAAGCAACGGACTCTGGATTCAGCACACAGAGCATTGTGTACACAAAAGCAACGGACTCTGGATTCAGCACATAGAGCATTGTGTACACAAAAGCAACGGACTCTGGATTCAGCACACAGAGCATTGTGTACACAAAAGCAACGGACTCTGGATTCAGCACACAGAGCATTGTGTACACAAAATCAACGGACTCTAGATTCAGCACACAGAGCATTGTGTACACAAAAGCAACGGACTCTGGATTCAGCACACAGAGCATTGTGTACACAAAAGCAACGGACTCTAGATTCAGCACACAGAACATTGTGTACACAAAAGCAACGGACTCTAGATTCAGCACACAGAGCATTGTGTACACAAAAACAACGGACTCTGGATTCAGCACACTGAGCATTGTGTACACAAACATGCACGACTGAAGACTTTTTAGTTCACACGCACACATGCACACAGAGACACAGAGGCATTTTATATAATATATACATATACAAATATACAAAGTTGAATATAACCTGTTTTAGACATTATCTGGACTGCATCCATTGCAAGCATCTGTGATGAAAGGAAGACACTGATGATGCTTCTTTAACCTATTTAGGTAGACAGTTCAAAATTATTGGACCAGAAAAAGTCAAAATTTGTATCAAATTCGGTTTTGGGCCTAGGAAGAAGAAAGTTATTAGATGACTTACGGTGTAGTATTGGTAGACTAGAATCTGTATTAGTATTAATTGTCCTTCAACTGATCTGTATTAGTATTAATTGTCCTTCAACTGATCTGTATTAGTATTAATTGTCCTTCAACTGAAAATATCGTGTATATAGCTGGGCACAGAACCATTAGAAACTTGAAACACAAATTTAGCTTTTCTTACACATATTATTTCATAGATAGTCATGATCTTCAAATGATTCATACATTCGTAGACATTATCAACATTGCTGTCAATGGTAATTCTGACAGCTCGTTTTTGAAGTCTTTCCACTTTTAACAAATTTGTTTTAGCAGCACTACCCATTATAATGTTGCAGTAGTCCATATGAGGTTGAGTATAATTTTTATAAAACAATATCGTGTGGTTAAAGGTTAGGAATTCTGTAAAAAAAAAATTAAAAAAAAAAATTATAGTAACAAGATATTCTTAAACATCTTTTTGGTACCATTACTGATATGCTCCGACCATAACATATTGTTAATAACTTGAACTCCTAAAAGTTCATCTTGCATAACATTTTTCAGTTCCACATCATTAAAATTTATGTGGAGAATATTATCTTTGATTATGTTACGTCTTTGATGTGTGGTTATCAGCCTCACTTTCGTTTTGTCCAAATTAATTACCATTCCATTATTTTTACACTATTTGGTGAGTTCACCAAGAGCATTATGTAAGTTTCTTTCAACTGTATTTGTAGATGAGCTAATATCATAAAGGTGGTGTCATCAGCATAGACAGTATGTCCTGTATACGAATGTAGATCATTTGCAAATATAAGAAATAGTGGTGACCGTAAAATAGATCATTCAGGTATTCCACAAGTTACATGTTTTTCGTCTGACGTGACATTTTTTATGTGAACTTTTTGTTTTCTTCCTTCAAAATGTGACTTAAACCAATTTAAAGAGTTGCTACTGAGCTTGTGAAGGTTTAATTTTTTAAGTTAAATATCATAATCAACTAAATCAAAAGCTTTCCTAAAATCAACCAGCACAACTCCCACTATATCTCCATTATCTAAAGCTTTGAGCCATTTTCAATCATACTAGCAAGAGCAGTTTCACATGAATGATTTGGGCGAAAGCCTGATTGTCTATAATACAATAGATTGTGTTCATCAAGAAAAATCATTAGGGAGTCATGAGAATGTTTTTCGAGAATTTTTTATAATACAGGAAGGATTGAGATGGGTCTAAAATTGTTTATTTCATTACGAGCACTAGATTTATGAGGATTTATTTTTGCCAGGAAATGTACTTGTTTTCATATTAAAATTTTTAAAAAATTTATATATATATATATATATATATATATATATATATATATATATATATATATATATATATATATATATATATATATATATATATATATATATATATATATATATATATATATATAACTTTATTACTTTCTGAAATGAAGGTGCTGCTGTCCGTAGTAATCTTGGACTAATGAAATCGACACCTGTGGATTTTGTTACTTCTACATTTTGCAGATATTTCAGTACTTTATTGTCAGTTATGAAGGGTATTTCATAGAAAATATTGTCAGCGATTTTCTTTTCTTTACGAAAGTGTGGAAGTTCATCATGATTACGAGGAGTAATTGGTTTTTAATATTATCAGCAGCAGTAACAAAAAGTTATTAAACTCATTAGCAATATCTTCATTTTTATTTATGCATACACCATCTTTCTTAGGGTGCAACAGTTATTAGAATATGAATAGTGAGAACGACCTTTACCGGCTCGGAGTTTTTAAAAAAAAATTCCAAATGTTTCCGCGTTTCCAGTTAGATTCATCAATTGGTTCTTGGTAATGAGACATTTTTTTTATAATCCTATGAACCTTATAACTTCATTTCTCACTTTTTTGTATTGGTCAGTGTTTCCCAGTGCATTAAAATTGATCACGTGTTTTTATAGCTTGTATGATTTCGGGTGTAATCCAGTTTGGTTGATTAACATATTCAACTCTGTGTATTTCAAAGGAGCGTGCCTATCAATGACATCTATAAAAAGTGAGTACCAAGAATCTAAAGCATCATTGACATCATAAAACATTTTTATAACATCACATAGAACATATTTTAATTCCTCTCGGAACTTCTTCCTCATTAAACTTTTAAAAGATTTATATGAAATTGTGTGGTGAGATGATTTGGGGGTGAAACCATTGCTCTTGCGAATTAAAAGTATGGGGTAATGGTCTCTCAGGCCAGTGGTAAGGACATTAAAAGCACATTACTCGATGAATTGGAATAAATATGGTAAATTATAGTTTGAACCAGTCCAAATAAGGTCATGTAACTGATCCAGTAATTTTAATTTGTGGATTTAGTAAGTCCCTGTTGATGTCACCAAAAAGGAATAATTCTTTTTCTTCATTTAGAACTTTTTCAATATGATCTTCAAATATTTCATTCCATTTTACAGTTGAATGCGGATTCCTATAGAGGTAACCTACAAGAAAAGATTTGCTATTCTTAAGCGAAACTTCTAACCAGATGCTTTCGATCATTAACTTCCAAATCTTCCCTGCGTTTACATATAATACCACCACGCACATAGACCACCAAACATCCTGATCCATCAATTGTCTTTTCTAAAAAGAAAACTGAAAGTGTTCAATTTGAAAATTATTGTCTGGCTGGTCAGTCCGAAGTTTGCTTTCACTCAGACCAAGTATTGATGTATTATTTTCTTTAGATAACAACATAAGTTTAATTTGATCAAGTTTACCTGTTGTTCTTATTCCTCTAATGTTGAAGTGACCAATATGCATACCTTTACCTGTAATGTTGAGGTGACCAATATGCATACCTTTACCTGTAATGTTGAGGTGACCAATTAATCATACATTTACCTGTAATGTTGAGGTGACCATTATGCATACCTTCACCTGTAATGAGCAGGTGACCAATATGCATACCTTTACTTGTAATGTTGAGGTGACCAAAATGCATACCTTTACCTGTAATGTGGAGGTGACCAATATGCATACCTTTACCTCTTAATCCCAGGTGTAACACATTACAAGTATTTTGGGTCAGCAAGGGAGATAAATATGAATTGGATACACACGAGTCACGTAAATCATCATCATTGAGCAGAGTACTATTTGTATATGATTGTTTAGTATTGACATTACTGTTTCATTTGCAAGAGGGTTTCTGACATCGGTCTTTTGACATACACAAATATTCGTCATGGAATTGCAATTTTCACATATCTTAAGCAGGCCTGAATATTTGTTGAATGTAGTAATCGATACTGCTTATTGGCCATAAACCTAATCCTGGCCATGACACATAGTCTGTTTGTGGCCACAAAACAACATGAGTGACATTTAAGTCACTCCTTATGTCAGCAGTCAAAGGTAGAGTGATTTGTTTTACCACTTTAGTCACAGCTGGTAATACTTTTTCACTCCCTGATTTTGCCCACTATAATTCTTGATTTGAGTATTATATTGTTCTGGTCCTCCGTCCACCCGTCTTGTAAAAACACAAACACATAAGTGGAAATTGTCAACCAATTTCACGCTTGGGCAGCTTTTCTCGACCACGAATGGCACATGTCTCTGTGAGGTGCAAGAGAAAGAATACGTTATTTGCCGCTGTTGTTAACCTTAATAATAGAATGATTTTCAACATCCAAGTATTCCTTTCCTGTCGACGAACGCTTCCTCAGATCCTTTTTATGCCAACATTATATATATATATATATATATATATATATATATATATATATATATATATATATATATATATATACATCTTGACAATGTTTGAAATCTTATAAATGTTATTATCCAATGTGTAGGATAGTCACTAAAATATTTAAGATTAATTACATAAGATCGCATCACATTTGTACCATAAAATGCTGCAAAGGTAGAGAGGGGGGGGGGGGGGAGTAAAAGCTTATGGATTATTCCAAAGCAACACAAAGAAGACAAGATTTATGAGGAAATCAAGAAGATGAATTTGGTGAGACAAGGCCTTTGCCAATAATTGTTACCGATTGATTAAGAACATACTTTGAAACGTGGCAACGAATGATGGCGACACTGTATAAGCCATAATGTTCATAATTCATTTCTTTATTTCTTGATTTTCAATTACGTATTTTTTAAACAATTAGAAACCTTTGTCCGGTCGTGGTTATGGGTCTTTTAAACTTCCTTCCTATTGAATCAATTTAGGCCCTAATATATCAACACAAAATCGAAAATACTGGGATTTGTACATATTCTGCAACGATATTTGTTCAATATTAAAACCTAATCATAGTAGGCTTTTTTTCAGACCCAAAAGATGACAGTGCTCTTATAAGTACAACCACCAAATTTATTTAGCTCATTCGAATGAGAAAGAAAAGACATCATACTATGTTTTGGATAAAATAGTTAGACGAACAATCAAACTGCCATACAGTTAGATGCTTGTGAAATATAGATTGATCCTTCATCTTAACGTAGTTCATGAAAAAACTAATTGAGTCGATTAACAAATCATCAACTTAATTAGAATGTAGTTCTTCTGGCAAAATTAATCAATTTCAGAAAGTGCACGTCTCAATGTCAATTTTTTCATGTCCTTAAAGTACAAATTAATTGCTTTGGAGTCTTTAAAAAGAGATATTATTATATCATTTCGTCTTATTTTTCATCTCAATACTTATAAGTATCACACTTGTTATTATTATTATTATTATTATTATTATTATTATTATTATTATTATTATTATTATTATTATTATTATTGTTGTTGTATTCGTGCCAGACATGACACTATTTGGTTTGGGTAAAGTATTTAAATGCCAAGTGTCGCTAAAATGAATTGCAAAACACAAACGCATCGTAATCAAAATTAAACGGGGTTTTATTCTATTCTTCGTCATAACTAGGTTTGGCAGATTACCTATCACGTTCTGAGCTATACCAAACATATGACACAAAAGGGATGAAATTCCACCCAGACATTTTATATCCTTCTCCCACTTACAATTGGACCTCCGCAATTGAAAAGAAAACACCTGTTAAGTGAATATCACTTTCATCTGAATCATTGCTGTCTCTGCTGAGATATCGTGTCGCATTCCTTTTGTGTATAAATTTAAGTACGATAAGCCTTTTTGCAAGGCTGCTGTTTTTAGTGTAACGCTCATTATTTACTTGTATGCACGTGTCAAGTTAAAAAGGTCGCGTCCTGTCATTTACAAGGTCAGCTCTAAAAGCTCTCCCAAGAATGGCAGCGGATGACATTCTGCTTGAAACTTTCAACTGACGCGTTCGCTCTAGATACGAGTACATTCACCCGAGGATTAGGTTTTGTTTAATATCAAGAATTTGCATAAAATACACGAAAAGTAATTTGGCTTGTTTCATTCCTTTAGCCGAGAAGTTCGTCCATCCATGGGATGGTTTATAAAAATAAATAACAATAAAAGAAATAACAATACAAATCTCTGCAGAAAAAGAGCATGGCTTTGTAAAATAAATGCAGTGTAAAACTCCCCAAAATAACAAATTGTTGTTAAATTAGGATACAAGTAAATAACAAGGCGTGAATTCTCAGCACGGTGTTTAGATTTTAATTAAGACGAATGAGATGATTTTGAAGCACTTTGTCTTCACCATAAAAAGAAAAACGAAACAAAAACACCCATTTTGAAATATTAAGTAGTTGTTATTCGTAAGATTATTTTCGTATGTTGCATATATTAATTCTCCATAACACAATGCTTAAAGTAAAAAGTCTTAATAGAATAAGAACATCATTTGATATGCAATACAATTTTTTTCATTTTTCACGAGGGATTTTTATTGGAAAATATCTCAGCAATGATTCAAAATGATGTGCGGCTTAGCTTTAGACATAACGTCTAATTTGTGATCCGATCCATATGCCGAATGCACGGTAAGAATGCCATTTTGCACACTTTAATTAAGGAAGACGGTTTCCAGACATAACACCGATCTTACTTCCCGTTTGAGGTTTGCAATAAATGTTTCAAGATTCATCCCCACTTTACACAGTTATACATGCATCAATACTCCATCACCCAATCACCCACTAGGGGATTATTGACAGGAAAATACATCTATAGCCAGAGACATAAATAACACACACACACACACATATATAGTGGCGGCGCTTGGGGGGGGGGGGGGGGGGGGCGGGGAGAGCAACTGCGCCGGGCGAGGGAGTTTTGTTTTGGGTTTTTTTTTCCACCACCCACCCCATCTAAGCCCCCAGTTTCAGGGCTTAGATGGTGGCGGGGGTGGTTTGGAGGTTGGCAACTGACAAAACTGTTCTCTGAGGTAAAGTTGGGAGCGCCACAAAAGAACATTGCTCTCAGGCGCCTCGGTGGGGGGGGGGGGGGCGCCATTAGAGAACATTGCCCTTGGGCGCCTCAAACCCTCGCGCCGCGAAATATATATATATATATATATATATATATATATATATATATATATATATATATATATATATATATATATATATATATATATATATATATATATATATCACAAGATTGGTATACAAAAGCTTTTAAAGAGAACGTGAACTTATCCAGCAACAAGATCACATCCTGCATTATATATATGTTCATCATAATCCTTAATCTTCAAGGTGTAATAGTGGGGTGTAAATTTCATCATAATCCTTAATCACTCATTATATCACAGAATTATTATTGTAATCTTCAAGTGGTAATAGTGGAGTGTAAATTTCATCTGACTTGTTTCATAATTCTTTGTCTCATTTTTTTTATTTTTTATTTTAATGATTATTTGATATTGTGTACAGCTACTACATTTTAACACATTGAACAACATTTCATGTCACTCAAATTCCTCCTTCTCCCACTCTCTTAGGTTCGAAGTTTCTTTTTATAAGGGAGGTACATCTTCAACTAATTGTTAATTAATAGTGTTTTTTTCTTGCCCAACATGTCTACTTTTTAGTAACTTAATTTAGAATGGACTTGCCCAGTAATGCTTTGGGCTATAAGCTCTAGGATAAATGGCAAAGCGGAAAACCAAACTATATTGTGTTAAGTTCATCCCAGTAACATGAATGGCTGATTACTACGATGCGGAAAATATATGAAGATCTTCAAGATCGTGACTGCGTAAAAACTAATAGTAGAAGCAACTGACAAAAATTACACCCCTCTCCTCGCGGTCAGTTTACCGCCCCCCCCCCCTCCCTTTTAGGTAGACTTAACACTGAACAGTGGAATAGAAAAAAGTATATAAATAAGGTAAATATAATACAAAAAAGCTTCCTTCATGACTTGGGTGATTGTGTTATCTATTTTCAAGTGAAATATTGCACTTATTGTGTTTACGTTTTCATGCAATCTGCTTTGGCCGCTCTAAGTTCACTCGGAGCTTTTTTACCCACACATTATTATTTGTTTTCCAAAAACATTATGACCTTTGACTATATTTCTTTCTTTACCATTCTCTTGTTACCTTTTATTTCATTCTTCTCTGTTATCTTTCCTGATCTTTCCTTTAGCTTTGTTCTTTTAGCCACAATTTTTCTCCACTACACCTTATTTACTCTTCTTTCTATCCCCCTTTCTTTAACCATCAAATTGTGAAATTTTGTTTTATTTTTCTCTATATTTTCTCATATTTTCTCCATTTTTCTGCTTTCTCTTTAAGTTTGTACAAATAAAATAGGCAAAACAAAATCGCATCTGCATCTTTTCGATGCATATTTGAGGCTTACTCCTTCGTTTTATAGAAAAAATTTGTCTCTGTTGTTACATGGATGACAACTGAAAGATTGTTATAATGAATTGTCAGTGATTAGGGGATCCATTTAAGAAAAGGGGTATTTTGAACTATTCAAAACAAAATAAATATTCAATTTATCTTCTTCAAAACACTCATTGTATTCAAAAAATGGGAGAACTACATACAATCAACTTGGGGCTATTAATGTGTTTTGAATTCCTTTACATCTAAGTTGAGAGAAGTGGCTATTTTACTAAATAAAAATGTTCAGTTCACCATACATATAATGCAGATAGATAATACTGGTAATAAATTAATTCTCGATATATTAACACAAAACTATAGATTTACTGTAATTAAGATATACGGTCCTAACCATGATAATAACAATTTTTACTCGGAAATCAAGGACGACATAATAGCCATCAGCTGTGACTAGTCATGGATCTAGAATTTGATACTTTTAATTATAATATGTTAATCAATCCCAGTTCTTTATATGTTACAGAACATAATTTGGTTGACATTTGGCGAAATGGAAATATTGGTACAAAAGATACACCTGGTGAAAAAGTAACCCAATTAAGCAAGTCACAAAGACCTTTCTTCTTATTTCAGAAAATCGTTTTAAAATAATGGAAGAAACTGTCACAAAACTTGGTTACAGAACTGAACATTGCCTTGCAAAAATGATTTTGGCTTTTAGAAAAACCGATAAATGCAAAACTGTTTGGAAATAAAATAACTCATTATTAAGAGATTCAGGTTACATTTCTCTTGTTAAAGATACAATTCACAACTGCAAAATTCAATATATTTGCTCTAATGAAACATCTAATTTTGAGCATATTCCGATATCTGAGATAGTTTTTAATGACGAACTTTTTTAAAAATATGATATTGTTAGAACTTACGGGGAAAACCATCCATTACTCGTCCTTTAAAAATCACAACAAGATCAAATGGAGTCACAGTTTACTAATGAAATTAATTATTTAGAACAAATTAATGAAATTATTAAATTCCAAGTTTTAGAGAGCAAAAATTAATCAGTTGGTGGAATTGTGAAAGAAAAAAATGGAAGGTGTTAGAATAAGATTAAGGACAATATGGATTGAAGAAGGAGAATGGGTATCAAAAATATTTCTGTAGTTTGGAAAATAGAACTACATAAGTAAAAATAATGTCTAATTAATTAATACAACTATTTAAGTAAAATGATGTCAAATTAATCAATACAACTATATAAGTAAAATGATCTCAAATTAATTAATACAACAACATAAGTAAAATGATGTCTATTTAATCAATAGAAAATACATAAGTAAAATTATGTCCAATTAATAAATAGTACTACATAAGTAAAATGATGTCTAATTAATAAATAGAAAATACATAAGTAAAATTATGTCTAATTAATAAATAGAACTACATAAGTAAAATGATGTCTAATTAATAAATAGAAAATACATAAGTAAAATTATGTCTAATTAATAAATAGAACTACATAAGTAAAATGATGTCTAATTAATAAATAGAACCACAGAAGTAAAATGAAGTCTAATTAATTAATAGAACTACATTTGGAGCGTAGATTTTTAGTTAATAAAGGGGTTGTGTGTTACTGCTGCTGCCATACCATGCAGAATGTTTTGTTTCAATCACACACACACACACACACACACACACACACACACACACACACACATATATATATATATATATATATATATATATATATATATATATATATAGAGAGAGAGAGAGAGAGACTGCAGTAAATCTTCTCTAGATTTCACATTTTAATCTTTGCAATCTACTAACATATCCCGACTTTATAGTATTATAAAATTACATCAGTGGAATTGCTAGTCAAAAAAGCATTTTCATAAAACATTTTCCTAAAATGAGCCGCGTTTGCTAAGTTATGAAAGTGTTGGACTGTGACCAGAAGGGTGCGAATTCGATTCCCA
Organism: Margaritifera margaritifera; assembly: GCA_029931535.1. Taxonomy (NCBI): domain Eukaryota; kingdom Metazoa; phylum Mollusca; class Bivalvia; order Unionida; family Margaritiferidae; genus Margaritifera; species Margaritifera margaritifera. The sequence continues at coordinate 4,420,491 of JAQPZY010001594.1, forward strand.
CCATCGGATCAGCCTGCATGGGGTACCGTGGTGTGTGGATCAGCCTGCATGGGGTACCGTGGTGTGTGGCTCAGCCTGCATGGGTAACCGTGGTGTCTTCTTTTGCAAGGCATTTTAGTCTAATTGCCTTGGCAGACTATAACCTTCAAAGTGTTGCTTTGGCATAACACACAAAATATCTAAACCTAAAAGCTGTTTGTCTGGTTGCTCTTTCTCATTGTGGCTGATTGCAAGAAGAACATGTCTAAGACGATCGCCATGCTCAATCAGACCCGTGTGAAAGTCTTGATTAAAGCCAAATCCTTTAAAACCAGATGTAGAATTACTTTATGCAGAGATAAGTAACCTTCAAATCAAGGATAACTTATATAATGATAAGTAGATGCGGCCGTGACGTGATTTGGGTCGGTCAAGTTAGTGGGTAGTTATCTTCAGTTTTTGTTTAGGTCTGTTATCTTATAATAGTAATTCTTCTAGATTTCCAGAACCAGAGAAGTATTGAATCTGGTTCTATCTTTAAACACTTATGGTTACCAAAGTATTAAAAGAGACTGTCCATATAGTATTTTTCATTCCTTCTAGACCCTAGATCCGCAGCTGGTATTCACTTTATTTTTCAATCTCCAATTACTTCCAATCGTTATTTATCTTTGCTTTGTAATTCGGTGTATAGACGACTTCGTTTCAGAAACAAGATGGTTGTTAAGACAGATTACATCATTGCTGCTTCCTCCATTTGTAGTAGTATTATATCTGAATCATGGTGGACCTCAAAAACGTATGCTAATGCTAGTTTAATCTCGATGAGGTAAACCGAATCTATATATGATATTCAGTGTCTATGTATATCCGTTCATATAATGTAACAACAACACTTAATACCTGCACATAACATTAAAATCGGTTTCCTTACTTTATAATTAAAAACATATGGAAACTGGTATAAATAAGATATCAGGATACCTCCTCCACTTTGGTTTCCACGACTTTCTCGACTATTCAAATGTTTCTTTTTTCTCATCAGTGAACTGCAGTGTCATATTTGTACTTTACGTCCCATTAATTGTTAGTCTCCTTGACACTCATACGAATACTGTAATTATACACTACATCAACAACCATCTGAAAAATCCCGAATGACTGACACAAAAGCATTGTGCATTGACCGAGAGTGTGAAGCAGGAATCCGATCGAGCTAATTGCTTCACAGGAATGCATGCGTTTCTGTGACATTTAGAATTTCATGGATGTTTACCATAAAACCCTGAGGTGAGAGTCGGCTCGTTAGTGGATCTCGCTAATTTGACAGATATCGCCTGATAAGGCCCAATGTGCTTATGGGAATCAGCGGGCTTTGTAATTAGCTACAGTTGGAAAGACATACATTTCCGTTTTGACCTTTCGCTTTCTAACGAATTTGAGCATGTTCTATTGTGGATATACATTTTTTTTCAGTCAGGCTTCATCAATAAGACATAAGTAATTTTATTTAACTTTGAATATTACAACAAATAATATTGGCTCTGATGTGGTACATGCTTGTTGGAATAGACGATGGCTAGTAAGAGACGTTGATATTGTCCATGTAAATCCTATGAAAACCCGTTTACGTTTCTCAAGTTTTATCAAAATCCACCTAATTAAGCAAAACATCAAATATCTGCCAGTTATTACTATTGGCATAGGCAACTTACCCAGAAAATATGGAATATATTTAATTTATATAAAAAGTGTTATTCCTTGTGATCTATATTTATCTTAGAACATTGTACCCTTTGTTAATGTCTGTTAAGCATACTTTTATCAACAGCCAATTCTGACCTTTGTCTTAACAGCTATTAGGGTAAATGAATACTGCATTTGCATTGTCGTGCTTACAGAAATACTCATTTCAAAAGTGAATTGGGATTAATAAAACATATACTGATAAGAAAAACAACAAGTTTTCATAGTAAATTGTTTTTTTTTTTTTTTTTTTTTTTGCATGTATAAATAAGTGATTAGGAATACAATGACAACGAATGAAGAAGGAGAAACAAAACATTTTCCAAATTAAATTTCTACCCTGAGTCTATTTGCCTTTAATACAACCCATATACTATCTGTACTGCATTGCCAGTTCATGAGCAGGGTGTCATCTCCCTAATGCAGGTCTGTTACAGATGCAGAACAGTTTAACAGTGTTATGTGTATACATCTGTGCGAGGTCAACATGGCTGCGTTAAAAAATGAATTCATCCCACGTTTACCGGGAGCAGTTTTTTGACAATTTAGATATATGTGACAACGAACTCAAAACTTTTATTGTTGTACGGAAAAATTCTAAACTTTGTTTGCAGTTTTGTATATCTGTATTAGACCAATGATTGTGGTATTAAAACTTTGTTACATTTAGATTTCTAGAAAAAAGTGGAAAAACTGGATTTTAAAAGGAATCAAACGGACTATGCTGCACTAATCTTAATCAAAATGTTTGCATTCGAAATACAAAAATCATTGCATTCAATTTGGTCAGGATGAGGAGTGACAGTAGATATAAATATTTTTATTTTGTTTGCAACATGTAATTCACTTTTTGTATATTCCTATTTTAGCTGTATTTGTCTTAAACTTCAAGCTGTTGGCAATCGATTCAAGGCTGTGAATTTTGCACGCTCATTCAGACAAAATAATGTCAATTCATGTAACACTTATAACGTACTATCAGTTTTTATACATGAAGAAATTACCGTCAATACAAAAAGTGACATAAATTAAGATTGAGAGAAAGTGTGTTGATTCAAACATTCAAATATTGCTATTTTATTTATGCGACACAATGTCATTATTCGCAATTCCAAGTTACAGAAGCAGAAAAAACCACCAATGGCATCGACAGCATAAACAGAAATAAATTCCCAAACAGGAAAAATGTTTCAGGATAAGAGAAAACAAAATTTGGATAATAATGACAGTATGAGAACGACGAGTTGTTCCAAAGATTCAACGAACCATACGTGCTATGGCAACAGAATCAGGTGAATCAAGAAAATGCTTCTAACAAAATACTCGAAAATGAGAAAATTTCCACTCTCGAACTGTATCTTGACATCTGAAAATATATTAAATTGCTTGTGACATTTATTCTCAACAACGTTTTATCCATTTATTACAGTGTTCGGCCCTTGTGTCGTTTCTTCACTATTGTGCCTGCATGTATATATGCCACTGATTTCCCCAGGGTGACAATTGTCTTGACCAGCCTTCAAGTAGTTTCAACCATTTACGGATATCATCTGTACCAAGATGGACTACACACACCAGATTAGAATATGTTAGCACCAGAAAACATTCAATAAAATTATCAGTATGGATTTATCTATGTCATACAAATCCCCAAAATATCCCTCGCACTCTGTGTACAAAATCAAGAAAAAACTTGATGGACCTAAAATCTTCCAATAGATGCCGGGCCCATCACAGAGAGAGCCCTGCAAACCTAAATATGTATTGTAGCTGAAAAAGAAAATGACGTTTTTTATATAAATGCTGAGTGATATATATGGATAAATCCTGTTTAAATCCTATCGTTTTAAACTGTGTTTATTTGCACAGAGCATCATGAAAATTACATACAAATCATCATGAAAATTACGTACAAATCATCATGAAAAGTACATAAAAATCATCATGGAAAGTATATACAAATCATCATGAAAAGTACATACAAATCGAAACTTGAGATAGAGAGGTTTGAGCAGCAAGCTAAATCTAATTTCGAGATCTTTTTTTATTAAATATAATCTTTACTTAAATGATGTGCATGAATATTGAAGACAGAGGATTGAAAACATACATGCAAGCTAATGAGATATTCAAAGAAAACCGTACACACAATATTGTAATAGTATCAAACAGTAATTAATAATCATTGATAGCACAACGAAGCAATCCAAAAAACAAAATATGAAAATTTTGGTAGTGGGTGGGTACAGGGCTAGATAAATGACTTCAGCTCAGGTCCTATATATGTAGTAACTAAATACAAATTAGATATATGTCGGGATAGTGTGAAGACATCAATGGTGACTAAATAAATCTGTTAGGTTTCTATTATAAACTTTTGTGTCGCCTTGTTGATCTCAAGTGATTGCAAGGCATTACTAAAGACAAGAGAAGTTATGTCAATATTGTGACACACAATCCCCATTCTTCGGTTTCTGATAGGAAAATATTTTGTACAGAGTAAGAGAATTTGCTTTGCGCCCTCTTCTGGATCCATATAGGAGAGGAAAGATTATTCCGAATTTCTAAAGGTTGAAGATTAAGGAAATCCTACTGTTTGATGGTGCGCTGACATACAGTAAAAAATACATAGCTTTGGAAGCGCTAGTATATATAGCAATTGCACATAGCAATACTTCGGGTATATCAAATTGGGCCTATGAATAGGCCTATAATTATGGTTTCAACAGTAGACTATTGCTTATATCATCTCTAAACCCAGTAATGCGTTTCCAACTAATATTGATTATTGAAATAGGAATTTAGCCATAGATAATATCCACATTTATAAATGAATCTACATTTTCTAAATGTATAAATTCCGTTACACAATTTCATCGAAATCTACTTTGCTTTCTCTGTTTGCTCTTATTTGCAATAAGTATATGGAAAAATACGTGGAAATCTGTGGAGTACGAGAAACAAAACTGAACTGGTTCGAAGATGTAAACAGAGATTATTTAGATGAAACTGTTCAACAGTCGTCAAACAAAATTAAAACTTTTTCTACCTCAGTCGATATCAAATTTATGTACTAACTTTCTTACATTTGATGCAGAAGTCGTGAATGATTTTTACTAAAATTGCAAATAGTTTCAATTATTTCTTCTATAGGGTAGGGGTTAGATATTGGTAAGGATTTTGATTCATCCCTACTGAATATTAAACTTTGTCAAATGGAACTTTCTTTGAGATGCCAAATACTACTGAATGTTTTGTTGGAAAGGAAATTATACAAATGTTTAATTCAAAGGCTACAGGTATTGATGGCTTGGCGGTGAAACTCTTAAAACTGCTAGTAGACTTTATTGTTCAACCACTGTCTCGACTCTAGGTGTTAAAATATGCAAGAGAAAGAAAGTCAAACCAGCAATGTAAGTAAAATCAACAAGCAATTTATTTCCAGACAATTAAAGTGAAAATTCAAAAGACACTTACAATATGTGAGATAAATTCCAAATAATCTTAAATATCCTAATCACAAGTCAAAAATAATAGAATGTTCCGAATGAATTCCAATAACCTTGAATGTCCTGATGTATCTCAAAGATGAAATCCAGAATGTATTTAAAAGAGTTCACATAAATCCCCAAATCATGTATTAATCCGAAAGTCAATGAGCGCTTTAGTAATTCTAATGAATATTTTAAATAAATAATTTCTCTCAAATTATATCTGATTTCAACAACACAACTGTAATTACTAAAAAAGATTCCTTACAGACTGATCATTAGAACCGGAATTCTAGAACAGGAATGAATTTGTTTACCAATATCTGTTTATAAATACACATGCCTACATGACTTATGCCACATCAGAATATGAGTAATAATAATGGAAAAATACTGGCCTACCTGACATATGTCACAAAAGTCTAATTGAGAAATGCCTATGAAGATACTGGCATACCTGACACATGTCACGACTTACAAGCATGAACAAAAGTTAAATATGTATTTTAAAATAACCATACAACTTACAATCATAAACAAAGGTTAAGTTTGTAAACATCATACATAACACCACCCACTGGCTTGCATATTTAATAAATAAATCCATATTTTGTAAAAAAAAATTGTTGGTCGACGATTAGAGAAAAAGCGCAAGTTACGTCCTTTTTAAGTTAGGAGACAAATCGTGTATCAATAATTATAGACCTGTGTCTGTTCTACCTACCTATCTAGAAAAACATGTTTTCAATTCATTTTACTACATTTTCATCAGAAAATAATTTGATTACATCGTGTTAATTGGCCTTCCTTCCAAATTATTTCCTTCAGACAGCATCCACTCGTTTGATTGATCACTAGTTAAAGACAAATGATGACAGGACATTAGCTGGAGTTTTATTTTTAGACCTGTGTAAAGCTTTTGATATTGTCAATTATAAAGTTGTAATGCATCCATTATCAGCATATCATGTTAAAACAAATCATTGCTATGTAATTCATCCTATCCAAACAGCTGACTACAAGCTGTAAGTTGGAGAGGTACAATCTTGGAGTTTAAGGTAATTTTCCATTAAAGTATCACTGAGACCAATTTTTTCTCCTCTCTCTTTTCATTTGATATATAAATAATTTACCAACGTGTTTGAAACATTCTTCAATGTATATGTATGCAGATTATACATCACAATATGTTAGTGAGAAATAGGTTGACATTTTTTTGAGAGCAAATTAAATGAAGATTTGCAATGTGCTATGCAATAGATATAACAATAAACTGGGCATAAATTTACAGAGACAAAAAACACTCAAAACATCAAATAGTTAGTGCTTGTACAGCACAATAAGAAGCCAAATGTAGAAAATTGTACTTAAAGTAAATTGTACAAAATTCAAAAGATATTCAATGTTTCAAAGACGTCTGTATCGTTATTGGTGGTGCTTTATCCTGGTCCAACCACTTTGAAACACACTTTATCAAAGTATCTAAAAAAATAGGAATTATAAAAAGGGTTAGAGGTTTTATGTCGAATCAGTTGATCCTAAAAGTGCACAATATAGTTACTGTTCCACATTTTATCTACTGTTGTACTGTTGGGGAGAACCCCGTAAATCTTCGTACATGCACAGACTATACAGCTTACAAAAGAACAGCCTTGGTGATTGTAAATGTTTAAGGATATTTTAACATCTCCATCTTCTTTTTTAACACTATTAGATGGATGCCAATTAAGGATTACATTTTTTTTTTGAAAAATTATTCTTACGTTCAAGGTTCAAATTAATTTAGCATCAAAATATCTTAATAATTTTATATTTGTTAGGAACAAAAGCACAAGAAATACAGGGTGGAGTGAAAACAATTTTTTATATGTACCAAAAGTTCAGACAGAGTATTTTGAGAAATCTTTTTTATTGAACATTTTCCAACATGATATTAAACAAGCTCCTAATGTTTCCGCTTTTAGGAAAGTACACTTCCGCAAATATTTTAATAAGCAGTCGTGATTTTATGACCGCATATTCATTTGTACTTGGTAGTTGAGATATATCTATGTGATGAAAGTATATTTACATTGCATAATGTATATTAACTACTGTAAAATTTGTATTCTTTTATGCAGTAGATGTTACCCTTGAACATTTTTACTAATTACATGTATATGTGTTTTAATTGCGGGGCGATAATGTACACTAGCTGCTAGCTAATTATATCACCATGGATAAATAAGGGATATTATTATTATTATTATTATTATTATTATTATTATTATTATTATTATTATTATTATTAAACCCGTGAACTTGAAGGTACACCAAGTAACCTAAAAGAACCAGTGTCGTTATAATGGTATGTGTACACTTTGCATGGGAGTTTTCTACAATGGTACACAATACCAATGATTCAAAGTTGCAATAGTCTGGCCAGACAAAGGGGCGATACTGTAAATTACTTGGTTATGTGGCACACACATCCTGTACTCTATTCGATGCTTTGTTTTTTGTCTTTGTTTACTTATAACAAGGTTCTAAAAATGTAATTTAAAAATGTTTAAATGTTCTTCTTTTCAGTCGGAATGTTAGGTTTACCTCAATGGACCCATCTCACTCTAGATCTATGCTGGTAAAACTGATAGACAAACCAACCAACCGTGAGAGATGGCGGGGGGACGATAATGAAATAAACGAATCTTATGGTCAGGAGCAGTGGTAAGTCAAGCATAATAATGACTTAGATCAAAGACAAATAGCTTTAAAGTTTTGAATTACTTCTCGCTTGTTTGTAATTTCGATTAGCTTATTCGCCACTGGCACTCGGTGCGACGTACTCAACGGGAATCAATGAATACAAATGCCCGCGCATTCACTGTTCAGGAGGATGCTGGCCGTGAAATATTTTTATTTTCGAATTCTTTATTTAAAGAACAAAAACAGAACAGAAGCTTTATTCGGATTTAAACAATGCAGTTTCTCATCCATCGGTACGAAGAAAAAAAGAAATTAAAACATACAAATATATAACGCGTGATGAGTTATGCATGTCAGAACAAAAATAACATAATCGCACATAGAATGTGTATATGAATTCTCCTATATATGAGGTTGAACGTAACATAGATCCAGAGTAGATTCTTGCAATGAATTTGCAATATGACAGATTTCAGACATATATGAACTTGAATAAAGTCTTTCTTAAGTAAATGCTTGATAGACGTCTTTTTATCATTGTTAATATTTCTTTGTTTAACTTGTATGAGTTCTATAGATCTAAAAACACAATAGGTCTTGCGTAATAATATGAACATGTATATTTTCTGCGAAGATGGTGTTACACAGGACAAACTAATAAAAAGTGATATTCATCTTCTAAATCATTAGGTTTCAAATGTTGCATCAACGGTGCTCTCGTTCGATTATATTTTTAGCATAATGGCCAGTTTCAGTTCGTAATTGGTGCTATGATAATCTCAGTTTAGTAAAAGTAAATCTAAATTTAGAAGACAAAATGTTCACACAATCTTCAGATTCAAATAATCGCTTAAAATTGTTATATGAACATAAAGCATGATTATTCTGAATAGCATTAATCCATTTTGAAATGAATAAAAGGAAATTAAACCAAATTTCACGTTTGTATCTCAAGCCCATCTGTTGTATATTTAATCAATATTTATGAAAATAAAACCTCATAAAAAGAAGAAAATTACCAATTTCCAACAGGATTGAGAATAGATGCATAGCTACATTTAGTAGGGGACACAGTTGGCCCGGAAGTCTTCTTCAATACCCAGTTTCGTGCAGTCAATCTTAAGTTCATTGAAAATGTAAATTAAGGATTTGTATGTGGTATAAATAAAATATATGGGTAGTACGTATGCTGTATTTTTGTTACAACACTCGTTGTATGGATTTTCTATTAAAATAAACTCCGCAAGACTCGCTACCTTCGAATTAAAAAATCATACATATATAGTGTTTCACCTAGCGTGCAATAATTATTTAATGAATTTACATTAGGAAACCTGAATGATGAATCTCTGCATGATCAAACCTTGGACTTCACGAAGCAGCGAATACAATGACGAGGAAATAAAGATGGGTATTTAATTTGATATGTTTTTAACTATTTTGTTTTTCTTCATGCGGTTTCTTAATAGCTGCAATCCCCTCTTAGAAAAGAAAGAAAATGAGATAATGACATGATATGATTGTGTGGTCCTCCCAAAGAAGAATAAAGACAAATATTTTGCGGCCATTTATATTAGAGTAAAGAATCAAGAGGCAATACGACGGATGCCCGCACCATCGAGAGGACGAGATAACATGTGAATGGGCTAAAGGTGATTACCTGTGTGTTGTTGTCATGCACGCGTGTCACGATGTTAAAATGCCGGAGATAAGGTCATCGCAGCACATATAACTAGACACAGCACACCCAATATTAACATTTGGGTTGGTGAAGCTAATAGTAGAGCACGTGCTCTCACTCTCTCAGTGTCCCTATTAGACCATTTGTTCCCGACCATAACACTATTCTGCCATAAAACGTATAATAGATGCAATCGAAAATCAGAAACAATCATCTGAACACACATCATACTTACAATCTGGGGAAAGAAGGTCGCGTATTCAAAATCTCTACATCATTGATTGTAATCAACATTCTGTTTAATACGCAACACGGGGGTTTATCAAAACCTTAATAAAGTACATTGGACGATCAAGGTGGATCTGGCAGAAAAACAACCTTGTAAATAGTAATGAGCTTCAAAGAACACGGAAGATAAGTTAGTTTAAATTTTATTTTGGGAGTGAATGCAGGACCAGACACAAGAATTAGGATCAATTAATATTTAAAGGTACATCTTCCTCTCAACATAATTTTTGGCAAATCAAAATTTTGTTGAAGGACAAAGAACCTAATAATTTGCATATATCTGACATCCTTTGAACATCCATTATCAATACTTGTCTTGCTGTGCGTTAAAACACCAAACCAAACCAATCCATTATCAAACACTCCAGCGTGGGCATGCGTTCCCCGTCTTCACGACAAGGGCAATGCTACATGACATAATCTGAACTCGAAGAAAAGTGGCAGAGCATGTTTGATCAACCCAATCAAATAATCCTTTTTTATTTCATTTCTATTCTATTTTTCTTTTGAAATTTTCTCTTGTGATTTTGATGATATTTGTTACACGTTATATTTGAATTTATTATTCATTCACTGCGTCACTTACATCCTCCATCACTCATCCACTCATCGACTCTTTCACTCAAAACTTCACTTTCATTCATCACAGACATCTGTACGTGAAGTGTACTAAGATGGATGATACAATTAAAAAGGGCATAGTAAATAAAGACATCGTAAAATACACAAACGACAGCAACACTATAGTTCATCACACTATATATCTAATACAACGATAATTGATACACAAGACTTGCTAAATGGTCAAACCTCTAGTGTTCTTTCGAGGTTTCTGCATTTTTATCCTGGCTCTAGCAGTTCAAATATGCAAAGCTTTATATCTAATACATAAAGCCACATCATAGAAATCCTGTTTATTTTCCCGAAAATCGGACTAGAGGAACAGGACCCGCTCTGTATGCATATTTTCCGTAACTACTAGGAAACCGAAGTCCTGTGACGTCAGAGGAGGGAGTCCGCTTTGCACGACCTTCAGTGATAGAGTATTTAAGAATGCATAATGTATCTGCCCAGTGTTAAAACTATACGAATCTAACAGTAAATTCTCTTGGTATGATATCCATTACCAATCTTGAATGCTGTCGTATTTGCAAAAATGGTTTCACATGCAAGTACAGTCTCAGACAACGACTTTTTTGGCAATTAAATCACCTGAGAACTTCCGCACCTTCATTTACCTTTTTCATATGTTAAGGGCTATTGGTAATGCACAATTCAATACAGGTGGGTGGGGGATGGTACTCTGATTGTGAAGCAATGGCTAAAAAATTATGATAATAGTGATGTCCCATTTCTTTCAGTTAAGTATCCTGTAACATGTAGCAGTGACTATGTGAAAGAATTACTTATAATAAAACCAATTCCATACCTTTTTGTCGACTGATTTTTATGCAGTGTACAGCAATATGGAGTCTGTATGCAATGAAAAAGAAATGTCACTAACACTTATGAATAATCCATTTAGTGACAAGGAGAAATGGATTTTGTATAAAACTTGCAGAAATTAAACCTGAGCTGTTTTTCTGCACATACTGTTTGCAACTAAAAATGGAGTTTTGTCAGTCCTGAACAACCTTGACAGTAGTTCCAAAAAGAAAGGTCGGGAGGCCTGCACTGGCTATAAGCAGCATTTTTTTTATGAAGACAATGACACAGTTGTACATATATTTTGATAATAATATTAATGACACAATTTTCAGCCCCAAATATTATGATGATCCCCAAAATTAACAGTCTGGAATATTTTCATATTCTTCGTTCACATGTCTATCTATATTTACACGTGGCTTATTTGACACGCCGTAGAATCCACTGTAGGAAATCACATGGATATATACATGTATAAATGTCATATTCACTGTCAATACGCATGTTGCGCTATACTTAGTTTAAAATTCACGATTATTGACAATCGTAACATCCAACAGAATTGAACGAAGTATCTTCTTCTAAAGCATGCAACTGCTCATATATCTTATCTGATCAGTTTGTAATTTTTAAAAATTTGTCTTTTTCTTAATTTGAACTATAACACTTGCTTGAGGTAAATTGCCTTCTCACACACTAACGGAAACACATACAACAACTACAATAGTTCTCATACTTACAAGCAAGTTCAATATATATCCCATTTATGCATACATATAAAGTATGTTTAGGATAATTTGCTAATGTCAGGTACTTTTATTGTCTTTAGACGGGCATTAAGAACGAAGGACTGATTATATGTGACGATATAAACTTCAGCGGAGTAAAATTTACTGAACCACATTCGGTGAAAGAAGAGGGGAAAAGAAGTAAAATGGAAACACGCAAATAAGTCATTTCATAGTATGTATTTCAGGAATGTTTAGGAATTTTCTTCGCTATTAACAGTACCGTCCACAACTGTACTTTCAACACGGAAAGTTTGATAACAACCATTGGGTTACAGGTATGCGTAAAATATGACTGTCAGACATTGGACCGAGTTGACTGGAAGTATACCATTATGGTAGCTCACATTACATGGCATCGTGATGTTTGCCACGTGCATCGTACGCAAGGCTCAGTGTATGTGAAAAATGTAACGCTCGTTGCATCTTGCTTAGTCTTCATGCAACACGATAATTACAATGCAATAGCTCAATACTATCTCACTACCGTGATCTATTGCGCGTAAAATGCAAAATCAAAGTGCCTTTTTTAGCTCTTATAAATATCTTTACCGCAAAACAAATTGTACCTGCACATTTAAATTAGTTTTTTAAGTTAATAATTTATACCTTTTCACTTATTGCGTACTATACGTGATATATGGCTATACCACACCCACCTACCATGTTAAGCCTATAGCCCATGATAACTGTATCCAGCAATTAGTGCTCATATTCATGATTTCTAAAGTATCCATAACTATGTATGCGTCTGTCTGTATACTTAGTATTTCCCCATCCCATAACTAATACTATTTAGTGTTTCTTTCAAAACCATTTTAGATTTTCACTAACAGCTTTCGTTATATTGATTTTACTCTTTAATGTATTTCATGGGAATTACTACTTTTTTGTATTAGAACCCCTCCACCTCACACTTGTACCAATGCCATTAGTTTCACATGGATCCGCATTTTATATACGCACACAGACACACACAATGTAAAGGCAAACTTTTAACTCTAAGATAAGAAGAAAGCATTCTGATATTTCAGTTTGATAATTATATTATGGTGATGTCAAAATTGAAAGAATCAGTAAGAAAAAAATTAAACAACTTGTATGTTTGCTCAAATGCAAGCTTCATGTGAAAACAACTGACACTATGAACACCATAGTAAACCAAACGTGCATGGTAGAAGCTAAAAACATACATGATGATGATGATGTTGTTGTTGTTGTTGATGATGATGATGATGATGATGATGACAGTTACAATTATGTTATTGTTATTATTATCACTATAAAAGTAGAAGAACTATCATGATATAATTGTGACTATGATCATAATCATCATCAACATCATCGATGTCGTCGTTATTATTAGTAGAAGTGTTAGTATTAGTATTGAGTAATGTAAATAAATAAGAAAATTCTAAGTAAAACAGGAATTCTTGAGGTAATCATATCATAAAGTTTAAAACTGACATGATTACAATGTTTGAATTACTACACACAAAGTGCTGTACTATATGCAATTACCATATCAATTTTGCATAATACACTGTACTCTACACAGCAGTATCACCGATCTCAAATAAAATCGGCATTTCTATCTAGATTGCAAGACGATCAAATTATTGTGATACAATTCCGTAAGTTCAAAAATTTTAACAAAAACGTAAAAAGGACGTATATGTAATGTTCTAACGGAATTTCGTACGAAGTCCCATCTCTGACGTTACTACGTCATATAATCAGCGTCTCCTGAATGTTCGTCAAGTCCATTGATGGCGCAAAGTAAAGCCGCTATTTTTGACCTTTACTGTGGGCTCGGGTGAAAGTAGGCACGGGAGGGTTTGTAAATACATATTTAAGTTAGCTATACACGACAATTTAAAAACCTCGATAGAAACTCTTTTTTTTTTTTTAAAAAAAAAGACGAATTTTAAACGAGTCTCATCCGATTCTAAGACGTTTCTTAATTCACTTAGTGGTAACTAACCTTATTTTCCTCCGTGAGTGAGTGGGTATATCACTTGCCCATCACCAACTTCGCATAAACATATCTAGTAGAATGTGCCCTTATACCACGTGACAGGAGAATATATATATATATATATATATATATATATATATATATATATATATATATATATATATATATATACATACATACATACATACATACATACATACATACATACATACATACATGTAATGAAGTCTCATATTGCTTTGAGTTGTATTAGATCAGTCATAGTTATAGTCGCTGGTACTACAATTTCGTACATAATTTGTGCGTGTGTGTGTGTGTCTGAAGGTTTTATATATTTATATGTTGCCCTAAAAGCTTCTCAGTATTGTATGTATTAAATGATTTTTATACTCATTTCCTATATAAGTCTGCCACAAAGGTGCAAGTGATCTTGAATTTAGTTTATGTTTTTTCTACTACTTTTAAAAGATGCGAAAGGATCAGTGAATATTAATATGAGCACGCTTGGCTAGCTTTCAAGACATAAACGGTCCTTTAAGAATTTTGCAATTATATACTACTGGATTCACTAAAGGTTCCTTACGGATCTCCGATAAACTGATTAAAGAGGCTTTTTTTTAAATCTCAGAGATAGTAACTACCATATTTATATTGTCATTTATTTCTCTGTCCATCATACATCCAATATTCTATTGCCAGGTATATGAGCATTCATCGCTAGGAAAGTTCATGTACATTTCTCAGAGGAAATGGAATTAAATCAAACTCCACCAAATTTCACTAAATGACGCTTGTTACAAATTTGGTCAATTATTTTGATTAGTTGGCTGGTTCTACTTAGTATTCATAATAATAAAACTGGACTTAAGCTGTTGCATGCTTTATTCCCGATTAGATGTGACGCCAAGAAATCCAAACCTTTAAAGTAATTGTTTTTCAAAATCAAACAATCTTACAAGCCTTCACAGTACCTTATAAAAGTCATATTTCATCAACTAATGTCACACTGGAAGTCGATTCAGATTGTTCCCTACTGTTTTATGTTACACTCTTGCTGTCTCTCGGTTTATAACAGGAAAAGTGTGGAAAATTAACCTAGTGATAAATGTGTCACTTTCATGAAATTCACTTATTTTCGTCTAAATTGTTTACACACTGATTTAAATGTAACTAATGGACCGAATATGAGTCTCCTAAATATGCAATTTGGCTTTCAGCTGTATATCATGGACTATCCAGACACATTTAAACTATATTCCGTCCACTAGTAGCTATTAACACTCAACAGACTCTATTTGTATCCCCACAGTCCAGCATTCACCGTATAAGTCATTTATTAAATGCCAAGTAACTGAGGCTCGTAGGGTCTGTTCTGACTTTCTAGTTAATTAACATATAAATTATAAACAGATTTTGAAATTTTCTATTTTTAATTTTGGTAGTTGTTGATCGATTTCAAACACAGAGATTTACAAATAATACATTTGAAGATATTATATATTTATTTTCCATGTAGTCTTTATTTCTCGCACTTTGGCGAAGTACAGGAATATTTTGACCTCCCTCGCGCGTCAGTTTGTCTGTATTTCCGTCTGTTCGTCCATGACAAAGCTTGTTATTGCTACTTCTTTTCCCACGCCGCTTGGAGGATTTTAATGCAAATTTGTAGGCTAAATATTTGGTTGACGTAGATGCGCAACGAGGTCTTTTTTTCTCTCTTTTTTTCCTTCAGGGTATTTGGGAATGGAACGTTTTTGCAATAATCTCATCACCACTTGACATCTTTTGCTGCTTGAAGGAGTTTATTGACACTTTGTTGTTTAAATAAGTGCTTGGCTGCGTTGGCTCTAGAATTTTGCCAGTAGTCGCTAAATTTGGCCCTGAAAAAGAATGACATGTGGAATGAATCTAGTGTACCAGAAAAGGGCTGCATATGAAATGTTCCAGTCCGGATCTGCACCTATTCGATTTTGGTTATTTTAGGCATTAATGACTTGTATTTTATTTCATAATTCCACTCTGACTCTGAAAATTTTCTTTTCAAACTAAATAAATGCTCGACTTTTTCTCTTGCTGAATAATGCATTTCTTCATATTTCTTTGCTAAAATTGTTTGTACCTTACAGCATTTGTACAACCTCGAAAACACGTAAATTCGTGGACATCAGCTACGTCAAGGCGAAAATCCGCCGACAACAGCACATGCCCCTTTATTTTAAATCTCCAAACATGTTGTTTTTGTCGTACAACAAGGTTTTTTTTAAAAAATCCATTCTTGGATAACATTCTTGAGCAATTTGTCCAAATACATGTATTTTGAGAAAAAGAGATGTATGTGGATAAAACAAGGCTTGTTATCGATTTTCTTCTAAGGTGCTGAATGATTTTACGCCAAAAAAAGTTTTTAGATCAAATAAGTGGTTGGTTTAGATGAGCAACAAAGTTTGATTTTTTATAGTTTCTGTTTGCAAATGTCTTGGAGCATTGACAAAATGGAGCATTTTTAAAAGCAGTTGGTTTTCATCACTTCTTCTCCTGGAAGGATTGTACTGAATATTTGTAGACTTAATCCGTGGTGGTAAAGATGTGCAATAAGGGGTTATCATTTACCCTTAGTCATTTTTGTGTACATTTCTCAAACTAAAATTGTCAAAAAGGAGTATATTGAAATACAAAATATAATTTCAGGTGAAAGATAATCATTACTTCTCCTAAGCTACCGTATATACTCGCGTATAATCTTAGTCCAAATGCAAACAACATAGACCCTGATCTGCCGTCGCATAATGCGCCGGCAGATCAGGATCTATGTTGTTTGTACCACTGAGTAGTCGTACAAACTGCATAGACCCAGATCTGCCGGCGCATATACCATGAGACATAGGATGAAAGGAAAATATGCCACTAAAAACTAGAACAAAGCATACACGTGGAAGATTTTACTGCAACTGTGTAAGCTGTATAAATGGTTGATATTGATTTGCAATGAGGGACAATTCACATTCCTACAGGGCGAGGATGTTCAATGTCTGTGACTGCATCCACATCTACACTTTTATGTGTTTTTATTGTGTTGTTTTGTTTTACTAGCATGAATAAACTGAAAGATGCCATATGTTGCCTACGACCTTTTTTTCTATTATAATGAGAACTATATTTCTCATACCCATATCCTATCCACCTGTCAGTGAACCACTCACATACTATGTCGAAGTCGTCCTCGGAATTCTTTTTAAAACTGAAAAGTGAATATATATATTTTGTTTTAAAATAATTATAAAGCAATTTTTAAATAATTATAAAGCAAATTCTTTCGCCAAGAAACGCATAAGTATGAGTAAATACAAATATCTTATTACCTTCAATTAACATCTTTTGTAACGAAGACATATGTTACATGTTCATTTGCTCCTAAAAGAATTGCCTATAATTATAGGGGTACATTTGGCTTTTCTCTTACCAAAATATCCAAACTGGAAGCTGTACGAATTAGCTCCCTGCAAGGAACACGTTCCAGTGTCTCACACTGACTGGTAATATAGCCCCATAAATGATGGATATATCACCCCATTCAGCATTGTTTATTGCAGCTTTGACATGTAAAAATAATAATGAATAGAACTAGAAGACCATTACTCCTTCAACTTACCAGACAAATACTTATTTTCACTCAAGCTTTGTTAACCTGTTCCCATTTCCTAATCTCTTGTCTCATTAAACAAGCTACCACTGTATTCACATTATTTTAGCGTTTTTTAATATTAGAAAATCTTGAATTTAAGCATGTTAGCAACATACGATTTTAGCGAGTTAACAATTGTCCAAAATATAGATTTTGGTGGAATATCATAAACGGCTGGCGACAATGAGGGATTTTAAAATAAAATTATGGAAATGTTTCAATTAGAGCATTGTTTAAATCAACATCCATAAGTCCATCTGCTCATTAGTTGGTATTACAACCTTAGTAGAACATACAAGCGCTTGTCAACCAGTTTTTGCCATGACCAATCTAATCCTGGTTACAAATATCTAGAACTCACCTTCAGGGTCGTGGTTGGTGTTTATTTATATAAAATTGTAGTGGATATACAGTTTTACAGAAACTGAGCTTCCTTGCGAAAATTCGTTGAAATTTATCCTCGCTAATATCGTGTGACTTACACTATTCAAATATTCATTCGCATCCTCTACGACTGCCTTAAATGCGTCAATGATCTTATCTGTCACAAAAAAATGTCATCAACCCCGTCTACTGTGTGATTAATGGTTCAAAAATAGATTTACAAAGCAATACGCGACTCATTAACCCTAAGTCGACGCGGTTATTTTAGGAAGGAAACATTTCGATCGTAAAAGAAGTCAATGTCACCGTTCGTTTTGATCAGAGGGAAAGTACTATGGTTAGTGTCATAAAGGGAAGTACTTCAAATCAATATATAACATTTGTATCAAGAGTTTGACTTACATAAACCCGTTCTAAGTTAAAATTTAAATATATCGAAAATCACATCAGAAAAATGTGAAGGCTTATAACGAACCAACAGTCACTATAGATGTAAAAAGCAAACAACACAAGAACGATCAATATTTCCGTTTTTATTTCTTTTATTTTAATTTTTAGTATTTAAAACAGCGATCACCTGTTTGTCTACACTTTCCTGTTCTTTCTATTTAATTCACACGTAACAAAATGTATTGTTAGTACGTGGGTAAGTCAGTCTTCTGCAGTGGTGTACTGGCCATTGGGCATACCGGGACAAATCCAGGTAGGCCGCCGCAAAAAAAATCCGTTTTTACCGGTGTTTTACTGGTGTGAGCAAAACCCCGGGCCTGTCCCGGCAGACCGCCGCATCGGTGGGCCGGTGGGCCGTAAAAAAAATCCGTTTTTACCGGTGTTTTACTGGTGTGAGCAAAACCCCGGGCCTGTCCCGGCAGATAAGTCCAGGGCCGAGTTGCTTACCCAGTACACTCCTGGTCTTCTGTCAGTCTTTAAATTGGTCATTATAAGTGGGTAAGTCAGATACCAAGGAAACAGGTGATCATTCCTGTAGGTTGCACTTGTGTGAGCATGGTAATAGTGGACAAGGAAGCAAAGTAAACAACAGAGTAATACCATAATTTCATACAAAGAAAATAAATAAAAAAGGTAGGAAGTAGATGAGAAAATAAACATGATATATAACTGCAAGGGGCACATAACAACACTTGAGTAAAGGCTTAATTAAAACACAATTTATTTGATGTCGTCCATCAACTTTAATTTTTATTTATTACTTTGTTTAAAAACCGTAGAAATACCAACACAGGAAGAAACTATTTTGACATTATGTTTATATTTATATTTGGGAAATATCTGAAAGTACTTTTGAGGGCATTTTTTAAAAATTCTATATTTTTTAAATCTTCATGTAAGAAACGGTCTCAGCGAATATACGAAGAACATTTCCAAGTGACAGGCTTTTGAAATGTCACCCCCCCCCCCCTTATGCAATATGTTGCAAAATGACGTATCAATTAAGCATACCTCAGGCATGGTTCACAAACATGATTAAATTCCTAAAGAACTAGTAAGGCATGCAAAGTGATAGTTGATCGAACTTTTGTTTTAGAAAGACAGTGTGCCCTTGATTTTTCTCAAAGATCCATTGAATCCTTGAGAAGTTTTTTCTTTTTCTTGTCTAAACTAGGGGAACACACACACGTACACGTACACACACACACACACACACACACACACACACACATATATATATATATATATATATATATATATATATATATATATATATATATATATCCGTAATAATTTCCCTTTGATCAAAACGGACGGTGACATTGACTTCCTTTACGATCGAAATGTTTCCTTCCATTAATAAAACAAGAGTGACGACTTATGGTTAATGAGTTGTATACTGCCTTGTAAATCTATTTTTGAAGAATTAAGCATTGTGGACAGCTGAAATAGAAATAACAAGATGATACAAATTCTATCGCTGGCGTAATCTGCAGATGGGTTCTACGTCAGGCATTTACATTAGCCCACTAATTGGCTTCGAAGAAGAGACATCGGCCAATGAAATCATAGTTGATGCAGCAGGGGCGAAAATAGATGGGCAAGTTTGGGTATTAATGGACTTCCAGTACCATTGTAAATGTGTCTTATAATCCCCTCCAACCAATCATCTGGGATAATTACCGAAGCAAGAATTAAGTTTAAAAAAACTTTCATACAGAGGAAGCATTAGATTTAAGGTTCTTTTATATACTCGTTTAATATTCCGTCATTGGGAAGAAGCTTTACAATTCTTAAGTTTCTTAAGACATGAAGTAATTTTATCATTTGTAATGTAAGCATTGAGGATTTCATTATGATCATTGATATTAAAATCTAATTCACAATTTTAATTTGCCATGTTCTCGTGGTTTTCAAAGATACACCTCAATGGCTGAATTATCCAAGACCACAAATACCTACAGGAACTGACAACTGCTCGATAATCACGGTGCTGAAGGGCATAGTAATAGGTGCAATAGAGAATGTGCCTATAATTTAAAACTGATGTTGTTGCAGTTGACTTGAAAAAGGGTTAAGTTATAAATATATTTAAATCAGGTGATAGGACTTCAGATAACATTTGTAGCCTTGTATACGTTTCACCCACTAAAACATGATGTTTTTTAAAATTCTTTTTAAAGAATATTTATGTGAGCATAGTTTAATCTGAGACTGTTAATTAAGACACTAATGTGAAAAAGCCTTTACCGAATGTACATCAATTTAAGAAAATTATTGTGATACATTTTTGAACGATTGACAAAGCTTTGAATAGATATCAGAGTACATTGTACAAATATGATATATTTTATATAGATTACCTATCCCTTGGGAACTAATTATAATCAATTAAGTGAATTAAATGTAAACTACTTATTTGACACGTCTTCGAGTATATACGCATCGCGAATATTAGTATATAAGTATTGTCGAATACAATATAAATATTTGATCGTAATTCTATACATGATTTCATATGGATCAATTATTTGCTGAAAATATTCACTTTGTTAAAAGTTTCATTTAATAAAGAACTGTTTACATATATCTTACTCAGCTAGTCGCAATATGTATTTAGCTCATCGATTTCTCAATGCATCTCTGTGTGTCAAAAATTGTTCGAATATTGAGGTTGCTTAAGGAGGAAAGGAGAATACTTCTCTGCCATTAATCATGGTCACACAGCAGAAGAAGTCCGCTGTTGATGAAGTAAGTCACTTATATGTTGGTGAAATTAGTTAGCTTTGGTTTTGTCGGCACTACAGCTGTCAATTCATACAACGAACAGCGAATAATAAGCCATTATCTAAACTCCATATGGTGCTACTATCTCATTTAGTTGTCAGAAAAATAAACGATATAATACATTTTAATCAATCCTTATCGAGCCAAGAGCCACCCTCCATCCCCAACCGCTCTGTTAACTTGACATGTACCCGGTTTATTCATTCGAGGGTTAAGATCCCAAAATGTTATTAGTTCAAAATTTTAAGTTTCATGTGAAATTAAGATCAAGGAATGTTAAGACGGTTAAATAGATTATACAAGATATTTTATTTTAACAAAGTAGTCAACTTTAATGTGAATAATTATTCGCTCTGTACACGATGATGCGAAAAAACATAACATACGCGCTATTTGTATTGTTTTCTGATTTGATTCGATAGATAGTACGTGGCATGAAATACCAATATACGGCTTAGAATTGCGTGGCATGAAATACCACTATACGGCGTAGAATTGCGTGGCATGAAATACCAATATACGACTTAGAATTGCGTTCTCATAAATCACACCAACGTGAAGCAAAAGCCAAACAGGCCTGGTGAATATATGGTCTTTAGTTGGATTGGAGGAAAAGTATTTGCGGTGTTAGCGCGTTTTAGGATCGTTCATTAAAAGCGTCTGTTGTCTTAAGGTTCCTGGATATGAAGCGGAAACGACGACCTAAAGCCAGATTCACATAGTACGTTTGACGTTTTCTTGTCCGCTTGGTCTTCATGAGAACGCGGTAAATTGACTGAGGTATTCCTCAGGGGCGGATCAGGGGGTGGGGTGGGGATGAGTTGGCGCGCGCTCCCTCTAATAATGAGCGCGAAACAACCACAGCTTGAGTAAGTTTTGTTTACAGTTAGATGGTTAAAATTATGCCCTGGAAAGGCTTAAAAATGGAAGAGCTTCCTGGGGTTTCGCTCTTGAGCCCCACTAGGTGTTCCATCTAGCAGACCTTTTGCCTACTTTACCTGGCCCCACACCCAACGATATTCCTGGATCCGCCCATGACTCTTTCATCGTCATTAGTTGCGTTTAGACCCTTGGCTTTTTGCAATATGTTTGCGTCTCTCAGAAAAATTGAATATAGCCAATTGTGATCTACAAAGAATAGTCCTATTAATTTACATATTTATATATATCCTGGAAATAAACCAGGATATATGTTATATATATTTATATTTGGAGTCATTTTAAATTTAAGCTTTTTCCATGAAAGATTTTGTACGACACAAAGATAAATATAGAAATAAACCAGACAATATGTTTTTGGAAGAAAGATCGGTATCAATTATTATTTGTTTTAAATAGCATTATATTCTTTAATGATTTTGACATATATGAGTTGCTCCTGTCTGTGTTAATTAGATGTTGACTCTTGGTTACACATCACCAAAATAAAGACCGTCGTTAACATCCCAATAGTAAAATACGAGTGTAGAAACCAACAATTCAATAACTACAGAGTCATACCACGTCCACTCACAGTTATCTTCTTTGACTATGATACTGGAAGTCCACTCACAGTTACCTTCTTTGACGATGATACTGGAAGCCCACTCACAGTTACCTTCTTTGACGATGATACTGGAAACTGCATGGTCTTACTCAAGTCCCTGTCCTTCTTTGATGTCTACTGTAAGCTCGGGGATGAAGAATGGGGCCGATGCGCTCTCCTGTATTTCGTAATTTGCTACTAATGGAGGCAACCCGTTTGCCGTGGGATACTTCTTCCCATGATCAAGTTCCACCTGATAAGATGTTGGACGTTTTAAAAGTTTGCTGTTTTTTTTATAAATGTTATGCGTTTGTACTTTAAGGATTTTACCCTTTTTGCCGTTGTTTTGTATGCTTTGTTTTAACTTTTAGCAGCATATTTACCTTTCATCTTATGTCTCTATATATATATATTATTTTACTTTGGTCTGATTTGGCAAGGTTTTTGCTCTTGGCATGTTTGCTAATTAGCTTTTTGATCGGCACTATATAATCAGGATTGAGCTGATGTGCGGTTACATGCATACATACATACATACATACATACATACATACATACATACATACATACATACATACATACATACATACATACATACATACATACATACATACATACATACATACATACATACATATATACATACATACATACATATATACATACGTACATACATACAAAACATACCTCAGATAAGGGTATTTATGGGCTATCTCTATTTCTTGAAGCAAATTAATGCTTCCTCAATGGACTGTCTTTCTCACCTTCATACAAGAAAGGTTTACTCTAATAGGAGAATTATGTACCCAGCACGCAAAGTGTAAATAAAACAGTGTGTTCTACAATATTGGACTGCCTTCATTAGATGATTAAAGAGAAAGGTTGACTGTAATAGGAGAATGGTTTACACGGCATGCATGGTGTAAAGGGACAGTGTACTCGACAAGGATCTATTATTATCAATGATAGTATGTCCATTTTCCGGTTTCTGTGCATGCGTAGTTGGAGGGGCGGCGGGTGGCTGAAGTTTGGGGGGGGGGGGGGGGTTGTGATCAGCCGAATTGTGCCAAGCAGTAGTTTGAAGAAAAAAATTTCGTGATCTAAATAAGGAGGAAAGGAATCTGGTACAAATAATTCTCATCTTATCTGCTCCTTGGCCTACTCATTTCAGACATGGATTTTATAGTGCATGCGCAGATTCATCTGGCACAGTATGGGTTAGACTGGACAAGGTTCTGGTGTGGGGGTGTGGTGGGGGGAGGTGGAGGAGGGAATCCACTCAGAATCGGATTTGTGGAAAGTTTTATTTTATAATGTTCGCAGCTAACTTTGGGGGCAATACGTAAGCAAAACCGTTTAAAAGCAGGCTGTACTTAGATTTATCCAGCGACCATAATAACTTTGGCAAAGTACACCAGAAACTCTTGTGTGCGCAGATTATATCCTATCTCATATGCGATATTCCGAGTAATAGCTGACCAATCATATGGAGTTATAGCTAAATTGTATGTTGTCTTGTAGGGTACTACTAATTACTGGCAAAAGTAGGTTATAGTGATCACAGACACTTTCGTACATACAGTCATGAAATTTGATGTTCACATTTAAGATCAGCACAGGCAAAAGGTACATGTAAGTAGAAGTGGCATAGATGTACTTTTCTAGTCCGAGTTGCCTTTGGTCTTTTCCACGCAGTTGTATTGATATATAGATCTCAATTTTGATTAGATTAGGCTTGTGTGTTGGCTTTTTACAGAGACGAAGTACGTTTTAATTGATTTACTTATCGATTTCAGTCAGATAGGATTCACAACAACGTCACTTACTTTTGGTGGCTTCCTTTTAAAGCGAATGCTACCGCGTGCTTTCGGCGAATTCCGTACTTTCCATAGGGAATGAGCTCAGACCCCCCCCCCCCCCCCCCACACACACACACACATCAACATAACAGTCAAAATATCTAAAACAGGGTGAGAAAGGTCAGAGAAAACTCAAAGTAGTACTTTTCATGCCCCATGGATTTTTTTTCTCCATTTATATGTTACACAGACTCCCAGACACTTTTGCATTTATGGTCATGAAACTTGATGTGTGCATTCACTTTGTCACTTACGTTAGCACCCATAAAAAGTAAATCATGGTTGCACTGACCTAACTTTCTTGCTATAGTTGTTATGCTAAGATTTTGAACAATGTACCGGCGAAGCAGGCGAGACATAGCATTAAAACAAATCATGCTGGTTCATTCTTAGCACATACATTCAAATTTTTATCAATTATAAGCATGAAAGAAGAGAAACTCTTTCATTTGGATTGATTTTGTGGACGGGAAACAAAGTATCAACTCTGTTTCATGCAATTTCATTTTCGATCTTTCTTGGTACTTCTCTTAATCATCAATATTATTCTTATTTATTTTTTTCATATTTTTGTAATAGCAGGCTTTTTTCCACAACAAAGCGCGCGATGTTCATGTCGCTTGGGATGATGTTTGTGACGGTAATTAATTTGTTCGACTAAAGCTCCGTAACGTGCTTTTCAAATGTCTAATGATACGGTCCATAACGGACTAAGGTGGTATTTGGCACCGTCGCTAATTCAAACAGCGCCCCGCCCCTCCCCATATATGTTAGCTGCCATTTCAGTGCTTGCGGGGCAGCCGTTGGACCCTCGCTGGGCGGGAGCCCTGGAGCAACTGCTTCTTTTGCTCTGCCTTTAAATAGGCTTTGGATACGGTTAACCTGCTCCGTTTACGGTAGATACTCAACTAAAAAGCATTAAAATTTTTATTTTCTTTGTTTTACTCTTTTTCGATTTCTACAATTAACTTAGTAAATACCTAATCTCAGTTATAAGTTGGCATAAATTCATTGCATACTTGTAATTAGGATTATGTAATTACTGGTTTACTGAGTTAAATTTGTAAGTTTGTGAAGTCCTAATTTTAGGTACATAGATATTTACCAGAAGCTATTTCATCTACATATAACTGGAAAATTTCTTAAAATCTGATCCTATGAAATCATCTCTGCATAATTCATATGCACGGGAGAGGGTTCTGACATGCACCGATTCATTGCCAAAATATGATATAATAAATAAATGAATAAACGAGTAAATAAATATATATCTTCTTTTCTGATATATTGACCGTTGCAGTATATATATATATATATATATATATATATATATATATATATATATATATATATATATATATATATATATATATATATATATAGCTTTGTCTCTAAAGGGCAATGTAGAATGCAACACACACTCTCTCTCTCTCTCTCTCTCTCTGGGTGTGTTTATGACTGTTCAGATATTGTACAGATACATGGATTGAATCTAACAAGAATGGAAGTAAATATTTTATTTATTCCTCACTGAACAAGCCTTTATTTTAGTGTCCTTTCCTATATCTTTTCTGCGGCGGTTTAGTGAATAGCGAGCCAGACTCGCGTCCGAAAGGGCACCGTTTGAATCCAACCATCAGATCCTTCCCTCTCGACTGCCGTGCTGTGTCCCATGACAATGCACTTTACTCAGATTGTCTCAGCACTTAATAACCTTCATTTGTTGCTGTGCCGTATAAATACCAAACCAACCCAATCTGATTGCTCTGAAACAAATAATTGCCTTATTCGTCTATTTATCAATTGTCTAATTGATATGGTAATTTTATTTGATCTATGAAGAACCAGCGATTGTAGGTCACGACCTTTTGGCGTCTTCTACCAAATCTCGGCTTTAGGTCACGTTGAGCGCTTCATAGAGGTGTTCACTATTCTTCTCGACACACCTTTTCTTCCTTTTAACGCTAATTAACGAAATCGGTCTGAATTAAAAACCCACAAATTCGTCTGGAAAAGTCAAGGTGAGCGCTTGCCTTCTTGATTTCGTGTATACTAAAAGTCCTTGCCTTCTTGGTTCCGTGTATACTAAAGGTCCTTGCCTTCTTGGTTCCGTATATACTAAGTGAGAACCTATCCTGGCTAACATTTTGTAAACGTTGCTGCCTGTAAATATTCATCATTGCTTGCTATAAATGGATTTTATTTGCCAATTTCCTAAATATCGTAATACCTCGCGATACAATTATTTTTAAAAATTATATCAAATCCTACGTCAAACGTTTCTTTGTTTTTTCCCCCTTAAAAGCAGCACCTAAAAACACAATTTACCAAATTCTTCCATTCTCAAACATTTCAACATTTCATTTCAAGCGAATATCCTAACATGTGTCTACCTAAGTGATCGAAATTGGTGAGTCAATCGTGGAGAAAGTATACATGTACAAATTGGTTCACGGCGCGACTGATTTAATACATGTCCTAAATGGCTTGACATGTTCACGAGAAATGAATAAAAATCTTTATTTCTGTGCTTTATTTATTTATTATAACTATATTTGTAACCTTTTGAACAAAGATAATTCGGAACGATTGCCACCTCCATCGCATTTGATACCTAACATAACAGGACTGAAAAAGACGTCGGTAATCTACAGGAAATGCAAACTTTGAGTTCTTTCAAAATACAAATCCTGCTAATATATACCTCTTGTCTACGTCGCAAGACTCGAGCTTTAAGAAAGTTCTCTTATAATACTATACATACAGCCAAGCTGAACTTAAATACAGTGAGAACTTTTAACTTTTCTTCCATCACTTTTTTCACTATTCGAGATCGGGTTTTTTACGATTAATCACAAGGCAAGCGTGTTTCATTTCCTTGTGTTTCAAAACCCTTCGCTTTTGACTTTAAGTTAGTCATTTGAAATAGGAAACAACATCAACACAAATAAGGATATCAACAACGATATAACGTCTGTGTCCAACTTTGTTCATACAGGAATGAATTATGAAACAAATTCGGCAACTTATAAAAAGACCAATAGCAATAAACAAGTTTAAACAACAATATGTAAAGATGTGGTACCAAATATTCAACACGTAGTATTGTCGAATAGACCTTTTACATAGGAAGGATTACGAATCATGAGAAGTTCAAATTCTTCACTGTAAACAATTCCGGGGAAGATAGTACGCGGTTGCGAGGGGAGGAAACCGAGACGTTAGGGGATAACATCTGGGGCATCATTAATAAACAATGACACATAGTCAAAGTTGCACTGAATGTGTAAGTGCTTGAATTTCACGAACTGGGTAGTCTGGTACCATGATCTTTATTCCACTCGTACCTAGTTCCACTGAGAACAAGGCACGAGGGGAATAAAGATTCGGATATCATACTAGCAAACTGGAGAGTTTGGTGAAAAGGTAAACCGTTAACGCGTGGCTTTCTGCATTCATTAATCTTCGCACATTTACAATGAGATCACGTGACAGTCCATACACAAATCGTCGATGAAAGGTTCTATTCCTAATTCCCTTCGTATAGAAGTCATTTTATCTATTAGAAAATAACATAATAATGGTGCTACTGTTACTGCAAGTAACACACGATGAGTAGTAAATCTCCACTACTCCTTCATTTAAAACTCCGACCAATTAATTACAAAATCGTATTATATAAGTAAGGGACGAGGCTTAGAGAACTATGAAAAATGTCATTTCCAACTATATTTAGGACTGTTACATTTACAGTATAGACAATGGATGTGATAGGAAGCGTAAAATAGGGAAAGAACGGAAGATATTTATTTCATTTTCTTCATGTCTGGCAACATTATATAACTGTTACATACGAGCAAGCTGTGTTTCTAGATTTCGACTTTCTAACGTGTTTGAAGAACTTAAAAACGGTGAATAATAACTTCAATCCTGAGGTGTGACTAATAGTCTGCCTTATTTGTATCATACAGTTTCGGATATCTTCTACGATGAATATTGCGTATGAGCAATGATCCAAATGCAGGATTGCATTACATGAATATATATGCAATTGAAGCATCGATCTGCGTAATGGATATTTACTTTTGATAATGGCATTGTTGATTTTCATACAGCTGTTCGACCTGTCGCTTTCCGTTCAGGAACGTAATTTGTTTGTCAGAAATATGTCTTCTACCAACATGATGATTTTGGAAGAAGATAAATCTGACAATATTAATTAATACACATATGTGGTTTTGAAACATTATACAACTATTTAATTGGAATTTAAGAATTACTCAAACAATAAAATTATAACTGCTAACACTAGGAAGAAAAGAATGTTGGACAAAAGTTGAGCTACACCAACGAACAAGAGTCCATTACGTCACATCAACATATGTTATATACATCTAGGCAAATTAAGTCCTAGCAACATATGTTATCGACATCTAGGCAAATTACGTCCTAGCAACATATGTTATTGACATCTAGGCAAATGACGTCCTAGCAACATATGCTATAGACATCTAGGCAAATAATATTGTAATAAAGAAACACTGAATGTAGTTATCTGGTTTTATATGGTATACAGTGTAAGGCTCACATGGCTGATATGATATTTTTTAGCAATCATAACTGAACATGTATAAATCTATCTCCCTCTCTATCCTCTCTCACACACATAATCACACACACTGTGTGTTTGTGTGTGTAAATCACAAAGTGTTAGCGTCATACAATTTTAGCGAATCTTTTATTTTAGAATATAGCCATATAAAATGTTATCGAATTACTGATGGGCAATTTTTTTTGTGTTGTTGTTTTTGAATCCGACATAACGACATGTGATATACGGCCTTATAGGATAAGCTGTGTCAACACAGACAGAATAAAATTAAGTCGTTTTCTTCAAACATGAATTATTATCAATCCTCACATATTATGAATATCTGTCCACCATGAGGGATGTTAAAAAATATGGACAAAACAATAATCAGAGACTTTCTTTCAAGGAGATCCACCAGGTCATCTCTTCACTGAATGGTAATACATTTCTATCAAGCATATATCCCTTATCACATAATTTTAGCGAGAGTAAAATTGGTCAAACATTTTCTCCTTGCTTAAGTATTTGTGATTAACAGTATGTATGTATGTATGTATGTATGTATGTATGTATGTATGTATGTATGTATGTATGTATGTATGTATGTATGTATGTATGTATGTATGTATGTATGTATGTATGTATGTATGTATGTGTGTGTGTATATATATATATATATATATATATATATATTTATATATATATATGTATATATGTGTATATATATATATATATATATATATATATATATATATATATATATATATATTCCTAATGGAGCAATATAGAACACACACACACACACAAACACACAACCACACGCTTTTAACCATAAATATTTAACATAATCATATAGAGAATCAAAACTAACCAAAATAATGAAATGTCTAAGCTATAGAAAAAGAACAAGATTAAGGAAGAAATAAATACGCGTCGATAATTAGACCAAACATCGAGGTATAAGGTACAAAAACGAAACTAGTTTGGATTCTAAGCTAGCAGCCCGATAGCGCTGCACTGCTTTGTGTAGCCTGTATACCTTTGTCATTATTAGGACTTTGGCCACCTGTGGACACCATCGATAGCGGCGTGTTAGTTTTCGCTTCTGGTCTTACATCCCAGCTATAGACTAAGGCTGACAAAAAAAAAAAAAAAAAAAAAATAGGACAGAAACTGACACACACGGTAGGTTTAACAAAGAACTCACGAAACTGAGATTTGCTCTTAGGCCAAATTCGCCTTGAGTATACGAAATAGAGATTTACTCTTAAGCCAAATTTGCATTGTGTACACGAAATTGAGATTTACTCTTAAGCCAAATTCGCCTTGTGTACGTATCTGAAGTTTCTAATATTTCTCTTTTTTGAGCATGCACACTATCCGTCCATCTGTCATTTGACTCATTGGATTTTTGGGCACGCACACTATCCGTCTATCTGTCATTTGACTCATGGGATTTGAAGGGACTGGACAGAGGTTCCGGCTGAATTGAAATTGCTGGAGAGTTTTGTACCGACATCGTTTCTGGTTTCTGATATGGCTTTTATGGTTCTTCATTTCTTTCATAAAGTCAGTTATTACACCAACATATACATCTCTCTCTCTCTCTCATTGTGTGTGTTTGTATATATATATATATATATATATATATATATATATATATATATATATATATATATATGTATGTATATACAGGTAATGAGACAGTTTAGAACAAAGTATCAGGACGCTACTAATGTGCTATATCAAGCAATATCTTAACGTATTTTTCAGCCTCAACCGAACAATTACGCGCAGTCTGTTACGATTGTTTAAATGTAAAGGTTTCTTTTCGATTTTCTTTTCTTCGTACTTTTATAAAGTAGTATTTACCCTATTGCGGTATTAATATATGGCTTTTCAAACGTCTAGAGAAAGGTCAGCAGCTTTCAGCAGCAAAATGTACAATGGAATCTGATCTTCAGGATATAATTTTCTCTGACATAAATGTGCATGAATTGGATTCTTCGAAAACAGACGTCTGCGTGTAAGTCTTTTCTGTATACAAAGCCAAAGGGATGGTGTGCGGGACAATCGACAGTTGCTTCAAGAACATCACGCAAGAAACCGGATATCATGTTATCTAGGTTCCGTAATTAGCTTGATTATAATAGCTTTGATTATAATCTTTCTCAATAGTACCTCAAAAACCTTTCCAGAGCTTATCTTCATTTGTGTCCGTTTTTCATGTATTTTATTTATATATTTATTTTTTCTGTCAGGAGAATGTCAATTTAGTATATCTGTTTGTACAATTATATAATTGATCAATGAATCATTTGCCGTAAATACTAATTGATTCAGTTCCTCTATAATAGATTATGTGAGTATATATATGCGCAACATTTTACCACTCTATTACTTTAAGACACCATGTGAACTTATACATTCTAATAACCTTCATTGTACGATACAATATTTGTTTTGCTACTAACAGAGTAAGTATTTGGAGATAGTCATATGTCTTACATAAATGTTACGTGTTACCATAAAGATACTCTATTTTATTACTTGTCTTATACATAATTGTTACGTGTTACCATATAGATACTCATATGTATTATACATAATTGTTACGTGTTGCTATATAGATACTCATATGTCTTATACATAATTGTTATGTGTTACCATAAAGATATTCATGTCTTATACATAAATGTTACGTGTTGCCATATAGATACTCATATGTCTTATACATAATTGTTACGTGTTACCATAAAGATATTCATGTGTTATACATAATTGTGACGTGTTGCCATATAGATACTCATATGTCTTATACATAAATGTTACGTGTTACCATATAGATACTCATATGTCTTATACATAAATGTTACGTGTTACCATATAGATATTCATGTCTTATACATAATTGTTACGTGTTGCCATATAGATACTCAGATACACATATGTCTTATACATAATTGTTACGTGTTGCCATATAGATACTCATATGTCTTATACATAAATGTTACGTGTTACCATAAAGATATTCAGGTCTTATACATAATTGTTACGTGTTACCATATAGATACTCATATGTCTTATACATAATTGTTACGTGTTACCATATAAATACTCATATGTCTTATACATACATGTTACGTGTTAACATAAAGACACTCTATTTTATTACTTTTCTTATACATAATTGTTACGTGTTACCATATAAATACTCTATTTTATTACTGTCTGACTATCCCACTAAAAATGTCATCCTTTTATGTCTGACAAAGAAGAACGTGATAATTGTATTCAATGAAGACAGAACAGTGATGGTAATCAAATAAGCAGATTCCGGATGCTGTAATTAAAAGTTTTTAAAAAAAATTAAACAAGTTAACGTGCTAATATTCAGCATCTCTTGTATAGTTTATATCGTTACAGCTCTCGACAACCAATCTTTGTTGAATAGTTGCATTAACATCTATGTAAGAAATGCTGAAAAATATCTTCTCTGAAGTCAATTACATCATTATCGCAACCAGTGATTAAACTGTTACTTTGCTTTAGTTGCTTTATTCCCCATAGTGTGGTGTGAATCTGAATCAGTAATAGTTACAGCTGATGATCCAGAAATGCATAGGTACCTGATGAACTGGAGATTTCAAGTCATTAAGTACACTCCACTCTACAAGGTCGTCCTCAGCACTTTAGACTGTGACACAACTTAAGGTATTTGAATGATTTTGTCATTATTTGATAAGCGGTTCATTCCTCTTATGTTTGCTTAATCGGTTGTTTGACGTAAAAGACAGATGACTCCGGGCTTAGTGTAGTCAGTTCGCTAATGTTAACATTCTCAAGTTATAAAGTCACCCGGTGCATCGCACAATAATGACCTCCTACAGTGTTAGAACGTTGTTCACGTTACGAATATGCACTAAGGGCAGGCCCGACCATATAGGCGAACTAGTCGGTCGCATAGGGCGCCAGGCTTTAAGGGGTCCCAAATTATACGGTAAGGGGTTCCAAATTAACCGGAATTTCATTGTTTTGCATAGTTCGCCTAGGGCACCAAAAAACCCTTGGGCTGGCCCTGGTTGCCTATATCAATATAGTTTTATGGGTCATTTTAAACACGGTATAATCTCGAAATTCAGTTAGTAAATGTGTAAATAGTTGTGATAGGATTGCAGGATTTGGTCATTGGAAGAAATGGATTGGTCCAAGTACCAGTACAAGCTAATAAGTCAAACTCAGACAGTTCAGCATACAACAGATCTAATTTAGATAAAATGCTCTGAACATTATATGTACGGCATTGGCATATCAAATTGCTTTATAGTGTTTATCCCAACACTTCAAAAGCCAGGCTCTTTATACAGTGTACACTCGTTATAAAACCAAGCAGTAGAAACGCCACCGTTACTTATAGAAAACATATTGCCCAGAATGGATTTTCAGACTGTTTTATTCACGTGTCATACCGCCACACTCGCTAATCGCCATCCACCAGCATCACATTTTGATAAAATTACTATTTTCTACACTAATTGCTTTCGTTGTAACTCCAGTTGTTCCTGCTCAGCATTAATATTCTCCTTCTATCTAGTAATAATTGTTTCGAACAGTAATTGCCCTTAGTGTGTTCTTAACACTTTCGGCCACGCTACGATGCTGAAACGACATTTACAAATTTGATCTTTTGACAAACTTGAGATTCCGCGGTAATAGGATCCACATCAAATATTCTTTATTAAATTGATTAAAAAGGAAAAATAAAATGAAATAAAAATAAATTTAAATTAACTAACATGAATCAGGACTTTTATTTGAGATTTGGATATCCGACATCATCGTAAAGAAATGTATTGGCTTTAAGAAGAAATCTAGAAACACACACACACACACACACACACACACACACACACACACACACACACTGACTACATGAGAGTATGCGATGGACTTGCATGCTCGTCTGTTATATTCATTAAAACGTATCAAATGGCGCAGGGCACATGATTTAAGTTTTATAATCTTGTAATTATCAATTAATACGTTTTCTAGTTCTGCAATTATTAGTGATTAAATTTTAATGATTTTTAACTTATTAAATCGTTTTTTAAACTATATTTATCATTCTTGACATTGAATATATATCTAATTAACTTTATATCTATGTATCCTTTCTCTTAATAATGAGTGAGCGTAGAACCCCTTATAAAGTCAATCTTATTATTATGCCATTTTTGTCAGAGGACACATGTTGGCGTTCTAATGAGTGTATGTACGTGTGTGTATATATATATATATATATATATATATACATCGTCCTCAGATCACCAGTTTATTTTAACGTGTAAGAGGGTGAGAAGGGAGTATGGGATCAGGCGGAACCAACGGCACCCCGTTCCCGCAAGTTTCTCGTAACACTACCCCCCCCTCCCCCCCAGGACACGCAAGGGGGTAGTGAGTTTTATCGAGGTCGGTGCAAAACGGTAGTGTTGAAACCCTGCGGATGGGAATTGCTTTCCGTTGCTAACGTTGCTTTCATTGCCTTTATCAGCGTCCAGAGAGGCCTCCATGCCGTCAGTCTCACTCTGCTTTTTTCCAGGCGCTGTAACGGTCACGCACTGTCTTTTTCTGGGCGTCTGTAGGTACCTTTTTCCAGACTGCTACACGTTCGGACGACACAAAGATTCTCTGTATTACCGGCGAGGACCCCGAGGACCTCATCCGCGAGCTGTAATATACTCGCAACATCAAGCTCAGCAGTTTGGTTTTACCGCAACGGCGTGGTCGACCGCCTCTCCGTTCAGGTAGTCAAAGTGATAGCCCGAGTTCGGCATGCTCTGCCTGACGACCTTGTGGGCGACCAGCTGGACGACCGCAAGAAGTAGGACCGAAAAGTACTAACAGCAGGTCATGGGGTGGGTCGAACGAAGTGACCACCCCTCCCGGACTGCGCTCTCACAAGACAGCTAAGACGCGCTTACCCTCTTCGGCCACTACCGCTGGCACCCGCGCTGTGATCTGCTTGTTCAATAGGAGGAACAGCTGCCGGAGAGCACCAAGGTCATTGGCATCGACGTCGCCCGCGCCTATGCTGCTATGATGGCAAAGCTGCTGTCTTTGCCTGTGGTGGAAGCATAGCGGCTACCCTAATTAGTCCGCCCGCTTTTACCAGGTAGAGGTCGAAAGCACCAACCTTATTCTGTTTCCCTCGAGGCGTGACTTTATCTTGGGCACGATCCTCGTGTACGCTTTTGAGCAAGGGATTGTTATCACGGTCCTCGGAGACCTTATGCCCCACAAGACCGCACCCCACAGTGCCAATTAAACTTACATATCACGCAGCTTATAGAGGAATTATAATGTCACTATATCCAAAAATATAAGACCCACACAATTTTCGCCTGAAAAGGATCTGCGACACTGAAACCTCCCTACGTGCAGAGGCTGAACAGCTTCGCGTACTATACGAAAAATACTAGTGCGTAGTACACGCAGTGAATGGGAATGGCACCGCACTGACGGCTGTGTCTCTGAGCACCGGTGTGGCTGGAATTGGAATATTGTCAATAATCATTGTTGCCCCCATTGCGATTGTCCTTGAGATCACAGCTTTATGCTGTGATCTGATGTATGTAGCTGGGAATTTTATCAGCCGGTTACTATCCATGCAAGGTTAAAAGCACCATGAAATTCGCGTTTTGGCCTAATCAAAGCTCAACGCAATAGCAGACTACATATCGAAGGCGCTATGCGACAACGCCATTTCTGAAGAAGAGTTCAAGCTTATCCTAGATGAACTCGACAAATAAGCAACCATGAAAAAGGAAATACGTGCTGCATCGGACAACGCATGCACTTCAGTTGAACGAATTGACACCCAAAAAAAACGAGCTCATAGCACGCGGGAAAGCCGAAACCAGTGAGGAGATCCCCAAAAAAGCTGGAAATTCATCATAAATTGTGTGTTGTCCATCGGAACGATAGGAACTTTGGGAACGACAAAACATGCTGAGCTTGATAACTCAAAGCCTATTCCCAGCGCAGCTTCTGCATAAGATACGGTTTTTGAACAACAAGTCCGTGGCGCTAACGCTGTCTTAACTTCCAGTCTCTCTAGCTAACCGAAAAAGACCTATTTTTGCATTTTTCCTTCAGGCCGGTGAGGGGGTTGACCGACCCTATGAGCGGTCACGTATTTTCAGCACCACCAACAAGCTGAGTGTATATACGTTTTGTTGTAGTAAACAGCGTCAATTCTGGCAAGGAACCCTTTCTTACTGCTTTCTAGATAAAACGTGTCCATTATCTCATACACAGTGTTCAGATCCTCATTTTTCAATACCACAAACTTGTCGTAAATTCTATACCATTTACCAACTCGGCGGGTCAAAACAGCTTTTACGCATTTGTATAGCATTCCGACACTTCTATATACAGCCTTTTATCGATGATGCTATAATCTGGTAAAATGTTGCTAAGTCCAATCGGGTCTTTCATGTTCTTTCAAGTCCAATCGGGTCTTAAGCCAAGTATACTGCATACTAGTGGCAAAACATTTCTTTAAAACACTATCAAGTGATTACACATTCCAGACAGTTTTTTATGTGGAGTAAAACTACCGTTTTGCGAAGGCCTCGAGAAAACTCTTGCCATATTTTGTAGTGTTACGAGAAACATGAGGGAACGAAGCGCCGTTTGCTCCCGCTGACCCGATGCTCCCCTCGTACCCCCTTGCGCGTATAAATGAACAGGTAGCCTGGGCACGACGTACATACGCTTTTATACATATACATAGATAAGCACGAACAT
The DNA here is from genome assembly GCA_029931535.1 of Margaritifera margaritifera. NCBI lineage: Eukaryota > Metazoa > Mollusca > Bivalvia > Unionida > Margaritiferidae > Margaritifera > Margaritifera margaritifera. The sequence goes on from JAQPZY010001594.1 coordinate 4,457,642, forward strand.
AAACACATGTGAACGCGCATGCAAATAGATATACGAACATGCATGCCTATATGTACAGCTTCAGTCAAAATGAAGTATACACTAATATCTCCATGCAGGATAATATTAAATGATTTGAAGGTACGTACTGTTGCACATAAATGTTCATATATGTATATAATTATGCAGTGGAGCTTAAAGTAAATAAAACACTAATTTTTCCATACAAAAAGAATATAGAATACTTCAAGAGAATACGTAACATTAAAAAGGAAGGATAAGAAAAAAAATCAGCGTCTAAGTATCTTTAAAAGGTTGGATAAGAAAAAGGTGTAAGTAGCTTTAATTGATAGGATACGCAAACAATTCACTTGTAACTATAAATATGCATATATAGCTGCACAGGGATCAGGAATTTTGCCATCCAAAGAAGGTAACATATCATTTATGCACATTATTTTAGATTAAGTAATCCAGCATTACTGAATATTGTTCGCCTGCATTAGGACTAATCATCTTTGTATTGTACTATAGTCACCATCTTGATTACCTATATGTACGGCATGACAGTCCTTCACTATCACATAAGTTTTCTTACTATATAACAATATGCAGATAGTTACATTTTACATGATTTTCAGTTTATGCTTCTCTATACAGAAGAATGCAATATCACAATTATTTCAACAAGCATGTATGGTCGTAATGACTTATCTCTCTATACTCGAAACCAGACTAAACGTATAACTGGTATAGTTGTTTATACACATATAAAAGGTAATACAAATAAGTAAAAAATAAAGCAAGATATAACTTGCATTAAGGTTGGATTCCATCGATCAATAACTCATCAACTGATTGAGCTTTATCATAAAATATGATTTATCTCGACTCGAATGAAATAACGTCTTTAACCTTCTTCGCGCATTGTGTCAGTCTTTTGTTCCAAGCCTGGAATTAGGTCAAAACACGTTGGTCATCTGCGTGATACGCACGATAAACACTTCTTTGAATTTTTTTTACACAACTTTTGTTGGGCTGATGGCAACATAACATAGATCAGTAGTTTACCCATTTTAAACCGTTTTTCAATTTTGTCTTCTTTCTTTCTTCTATTGTTTATCGTTTGTTTGTTTATTTCCCCGTCATTGAAATATGTAGGAGTCAAGAATTCTTCTTGGACTTTGTGTTTAATGTTTGTTTTCTGGATGTAAATTGTTTCTTCCCCTGACAAAGAGATTGCTTAGCTCGAAACATTGGGAAACTGTTTTGTATTTTGCACCGTTATCAATATTTGTGTCATTATATATATATGGATATATATAACGATACTTTAGACAATTTACGGATGGTACTTCTCTTGAAACGTCATCGTCAGATCCATTACATGTGAAAGGTATTATATTATACAATGATCTTGAAAAACTTGATAAATGGGCAATATAAATTATTGACGATGACTTGGTGCTAGTCATTCTTTAAAACAAGAAAAGCCTAACCTGTATATGGTGGTTTTACAGTTTTAGAGTTGTCCAATGGATTTACAAATTTTTGCTACATTTAGTTGAAAACAAATACGGTGAAAAGATAGCTATGCTTTTTTACCTATACAGATTGATTACACATTCATATTGAGCCAGAAAACACGTACAGAAACACGAGGAATGACATCAAGTTCCATGACACAGCATAACATCAACATTAACAATCTAGCATTGTTTATGTATGACGACAACGTTTATATCATTTATAATGTAAATACATTACCATACGGACACATCAGCATACAGAAGGCAATGTGTACCTAATGTATAAGGACCTTGTATTGAAAAAAAAAATCATCATTACAAGTTTGTTTATTTTCCTCTATTTTACTAGCATCTACAGTCCCTCTTTGTACATCATCTGTGATGAGATCATTTTCAGTGAATATATTGTCACGGAATTGTGTGCACAAAATTTTCAATGTATTGTACTTTAATATAAATGTAGTATGGATCCTGCTGCAGCGTACAGCATTACCTATGGTGCATGCTTTAATTCTATCGAACTATTGTGACATAGTTTTACTTACTTGGTCGACAGACTTACTGCATCACGTGCAAATGTCGGCAGTAGGAATTCAGTTACCTCCTGTTTTTCGTCAGTGGTCTTCCGCCACCTATGCGTAAAATGAGTGCTAATTTATTTATGTATAGTTGAACTGCATGGATGCTTTGTTACAACAATAACAATCTTTGAACTGTAGAGGCATGTACTAGTTGTATATGCTCTTCATTTCTTTCTATCATCCGTGTTTGATAGATACAATAGTTTGCTTTATTTCTATCATCCGTGTTTGATAGATACAATAGTTTGCTTTATTTCTATCATCCGTGTTTGATAGATACAATAGTTTGCTTTATTTCTATCATCCGTGTTTGATAGATACAATAGTTTGCTTTATTTCTATCATCCGTGTTTGATAGATACAATAGTTTGCTTTATTTCTATCATCCGTGTTTGATAGATACAATAGTTTGCTTTATTTCTATCATCCGTGTTTGATAGATAGAGTAGTTTGCTATATTAAATGTTATAGATATATTTTAGATTTCTATTAGTTCAGATAAATTCACACACAACACAATGCTATCAGATTAATTTAGTCTATTTCATGTTACAGTCGTATTTTTATCTTAACTGACAACTCGGATCAAATCATGTATGTTGTATACAGTAAACGACAAAAAAACATGACTTTTTATAATCCCGTGTGATTATTCGTATTGTATATAGATTCGTTTATGAATGTATCACGTGATTGAATATAGAGAATATTTGTAATGTTTGACCAGGTCTTTTCTTGTGTGCGCATACATAACATGTATATTGACGTTTGTACTAAACTACTCTAGAGCTTATCGCTCATGTATTACAAAGTTCAGTTTTGCTTATAGCTGACTCCATGTATAGTAGTTAAAACCAGTGGCGTTGGCTGAACTGAGCGTCTGAGGGGTCGACGATCCATGCTTCAACCTGTGTCTGGGCAGAAGTAAGGACCCCAGAGGGTCCTTCGGCAGACGGGAAAGGAATGTAATATATGGGATCATTCCTTGTGTATGTGCCTTATTATAGGGAAATAAGGTGACTTCATATCCGTTGTTATAATTTCATGTTCTTTGTATGAATGAAATGTTGTCACAACTTTATATCTGTTGATGTAGGGTATATTTTCATATATTCAAATAGTCATATATTTTGTAAACATTACCATTTCATAGATTCGTGTTTCATAAGTGAATATCATAGATTCATAATTTTATAGCGTCAACATAGACTCACAATTACATTAAATGAATATAACATTTTCATACCTGTCAAAGTGAACAGAACAATTTGATATCTGAATATTAGAATCTATGTTTGTTATATGTACAAGCTAATGTGTACAGTCGACTGTGTAACGTGTGAATACTTCTCAGTATTTCATTTTGACTTCAGCATGTCATTGAAATAACATTATTTAGTGTGTGTGTGCTTGTGCGTGTGTCAGTGTGTAGACTAATTTGAAAGAGTATTTGTTTATCTTTTTTGAGTACTAGATCGGAATTTGATTGTTTATCTAGGTATTGTTAGAATTGCGTATGTTAGAGTTGGACCGAATTCATTACCATATGCATATTCGTTGCAAATAAGTATACACTATTCATAACTGGCATTTGTCTCTTCACTAATCCAAAACCCGCTCGGTCTATCCTTGTGACGTTACCTTTCTATCCTGCTGTAGAAGATCACCGAACAACGTGTATTGTATCCGAAATCTTTGATAGTTACAAATTTGTACTTTTGCACAATCACCCAAACATATATTTCAAAATGTCTACCACTAAAAGCTGGTTTGGTCAAGATAGTTGCTGTATTTTTCACGTCATCATTATTCCAGCTGTCAACAATTAGAAACAAAGTATTAGTTCCTTGGTACATAAAAACCAGTAACGCTAACTACTTATTAAATTTATAATCTGGGTCTATCACAATCACATTTTCATCATTGAATAACCACTTTCTGTCGTACATCATGTTATAGATGATAACAATGTAATCGATATAGTCTTTGTATTTCGGCTCTATCACATATAGTGCAAACAATGTTTTCCCACAGTTAGTCACTCCACAAATTAATTATCATGTTATGAGGTTCTTTCAAAAAGAGCTCCACTATGTTCCACAACGCGTACGTCGTTTGTACACGATTAAAAGAGAATTCATTTGATTTGATTGTTTTGAATGTTGACCTAACCCTCAGACACAAAATAAATATACATTTTGTGAGCATTAACATTTTCTTTTCTGTTGATTTGAAAGTGGATACCTTGTTGCATGTTTACTAATTAAAGTCGGCTACTATGCACTATGTTATCGTGTGTACTTCTCAAATCAAGCCAGTAACAATGAATGTCATTGCAAACATTTGTAAAACTTACGTTACTTATTTATGTGTCCTATCTTTCTTTCTTCACTAAACAAATCCTGGATAAAGCATGTTTGACGGACCTCCTATAATCACTGAGATTAGTTCTATTACCGAGTTGTAAAACTCTTCATGATTATTTTGTCCACTCTTTTTGGACAATATCAAAACACCTTTCAAGTTCATTCTGTGAGAATTAAGAGTAATAGTCGTTACAGTTGTACGACGATTCTCTCTCCAGTAACGTAGTCATAAAACAAAGCATTTGTATTTTTTTACACTTACTATCACAGGATAGAGCGAGTGGGTTTGAATTTAGCGAAGAGACAAAGACCAGTTATGAAAATTATATATTTATTTACAATGTATATATGTGCGGAAATTAATTCGGTCCTACTCTAACATATGCAAGTCTGACACCTCTAGCTAAACAATCATATTTTGGTCTAATACTCAATTCGGATGAAAAGCAAATACTCGCTAAAATTAGTCTACACGTGGAGAAAAACTCGAATTACAATCACAGGCGGACTTGAAAATAAAGTATTGAGAGGTTGTTCCACACATTGCCATGATAACGACACACATTAGCTTGTGAATATGAAAAACATGGATTCTAATATTCAGATAACATAGCATATATGAAATCGGTCTACTCACTTTGACATATATGAAACCTCTGTTCATTGAATGAAATCGTGAGTCTATGTTGACGTCATAAAATCATGAAGTTATGATATTCACAGATGAAGCACGAATTTATTAAAATTATAATGTTCACAAAACATGTGAGTATATGAATAACTAAAATATACCGTTATCAACGGATTTGAAGTTGTGATACCATGTTATGCATATAACAAATTTGAAATCATAGAACAAATCATCGCTTCCGTATGATATGGTGATGTCATTCTACCCAAATTGTTTACCACTGTATAGTTATCATCACCGTTTACCTTCATATCACACGTCACGAAGAAACTACCAGGTACATTTGTGATATCTAGGCGTAGCTTTGGTATATAAACCTACAAAGTTTGTTCTGGTTTAATGCTGCTAGGAGTGTGTGTGTGTGTGTGTGTGTGTGTGTGTGTGTGTGTGTGTGTGTGTGTGTGTGTGTGTGATACAAAGATGTGTTGCGGAATTTACTCCTGTTGCTTAGTGGTTTTGTATTTCTCGTACGTAGACATCTTTGCTATTTACTGTGCTAAAAATGAACCATTACCTACAGAAACCACATGCACCTTCGGTGCAGCCTTTCCTGGGCACGATTAAGAAACTTGTAAGCAACACACACACTTACATCCATCACAAGTGTTGTGACATTGTATTCGTATCTTACTTAGCTATCAGAAGGTTGGTAGAAATAGTCCAGTTTTGGTTGCCTTTGGTTTTTAAGTTTTGCCTTAGCAGCTGTGCTGTGGGCACTTCCAGGATAGATACAATCGTTTGTACCATCATCACTATGAGCAGCAGCATATATAGAAATCCTGAGCTACATGGCACGCGACCAAAACGTGGATTCGGGCCTCCAGATTAGCCAGAGGACTTTACCGGTCTCTACCCATTCTGCTACTTCAACATGGAACACCTTGACTTGGTCAAGCAGTCTGTTGTGGACATGTACTGCAAGGCCCGCGTCGCAAAGAGCGCGGTTGTCAGATATTGAGCTATCGCTCTCATCCTCTCAGACCAAAAGCTGCTGGTCGAGGGCACCGGTGGGAGAATGAAAGTCATCGACGCCCGCATAGAAAACACCATTTAAATGACACAACCAATCCCTACATATGTTCGCAGTACTTTGTGCTAGCACGGCAAAAACGAAACACAATGCCAAAAAAGAGTGTTCATCTCCAAAGGCCAGCTCGAAAAAGTTGCCGCCTTCATAAAGGCCGACCATGAAGTCTCTCTGCGGCCCTGCTCCGCCATCCATTATGGGCGCGTCCCATTCATGCTAACGCTCATCCAGCCCAAGCACCTCAAAGCAGCCCGCGAAGCAAATAGTGACACTTTGCAAGCCATGCACAAAGACAACGGCATCCTGCTCCTGCCCGCCCTTGCTATTCGAACTCTGGTATTCGCTGGCAAGGCAAGCACCTCTAGGCAAGGTTGGCAGATCTGGTGGTCTTGACGCCGCCAAGAGAGGCAGTGATTTTAGAAACGTGCGAGGCCTGCGCCAACCAATGCGGCGGTAAAGTCTTTCTCCAACCTTGAACTGCTGAGCATGGCCCAGCTCATGAAAGGAACCCCGGGTGGCCGAGTGGTCTAATGCGCTCGCCTTTACAGATCACTCACAAATCTCACCTCTGTCCGCGTGAGTTCGAGTCTTGGCGCGACTAACGTGGGTATGTGAGAAATCTTGCTGTAGCTTCCCGTGGGTTGGTGGTTCATCCTGGGGTCTTCCCGGGGACTTCCTCCACCAACTATACTGGCCGCCATCTATAGCCTATCATGTGCTTAAAAATGGCGTTAACTGCCACAAAATCAAACCAACCCATCCCTTCAAACATTTCCAGGGTTCTGCATGATCGATCAGTTGGCACACCTACCAGGGCGCAGCACGCATGAAACTGCCATCATCAACCTTGACACTTCATACAACCGCGGGACGCACTGGGTAGCGTTCAGGGCGACGCGATCAAACTCTCTCTTTTGCGCCTCTTCCTGAGCTAATCTTGTATCTTTGCAGATCAAGGGCACGCGACCCCCATTCACTGCTGCTGACCTACTTTACGTTCCCGGTTCAAAACAAGATCGAAGGGCCCGTTTGCGGGTACCAATCCATCACGGTGCTCAATAGTTTGAGCGTGAACCGACCCATGAAACATTGTTGGGTGCAGCGTTGTTTGTAGTTCCATTTCAAAGACTACAAAGCAAACGGTAATTGAAAATAGACCCCTCGTTTATTCGTGCCAGCACTGGCGCTAAGTGACCAAGGCCGACCTTGCGGCTTTATGTAACTGAGCTATTAACGGATACCTCCAATGACCTTGTCATGTTTTCCGATGTCGCTGGAGATCCTAAACCGTGGGCGTCTCTACGCTTCTTATCAAACTAGTCGACGCAACAGCCGGCCACATTGCGGTCTCTGCCGCCGACGGTAGACTGAGCAATGGCGGTGTACATGTTAGACGGTCTCAGGTGGTTGATTATGTCTGTTGTAAACTTGGTTGATCCCATTCAGCCACAAAATGCCGCCATTAAAAGCTAGATTTACAGCAACGACGCACTCGGGGTTCTCAAACCTAAACATGGGCTGCAACAAGATCTTGTCCATAGAAAACTCCACCCGCGCTTAGAACGCGGCTAGAAAAGCATATGCAGAAAAGAGGGTTGCTAAGGCCGGCGATAGCATGACGTTCGACCTGACATGAGTTTCAACAAGGTCATGTCCGTGGCAAACCCCACCGACTCCTGAGACGCGGATATATAAATCACCGTGTGGTCAAAAACAACTATGGATTCGTTTCGATGCTACCAATTGCAAACCATGTCGAAAGCGGCTTCGTTGTTTTAGCAAGTTCTGAGTACGACCCCCCCCCCACACACACACACACATTTAATGTGTTTAACCTCGCGAACATTGAATGGACCACTCGCGGTCAAACCAGTAACTCTTGGATACAAGCGAGTTTCCCCATCAAAGTGAGGATATGGAAATTCGACGTGAGTGGTCGACTCGGCAGCTCTGAGCGCACCACAATGAAAATTAGTATACCAAAACCAAAGCACTAAAACATAGACTAAAATGGAAGCAAATACTTGTCGACCACTTCATAAAATGTATTATAAAGTTCATTGAAAAGATTAGGCTCGATGAAACTTAATTTGGATTATTGCCAATAATTGTTGGGCTCTAGCTAACAGTGAGTTTCCAACAGCGGAGTTTGCATGTAACATGCTTTGATCTGCACAAATGTTGAACTTTATGAAAAAATGAATCACAACAGTACAGTATAAAGCCTGTAAACCCCATTTTTGCGCCGGCCGCATGGGTGACGGACTCGTCCGGCCTAACAACCCCGGATTTCCAACCAGCTCTCAACCAGATTCCCCACCCCGACTCCCAACCCGGCAACACCCAGGCTCACCGTGGTGAAGTAGTAGTAAAATTAGGCAAATTCTCATTTTACTACTACTAAGACTGTGCGCACAGCACATATTTTTATTTATTACCTGAAAAGTTTGCCTATGAGAACTCAGACCTTAAGTCATGATTAATAAAGCATTCCTGGTATTTGGTTGTCCGTGCTTCAAGGATTGGCCGTTGTCGCGTAGCGACTTTTTTTTACAGAGCAACAAGGACCAGGACTAACCTTGTCCCATAGGGACCACACTGTTGTAAAATATGGGCATGGTTTTATCTTCTTGATGTGCATTTCTCTGATTGTTCATTGTCAAGTCCAACATATTTTGCCACTGCATGATGTTGTTCCTCTTGGACACCTCGCTGTGCACAACGAGAAATCTTTGAAGTGTGCTTTGATGCTTTGAACAGCGTCACCACCACCTATCAAATAATAAATTGTGTTACGTGAGCTTGTTTCATTCCTTTCACGTAGTGTGACTTAAGCATGTTGTGAGTTTGTAGACTTTTGTTCTTTCTTTAATCGTTCGGCTTTTGCTTTTTTGAATTCCTGTGAACGTTTTCCAAGTTATCTTCCAAGTTCAACTCTACGTGGATCTTTTATGATAGCAGGCGAACACAGGACTAGACATGATCGAACGCCTTCGAGTAAATAGATAGAAGATCACAAGAAAAAAAAAGATCACAAGAAAAAAAGTTTAATTATTCGAGATCGCTAACGTCATCGTTGAGGAGATATTGAGCAGTATTGTCTAATCCAGTTTTCCTGCATGAAAAGCGGCTACTCCTGCGACAAGAGTGTCTAAAGACACAAATGCACCAACAACAAGGCAACCGGTACGCATTATCATTGCACTGAAGATTCTGTGCTACTTTATTTTTCAAGCATTTTTGTAACATTTATTTCCATACTGCTTTCTGTTGTCTTGTTAAAATTGAAATGTTCGAAAGTTGACAAACTAGCACTCTATGCAGATAGAAGCAAACATATCTTAAATGACAAAAATCCAATAAAATATTTTATTTCGTTTGATGTCTTGTAGTCATCTTTCAGTTCAATTTGTAAACTGTCCAAGTTGAAGATCAGAAGAAATCTGCTAATCAGTGATGCTACACTATAAATTAAAACATCTGACAAAATGATAAGGAAATTAGTGAAGCCCTAGAATTTACAAATATCTCATACATCTTTTTTAATGTGTTTCTCCTACATTTTTCCAACGTGTTTTGAGTCCATTGTGTTTACCGGTTATCTCTTACATGTTACATATCTCCTACCATAAGTGTAGCATAGTTTGACAAAGTAAAAAATGGATTGAAACATTTAGCTGATTATTTGCTTCGTTTAGCTAGAAAAGCAGCATCAATTTGTGTGTAATTACTGGTGAGGTAACATGGTGGTTATTTAAGTATGATAGACAATTTTTCTTACCTTGTTTAAGAAGGTAATATATTTGTTTTGGCATTAGTAGGTTGGTTTTTTTTTGCATTTCTGATCAAAGGTGTAACAAAACAGCTAGAAGAGTAAGTAGTTCTCAACCTATTTCAAAACCATTAGAATCAAAATGAATGATTGTTTGTGTATTTCATGGTCGATATTGTCTTTTTCGTGTCTCTAAATTTTCACTTTGTCCACACTTTGTGATTGATATCTGTCATTGTGTCAGATACAACATGCACTGGATGTACAATAAAATCGGCAGACCTGGCCAGAGCTGGCAGTAGGAACGGCATTACCGCACATGGAATGTGTTCTAAATGGGCAACAGAGAAGATGGATAAGCCTTGTTGCATAGACATATCATCATTATATTCCTTCTTCTGTACATAATTTTTACCACTTTATCTTCCTTTTGTCCTCTATAATTTCTTGTTGTACTGTCACAGATTGTTTATCAGCCGTTGTAATACCGAATTTTACTACATCAGTATTAATGTTAGGATTTCATCGCATTTGAAACGAGTCACTGGATTTATGTAGATTTGCTTCCAACGATACCGTCCATTTTCATTACCACATGGCAACAAGATATACCGTTACCACCAACAACATAGTCCGATTTCACTATTGTATATGTATTGTCGTGCTGGAAGTTTACTGTTTTCATCCTTGTCGTAACCTTTCTCACCTAAAATTAACATCTCGATTAACTTTTCAACAGTGTTTGATAGTGTCGAAACAGATTGTCGCATACGATCTAAAGCTTTGATTTGATATCCAGTCATGATGTAGTGGAATTTAACATTGTTGCAAATCAAATTATTTTGTTTGATATATATATGTTATTATTAATTGATTTGAACACTCTTCATCTGGTAAAGGTATTTTATATTCAGAAAGTCGTTTTCGCATCTGGAGAAAAAGACTAAATTTGTATACTACTTTCACTAACTCTGATGTATTAGTGTCCATCAAATGCAATGCATTAAGCAGAATCCTACAACCAGATGTTGCCGTCAACACTACCTTGTTTCGTTGATTTTGCCAAAACCTTGTGACATGGATCTTTTCATAGACCCATTACAGACAAAATTTAGTTTAAAGCGTGGTTTTCAAAAATGTTTACTGGCTTGTATGCAAAACTTTTGTTTTCAATGTAGTAAATATTTTATATCGCTAAATTGATGCTAGCTTGATTAAGGTGAACTAATTGAATGCATTAACAGAGTTGGAGGACAAAGATAAGGTGTTGTACTTGGTAGTTTGTTTAAAATCTGGAATCAACTTACCGACGATGAAGTGTTAACGTTGCTAACCCAAAAATCAGTATGAATTTGACTTTTCTTCTGCAAATACATTGATCCTCTATTTTCCTTTTTCCACATTCACGTGTAATTCTCTGTTGCTTTTGCGCTCCACTCTTGTTATTTCCGTCATTGTTATACCAGAGTACACTCTTTGCTTTCACGCCATCTTTGCATCTCTGGTATTTTGCATTTATTTCGTTTTTCCATTCGCTTGACTGTTTGTGTGTATTACTTTTGTACTGTTTTACAACTGTTGTTCCTTCGACGTTGGCATTGCCCATAAGGTGCACCGTGTCATCTACGATAAATTATAACACATCTAGCTTTGACCATACTTTTATGATAAATTATAACACATCTAGCTTTGACCATTCTTTTATCTCATCCATACTTGTAAACAAAAACACGGTATCTCTGCGATTGTTGCTTTTATATTAAATGCATTAAATATGTATATCACCTATTTGGAAACTGTTGAGTTTATGATACTATAGCTTTGTGCCATTATTTATGTTGTTTTAAACATTTGAAGTTACTATATTTTGTGTTGTCATCGTGCTTTGCATGGACTACGTCTTCATGCTTTCATTGTCCTACATGTGGTCCATTACTGAAATATCACTAGGGACTCGAGTATATTTTTGTTTTCACGCAGTAGTAGGGAAATGGTCCAGCTATATTCAGGCATCCCTACATAAGATCGTGAAACAGGTGAGTAGGCAATAACTAACAATTCTGGAATTTTGAATGTATCAGTGGGTAAGATTTTATTTTGTTTGTTGTGCCAAAAATATGTTATTTCATATTTAAGAAGTAGCCCCGATCTCTCATTTACTATCTACTATAGAGAGTTAAATGATTGGGTTTGTAACCTCTAATCAAATCTGACGCTTTCAGCATTCTTCCCTATCATGGAGTTATGACTCACCGAGTCACGTGCTATCAGTGGAGAAATCTTGATTATGTGTGACACAAATACCATATAACATCGTTGTGGGAGTTTTATGAAGAAAAAAAATAATAAAAACATAAACAAGCCAATCTATGTTATATTCTATATGTAAATATCATTTTTAAAATACATGTAATGTTACGATTTTCACGTGTGACACCAAACACAGAGGCCAAACTTAATTTCTAGCTTATCTGCAGATTGGACGCATTTTTGTATTTACAAGAGTAGCATTCTAATAAACGAGCTTCGTCCCTATAAGCATTCTTAATAGGTGTGAGTCCCTGTGGTGTGAGTCCCAGACGTCAAGGCCTAAAAGCTGTAATATCAAACGGTTACAATTATACTCTAAAATAGATATCTGAACATTATATTTTAAAAACTGATTTTATATATCAGGAATATCCAAATATGATGATGCCCCCAATTTTTGGCGAAAAATCTTATATCTCCGTTTTGTATCTTTTACAGTAACGTGTGTAGTCGTGTGTGATGTGTGGGATTTTGAGCTCTCATACATGCATATAGGGGAGAGATAATCAAAAATATTCATCTTTCAAAACATCTATGTCTATCACTCTATGTTTTCCCTTCCTACAGTTGTATCTAATATAGATTATAAACTTTTTCTGAAAAGGTCAATTTGTCTTTTTCTCACATCTCAGCAAATACATGTATTATTTCTCTAAATGCTATATCAAATACAGTTTAGAACTAATATAAAACAGTACTATCAATTTTGGATATCTGCCCTTTATCTGACGTGTATCGCATTGCGGCTTTACCTCTTCATGAACTCTTCAAAAGGCTGATTGCTGTTAGTTTTGATACCACGTATCTTCTCTTTTAACAATTCGAACCCAACAAGCTCCACTTTAGAGCCCTTAAACTCGTCTCGAACTGCAAAAGTTTTCTCTTGGTTGCTTCAGATTTTGTGCCCTGTAGGTACCAAGTGATAATGGATACAAGCTAGGCTTTTGTAAATACATTCTTCCCTCTTGACCCTGGTCTACAAATAGTAATTACCATATTCTCTTACTAAAAACTGAGCATTAGATACCAGTCAAAATAGAGAGGTATGAATTCAATGTATAAAATGACTCCTGAAAATAGTACATGCTTTCTCTGACAGCAAAAGAAGTTTATAACTTGTACAGAATTTTTCCAGAATATTTTCTTCGTCGGTTTACTAGGTGAATGATATAATTAATTTTATCATAATTTATCATAATTTATATGTGTATATATACTTCTTCATGTAGGAAATTATTTAACTTGTCTTGAAAACGAAGTATACAATACAAAATTTCCGATTTGTCAATTAAGCAAATTACATCGCCGCTTCATTTAAGTCATTTTGTTTCTATATATTGCTATTACAGTAACTGCAATTAGTGAGCTAGCGTCCTTAATTGCGACTCGTATAACGTTTAAAAGAGAAAAAGGTTGAACTATACACACACGCACACGCACGTTTTTTTTTTTAGACCAACAAAAGGAAGACAACGATTCTGTTCTCTGAATTGTTCTATTGTTCTCAGGTTCTCATTTGTACGGAATAAAGTCCAAGAATCCAAAAGAGGACTTATTGTTACAAGTTGTTGTCCTTTTTCACTTTAATAATTTCTAATTTGCCTTAGTCCTAGGTTGGAAGGATATACTCTTCTTTGTCAGTTTTTACAATTAAACCTTATCAATTCCCGGTATACGCGATCCCTTGTGCTGGATCCAATGCACTTGAAAGGACTGTTTTTTGCTATATGATTTGTGATATATATATATATATATATATATATATATATATATATATATATATATATATATATATATATATATATATAAACATGTGCATGAGAAACGAAAAAATATTATTCACTATGGTTTTTATCATGGAAACTATATTTTATATTTTATTTGTAATTCTACAGAAAAAGATTGGAAACATTTTCTTGGGAGGAATACAAACTCCTCTTTCGTTCGTTCTTTGGGTTTTAGTCACTTATCGTCTGTTTTACTTTATGCGCGTTTGCGCACTACTTAGTTTGGTATTAGGTTTTTAACAATGCCACCTAAGCAAGCCCCGGGAAGAAGGGCGCTTTGACTGCCTCCATCCAGCCTTCTGTCTGTCTCCTCCTCCATACCAGCTGTCACTTTGTTACGTTATGTGTGCGTGCTATACAGTATGTATGCTATAGCTACATAAGTTTTCCGGCTGCTGTGTTTGTTGGGATTTTTGTTCTGGTGTTATGATTGGGGGTGGGTGACAATTTCTTTTCCTTTCTCGTAGTCGTAAGAAGGACTTTTCGTTGTTCTCTTTCCCTAGTGACTTCCCCTCCTCTTCTTTCCAGTATCTTTATTCACTGCTCCAGTGCTTTCCCTTTTGCTGCAACAGTAGATGTTTTGTTTTTGTTTGTTTGTTTGTATTTTATTTTGCTCTGTGTGGTTGTGAGCTATACAATATGTATGATATAGTTGTATATGCTTGTTTGCTCAGTGTATGCTATACGTCTGGCTATTCTGTTTGTTGGAAAATTTGCTATGGCTTGTGTTTAAATGGGGGTAGGGGAAGGGTGGGGTGGCAGTTTCTTTTCATTTCTTTTAGTCCTAAGAAGGACTTTTGTTTTTCTTCTTCCCTTGTGTTTTCCCTCTTCCTCTTTCCGGTATCTTCTTAAGTTTCTGCTCTGGTGGTTTCCCGTCATCCCCTGCTTCGTCTCACCCTGTCCGCTGTTGTGGGTGTATTGACTCCACTGTTGTTATTACCTGCATCGTGTCAACTACCCTTTCCCCTTTCTCATCTTTTTTTTCCTCCTTGTCGTTTCCTTCCTCTCCTGTCAGCGTCTTCTTTAATTCTGTTCTTTGCTGCACCCTCCGTTTCTATCCCTTTGCCTGCTTCGTTTATCCCTGCTTCATGTTCCCCTGTACCTGTTTGTCCATTTGACCCCAGTAGCTCTGCACTTCTATCCCTCCTTGTTTGTTATTATGTACTTGTTGTGCCCCTACATACTGCTTACATTATGGTTTAATTATTGGTCGAAATCCCTTATCGTATCAATGGAATAATTGCTAACCTTCCTCCTAATTTCCCTATTTATTTATATGTCTTTTGTGTATTAATGATTCATTGACAGTCAAGTTCGCTTACTCTAAGTCGTCTCTTCGACATGGCGAACCGACTGTTCTGAATGGGGATTGTCCTGATTTTAGAAGTAGTGTTTTGATTGCTTAGTTAATTTTGGTTATCCTAAAGGTGTTACTTTATTTAGTGTTACCTGAGTTTAGACTGTGACCCTAATGTTGATATTTTAATTGTTCTTTAGTGTATGAGTATCGTAAATATGGCAATCTATTTGCTTGTTTTTTAATGAATTAATTAGTTTTATCAGGGTTGTGCTTCCCCCAGAGAACCATCATGTAGCTTGCTCACACCCATTTGTTATATATTGGTTGTTTGTAATTTTGGTTATTTTTTGTCCCCCCCCCCCACCCCGTGCCCTCGACTTTACTTTGCCTTTTTAAATCCCTATTCGTCCGCCTATGCGGGCGGTAGTACTATTAAGTTAATTGTTAATTTGGTTCCTATTTCCCCTTGTTGTTCTCTTCAATTTTTCCCCTTTTTCCTATTTTGTTATAAATGCAAGGAGGTTGTTATACGTAGTCCCCAAGTTTTTGTTTTGGCTCAAAATGACTCAAGTTATATTGCACAGAAATCACGTGGCTCAAAAAATTTAGCCTCTGGCAGAATTGAATTTAGGTTTCTCTTAGATCATATGCGTGGTTATTTTTGCGTGTATAACGTTATGTTGCAAATATTGATTCATTTCCTTTTTATAGTGGAAGCAATCTGTTTATGTCATATTGCAGAGATCTGCTATGAAAGCCACACTCTTTCATGAAATCAAACGTAGCATATCAGTGCTTATCTATTAGATATGGGAAATAATACAGTCGATACAATGTATTGGCCAACAACATTCTCTAACTCTCAGCAGGCTTGAGCTTAATGAAAGCATGTTAGTTATTTGACTATTTGTTTGAAACAGTTTCAGATAACTCATTTCCAATCTAAACTTCAATAGGCAAAATGGAAGAAATCCTAATTTATGTAAAAATAAGTAATTTTACAGCACTCTGATGGTATTTGTGCATTATTTTTGGCTTCCTCCTTCTAAGTTATTATCTCATTTTTCAGCGTCCAGCTATATTATATCAAAGGTTATAGACTGAATTGTCAAATTTTCTCTTGCAATATTGCCTTGATATCAAAACGACACCTTGCTATACTTAATAAAACCATCTTAAAGCGTGATTTTGTTTCTAGAGATAAACGAAAATGACATAACGTAATGATAAATTATGCCAGTTTTTAATTGCTAGTATTTTCAATTTAAATGACTAGTCTGCTGTTTTATGCAATGACTGCATGCAATTGCATTTCAAAGAACATTCAAAAACAAACGTTATACCCCGTAAGTAATGCAAATTAAGTGTAACTTTGAATAGTTTGAGATTAACTCGATAGACTTGTGGCGAGATCTCGTTTGCCATAATTATTTTAATAACTTAGATTGGATGCGGACTTTACTTCATTGCCTTATTATCAAAGAGAAAGATAAAATTTATAGTACAAATGACAAAAAATTGCTTCTCTTATTTGAAAATCTGTGTCCTATAGACAAAACACAAGGGGCAAAGAGTCCAGGAACCAAAACACATACAAAGTTACATGTGACAACCAAGTCTGGAATATTTATAACTTAATGGCCCACGCCATCTCTTGTCAGTACCATGTGTGCATTATGTAGATTATCGTGTTCATATATTTTATGTACCTAAATTAAATTAAAATGTGAACGTTTTAGTGCATGGAGACAATAAGTTGTAGTGCCACATGCATTCACTTTGCCGTGTGAAGAATTTTCTTAAATTGTTAACATCACGTAGATAGTATATATTCACAGCATTATGTTTCAGTTGCCATTGGGCTGGAACGTTTTGAACTAAAAGAGCAATAATAATACCCCAAAGGAGTTTAGTCCATATCTTCTGTGACTTCTGAATATGCTACAGCAAATCTACACGATTGGTCTCCGTGATAACAGGAATAATACATGGTTTGCTGTATTGAAACGTTTGCAGGAGCACAAAAAGAGTTTGAGCTCAAATGCGAAGCCCCAGGATTCAAGGTCTTTTATGAGTGCTTCGGCGAATGTTTGCACACAAAAAATCGTGTATTATTGCCGTCTTTCCAGGAAGATGGCTGTTACACTCATTAGCAAAGAGAACAATTTACCTTTGCACCATTTTGCAAAACGGGCTTTAGAAAATCACACACTTCGGTTAGATTTAATCGGACGTTTGCCAGTAGTGCAATCACAGATTGTTTGATACGTAACATGCCGATTGGCGAGAAAGGTTCACGTCAATTATCACTCAGCTCTGGCGTCTTTCCGCCGGAAACAATAGTGGATTATCTCCCAATAAGAGCTCACTCGATTCAGTGTCTCCTTTTAATATTGTCCCGGAGGTCTTGAGCAATGCGTTGACCTGATTAACAAGTAATAGTTTTTTTTAAAATGTAAAAACAACTTATTATCAAGCAGCTACACCTGCTGAATGCTAAGGTATATCCATTGATATAATGGGTTGTTATTGTTTTTTCCCCCGTTCTTCAGAGCACGTTTGGTCAGGACAGTAGCATTTGAAATATTCAATAAATGAAACCTAGAGAACGAGCCTAGCTTGACAATGTATGACATCTCAATATTCCCGCGATGCATTGCTCCTAAAATTCTACTCCCGCATTCGAGGTCCTGCACTGAATAGATTTTATCGTGCTTTAAATGTTACACAAATGTTACATTAACATTTGAAAATGTATGCTTGAGGATTTCTGTCATTGGTCCCAATCACAAAAAGTCTTGTCGTTAAACCTATGTCCTAATACATATGCGGCCATCCTGAAAAAAGTACTAAACTGCCTTTTTCATTAACATGACGGGTATTACCCCCACACATCAACGGGTTTCGATCCTGCATGCAACTGGTCCATCTAAAAGACGGTAAGCGTTTTAGAAAGCTAATATTTACTTTATTCTTGCATAATCTATTACAAGGCACATAATTTATATACTAAATATCTACTAAAATGTGACATAAAACACGGAAGAAAACTCTGTACTCAAACATGAAATTCTGATGTTTGAGAACATCTGACGCCACAAAAGCGCGTACGAATGTATATATATATATATCATCTTTAATGGTGGAGATGTAATTTATGTAAAGATGCTGAAGAATATTAGTCTGAAAATAGGAGATAATTACAAAATTACAACATGCTGAAGGTATGGAAGACATACAGACTTTAGTGTAAAGCTACTCTAATTTTCCCCAAGCATTAACTTGCTTGGACTACTTGTGAAAGCAAAATTTGTATTAAAGACTATGCCCTCTTTTAGCAATTAAATCATACTGTATATTGGAGAACATGTGGGCGTCTGAAAAGGACGTACTTCAAAACTTATCTGATGAGTTTTTACTCATCATTCTTCGAGCAAGCAAGCAAGCTCCATCTTTTGATGCTAGACGGTGCTTTTTTCATATCGGACGCGTATTCGCTTTGGGTACCATTTGTAATTCATCAGCGCTTTTGGCTATTGCAAGAAAATATAACTTAGGAGGCAACTATTGGATAACATTTATTTTAACGACCTCGCCTCCCATAGAGTTGGCACCTCCCGGGCCGGGTTCCGCAAGTATCGCTCATATTCCCCATCATTTAGGAAACAACTGGTCTACATATACGGAGAGGCTAAAGTGAAGCTGATTAGTCTCGCTTTCCGAATCATCCATCCTTGAGATTATGGGTTCTTTTTGTGGTTCTTGTTTTGCTGTTGCTATTGTTGTTGCTACCACCATTGTTGTCATTCCTGGAACAGCTGCCATTGTTCCTGCTTGAGTTGCTGTTGCTTCTGCTGCTGATGTTACATTTGATAGCGCTTCTGTTTCTCCCATTAATGTTTCTCCCCTTTCTCCTCTTCTAAGACGTGTTTCCAATATCCTTGGCCATTTTGAAGTAGGTGCCACTTCTCCACACAAGAAAATATGCCAGGAAGGAGGTCCAACTCTTCCACCCGGTCCAGGAGGTGCTTCACCCTGTCCAAATGGACCAAGTCAACGGTCAAACGGCTACTTAGACTCTGTCTCATTCTTCTTGTTTGTATATGCAGAAGACGCGGACTTTATGGAAATCATTCCTAGGTTTGGTACACTGAGGTGATATCAAACATCACATTTGCTATACACGACGACTGGTGTGAAACAATCTACAGAGAGAGAGAGAGAGAGAGAGAGAGAGAGAGAGAGAGAGAGAGAGAGAGAGAGAGAGAGAGAGAGAGAGAGAGAGAGAGAGAGAGAGAGAGAAGTAAAACACTTAAAAATGAATGTAATGACAAAACACGAAACAGGCATGTTTTCTTTTTCATCAGAATCAATATTCTAACAAACCTGGCTCAACTGTTATAACTTGCTAACCAATAATGGCTTAAAGCAGTCACTCCTCTTCATGTACAACACCTAAGTTCTTACTGGAAAAATGAACAATCTACAATACAATACAAATGCAATACAAAAGCTTTATAGTGAACATATTTATATAGTTGACAATGTCAATGTTGGTGAGTAAGACATGGGTTCCAATATTCCATGACGGTTTCGTCTTGCCATCGAAATGAATATCGTCTTTTCATATACGGTATATATGAGTTACAACTATTCTAGAATCGTTGCAAAATGAAGTTTCACCGTGACTTTTCCTGCGGAGAAAAAAATATTCCGTCCGAGATCTCCTTTTATACCAATATTCATACTGTCAAAATACGATTTACTGACGGTTTACTCCTTGTTGGTCATCACTGTTGGAAAACCGAATGACTCTCAGTAACGGAGCAGAGGTGTTTGCCACCACGTTGTATTCTACCACATCAGAGACAAAAACTTAATCTCGTACGATTTCGATGTGTTTCATGCATTTTCCTTGATCGTCTATCAGGTGAAAGTATTGACTTGGATCTGTCAAGTATTCCGTCTTAGGCATCATCCAAGCGAGTTTTCCCCATAAGAAAAGTTAGGGATGTGAATGCAGTGTTGTGAAGATTCAAAATAGAGAAAGATAATTATTACGCAGGTTTTAATTTTCTTCAAAAGCTGGTTATCAATTAATTCGTATTCTTGGTTAATGTATTTCTGATTGTAACAGTGATGATCGAAATTGACGACATGATGACAAATATGTCATCGTTTTCTTTTCTGCAAAAAAGTGTGAATCTTGACAATTGGAACTAAGATTCTGTCCACATTATGAACACACTTCCAATAATTCACAAGCGCTTTTCTTCGGCTGAAACTGTTTAATTTTATGTTGATTGTAGCAAGCTTGATTCACAAATTGGCGTCTGCATGTAGAACACAGAATAATATTATTGTCCCACAGTGCCGTCCTAATGTTATATTCCCGTAAGGCCCATAATGCCATTTTCGCAATGTTAAACTCCACATGGCCCATTCCCTCTCAGCCTCACCCCCCCCCCCAATATACTACTATCTTGTTTTTCTGTGTATATCAGCAACCTCGTTCTCATACTCTCTGGTTGCTTTACGTACAAAACTGATTTCCGTTTCGCCCTGCTTGATAACTGACTCTATTACGAGAAGATTTGTTTGCATCGAATTTTCGATCATAACAAAATGTAATTGATTGCCTTTCGAAAGCTACACAACTTAGCTTAAAAATGGTTTCTCTTTAAATGACACTACTCAAGTAAATTCAGTTACTACTCAAAGATCGAAAGTCCATTATGATGGCTAAATAACAATCTCTACATCCTCACTTTTGCATTTTGGTATGCTTAGCGAACTCAGCACTTAAGATATCAATTCTCAGCCCAGTGACAATAAATAGATCAATCAATCGATCAATCAAAATAAAAATAAAAACCAGAGAAAGATAAACTGAAATTTTCAGACATTTCTAAACTTGAATCCATCAGTTTCCCTATGTTTGAATGAGAGTATTTAAGCCTTTATTTAAGAAGACAAGATTTGCTGGTACTATATGGAACTTAGTATATAGCACTCAAAAGAAGACTATTATTTAGTGATTATGTGATTTGTTAGTAAAATGTCCACACTGGTCTCTGTTCTAAACGCAGATTCATTTATGGCATATCAGCCTTACTAGAAACTTGATTTGATGGATATTGTTTGTGTCAATGTCAGAAGCTAGGTCATATTAACGCATCACTACACTAATTAAGTTTCTTATTTATTTCCTTCATTTTGTTAATTATAGGATTAAGTGATAATTGTTGGGTATTTATCAAAGTGTAAATTTTACCTAATCACTCACAAAGTAAATAATGTCCGAAGAGTCTTAGAGTGGGTCATTGCAGTAAAATGCGACCTTTTGTCACTCGGTATGATTTTTTTCTTTTCTTTTCTTGCCAAGTTATTGCTTTTTTCAACATTACGTTTGCGCCCGGTACCTCTTGTTTTAGCATTCGTTGCTTTTGCTTTCTGCGCATTTCGATCTTTCGAATCAAAAATTATGTCCATTCTTAGTGACCATGACCGTCAATAACAGCTGGTGAAAAATTGTCGAAGCAAAAATGCAGTAATTTATGACTGTAGAGTGATTCGTAAAGCCTGCGATATGCTTTGTTTGGCGACAGAGGTGAGTGCTGGAATACAGGAAGGACTGTGCGATTACATTGTTTGAACTTCTAATTGGAGATGTTGCAAATTTTGATCGGAAATCACGAGGGAAGGTGCGGGTTTGTTGATGTTGTGTTGCAAGGAGTTGGTATAGACAAAGCTTGACCTAAAATGCACCGGAAACTGATTGGTAGCCGAAAATAGTCCACATAATTCACCCATGTGTAAAAAATTCCAGATCATTCTCACGTGACCGTTTATCCAATCACATTACAGAAATCGCATTCAATTCATACCAATTGGAATTATATTTTTATGAGGAAATCCAGAGCATTAGTTAGGAGTTCAGATGAAAAACTACCTTAGTTATGTTAGGCATTATTATGGATACAACATTAACAAAATAGCATAGGTTATGTTGTATTTTCTGGAAATAGTTGCATTTTAATGAAAAGACAAGAATTTTGAGTACAAGTATTTGCTTTGTCATTTTAATGAAAAGGTCAAGAGGCTGAGCTCAGTGAGCATTTTGTTTTCTGTTTGAATAATAATGCTGCTTTCTACTGACTACAAGTAACATCCTTCACTGGTTAGAAAATCTCCAGAAAAAAAGAGAATAATATTAATGATTTTCTTAGGAACTACAACAGGATACACAAAAAAGCTGATTGGCTCAATTAGTGTGGCGTTACTTACTAAGTTTGTTTATAGTTGGCTTACACCAGTTCCATGGTCTCTGTTTTGAAGGAGATAAACACACATTGGTTAGGGCCTTTGAACTGAATTGTCGCGCAGCGCGTGCGTGAAGTGCGCCAGGTCCATCTGTTTTCTAGTGATAACGAGTTCCAGTGTAGCAGACATCGAACATTATTTTACAGGGAAAGGAGAGGCACGTGCTATGTTCATCTCTGGGATTGACGGGATAAAATCCACGAAATCTTATTTCAAACTGAACGGGAAATATATATTTAGTTATTGTCGAAAGTGCTGAGTATAGTGAGGCTTTATGAAAAGCAAATTAATTAATATATGGAACAAAACATATTAAAAATAATATGAATATATTTACATTATCTTCATTGTATCTGATAAATACCCTATGTACCAATACAAAGTACTTCTTGCAATTCTTCAAAAATATAATCCGTATGTGCGCAGTAAAAGAAACACTTTAGATATTGACGAACGTCGATCTAAGGGAGTGAATTTGACTCATTTTCTCTGAGTTCCAAGTCGCTAAACATAGGCCATAAAACTCTCCATTACTATTTAATATCAAAATGAAGGCATGAAATAGGTACTTAATTACCTTGAGCACGGAATGCATTTGTGTGTGGAATTTTATAATCATTAGATGTTATTAATGTGTCAGTACAACAACAAAACCAATCAAGCAATCATGCAAGTAAGATATAAACATAGTTAAGTCATTTGGAATATATTCATTAATGCTCTCTGAACCATTTGAAGTATTGATCAGTATTCATTAATGTTCTCGGAACCATTTGAAGTATTGATCAGTATTCAACATTGATCTATGAACCATTTGAATTATTGATCAGTATTCATCATTGCTCTCTGAACCATTTGAAGTATTGATCAGTATTCATCATTGCTCTCTGAACCATTTGAAGTATATCCACTAAACCTCAGGCATATTTAGACTGATACAAAAACATAACACTTTTCCCAAGAAAAATCAAAGAAACTATATTAAAGTGCAATGTATATTCAATCTGGTACTGTAACGGTACCATAGAAAGAGTGAAATTGCGAAACATTACAATCAACCTATTATCTCGCATCTAAAGTAATTTTCTGAGCCGTTATGTGTGTGTGTATGTGTGTGTGTGTGTACACTAACATGTACTTCTCAGACAAACTCTGCAAAAAACAGCATGTTAATGCTAGTTGACAGGATAATTCTAGTTAACAGGATGAGAATGCAAGTTGACAGGATGATAATGCTAGTTGACAGGAAAATTGCTATGGATTTTATTAAGACATCTGAGCTAATGCCAAACGAAAACTTGTCTTAATGAACGGATACAACATAATTCAATTCACGTATGAACAATACAAGTTTGCTATTTCACGTGGTAAATTGTCATTGGCTCAACAACAGAAGATTGAAGACAGCTATAAAGGTCCATAACGTCACTAAGATTATGTAAACAAGAAAAATTGTATAAATGTCTTCTACTAATTTGTCTGGAGCGAAATTCTCAGTGATGTTCAAATGCATGTTGATAACATTCGCTAAATTAAAACTTTCTTTGCCAATTCTACTGATTTTGCATCATTTCTGACAAGTAGTTCATTAATTTACTTCAGAGACTTTGCACAAAAGTCATTAAGTTACTTCAGAGACTTTGCACAAAAGTCATTAATTTACTTCAGAGACTTTGCACAAAAGTCATTAATTTACTTCAGAGACTTTGCACCAAAGTCTGTAACTTCGCTGCAATTATAGTTTGTCGTCTAGTCATTCCGTGTATAAACTACCTTTGTTGTCAGCATACGTCGAATACATCTAAGCGAATGGTATAAAAGTAATCTGATAAATCTCTCAGAGACTTTTGGTCTGGTTAGAAAATATAGATAATACAGTATCATTTTGGTTAACTTCTCTATAAACAAACTATCTTATATATATATATATATATATATATATATATATATATATATATATATATATATATATATATATATATATATATATGAGCGTTCAGGCCACATGCTGCTTTTCAAATTTGGTTCTTTGCAAGGACCTTACATGTTGGTTCTTACATAAGTATTTTACAAGTGATAACGTTGAAAGATTAATTTGAGACTTTTTACTCTTGTCATACTTCATTTCGAATGATACGAAGATACGAATGATTGTAATTATTTATTTATAGAAACATTGCCTTAACCAATAGATTGATACGAATGATTCTAATTATTTATTTATCGAAACATTGCCTTAACCAATAGATTAATACGAATTATTCTAATTATTTATTTATAGAAACATTGCCTTAACTAATGGATTGATACGAATGATTTTAATTATTTATTTATCGAAACATTGCCTAGACCAATAGATTGATACGAATTATTCTAATTATTTATTTATCGAAACATTGCCTTGAGCAATAGATTGATACAAATGATTCTAGTTATTTCTAAATATTTATTTATCGAAACATTGCCTTGACCAATAGATTCATCATTAATTTTTTCAGAGTCATAAGCATGAATTAAGGCATCGACAAAGTGTGTGTTTATGGCATCGATAAAATGTGTGTGTGTTTGTGTGTGTGTGTGTGTGTGTGCGTGTGTGTGTGTGTCAAATCCATGAAATGGGTATACTTGCGCATATATTCGTTCATTATAAATGATACTAAAACTGAAATATTGCTTGGGAAATCTGTCTGCTTTTTATGCGGACTTTATCGGTAGACATTGGTTTCTGTTCCCTTCTTCGAAAACCATATAATGTTCCGGCACAGAGGAGGCCAAGAGAAGTATGATACGGGCACGGAGGAGGCCAAGTAAATTATGATACGGGCACAGAGGAGGCAATGTGAAGTATGATACGGGAATCTTTTGTCTCTTATCTCAGTAACTTCAGATTATCAGACTTCAAGAACACCGTCATCAGACTTCAAGAACACCGTCATCAGACTTCAAGAACACCGTCATCAGGCAAAGAATAATACAGAAATACAGGCATGTCCAAATTTAATCCATCGAAAATTGAGTATCCTTTGTCTTTCTTTAGATTTATCCGGTAACGACGTGCTTTACTGTGAATTAATAAAGTACACAAGTGACAAAGATTAAATGATATTCCTTTCTCAGTATTATTTCGGGCCTAATGCTAATACATGCAAGTTTGACGTGAATTAGAAGCCATCTGTTAACGCCAGCCACTGATAAATCAATGTGTATATGACAATTAATGACAGCTAATTGATTACGGAAATGGGGATGTCTAAATATTTGTCATATTAGAAAATTGGCTTTGATCCGATCATCACCACACTCACTGTTGATGCAGAAATGAAATAGTATCCGAGGTAAAATCATGTGGATTAAGACATTCATTGTGCTTCGGATGTATATATATATATATATATATATATATATATATATATATATATATGTGTGTGTGTGTGTGTGTGTGTGTGTGTGTGTGTAGTTTTAATCTGTTATATAGTTTATTGGCTTAAATATAGATCTGGAAGAAAACATAAAGAAACATTTGGGAAAATATTCATTATGTATCATCTGGGCACAAGATAA
Organism: Margaritifera margaritifera; assembly: GCA_029931535.1. NCBI lineage: Eukaryota > Metazoa > Mollusca > Bivalvia > Unionida > Margaritiferidae > Margaritifera > Margaritifera margaritifera. Next base: position 4,483,868 of record JAQPZY010001594.1, read on the forward strand.
AGTAAAACCAAACTGTGAAATATCCGATGTGATTGTGATGAATTATTAAAGGAAAAGTGTTAACCTGTTGAAATTGTTTGTAGTGGCAGTGTTCATCATAGGAAGGATCAATACTTTTGATTTTCTATATTATATCAGAAAATGGCTTCCTGGTACATACAACATTCAAATAGCATGAGGTTAAGAAACTTTATATGAAAAACTTGAAGTTTCACCGAAATCACGACTCCTCTTCAAACATCCACTTTTTGTAGTTAGGGTTACAGTCAGCCATTTTGCAATAACATTAAGGTAATTTTTGTATCCACTATCCAATATTTCTTTCTCTTTTTAATCTTTAATGGTTGGAAAAATATTTTCAGAAATGTATAAGCTGAATAAACCCGGTATGTTTTCCTGCATCCTCCCTGACACCCATAGTAGAATACAATAATGCAGCCGCTATATTTTCCTGTATCCTCACTGACAACCATACTAGAATACATTAATACAGCCGGTATGTTTTCCTGTATCCTCCCTGACACCCATAGTAGAATACAATAATGCAGCCGCTATATTTTCCTGTATCCTCACTGACACCCATACTAGAATACATTAATACAGCCGGTATGTTTTCCTGTATCCTCCCTGACACCCATAGTAGAATACATTAATACAGCCCGTATGTTTTTCTGTATCCTCCCTGACACCCGTAATAGAATACAGCCGGTATGTTTTTCTTTATCCTCCCTGACACCCATACTAGAATACAGCAGGTATGTGTTTCTGCATCCTCCCTGACACCCATAGTAGAATACAATAATATGATTATATTTATACTTTAATCTCTTAAGATATTTCTACTTAACACTTCAGCTTTAGTGGTCTGTCTATATGTAAATCATCAAAGGACAAATTATTTTCGGTCAATATAATATATTTTAACTACACAAGTATATGCATGACAGTAGGGCTCACGCGTGACATGTAATTCTTAAATAGGATATGCAAAAGCAAAGCTTATGAGTATATATGTATATCTGGCGGGTTTCAAGTCTAAACTTGGACGGTCACATTCCACAGTATCAACACGCGCCTGACCGCAGCTCATCTGGCTTGCAACACCATTTTGGGCAGGAGACATTCTATACTATACACATTCATCCGAATACTCCCGCCTTTTCAATATGTCAGGGAAGATTATTTTTGTAGGATTAATTATAATGTTGCAACACTAATGTATAGTCCAGAGAAGGAACGTGATGGACATTATAATTGCAAATTAGGTTTTGTTATGCTTTTTGAGTTTTGTTTACACTACTATAATGACTCAATTAAGTTCACGAACAGAGAGGTATATATTCACTCTTCATTGGCTGCAAAGGAATATATATTTCATCTACACAGGTCAAAAGTCATACTTGAGTGGCAAGTACAATTTGAAATCTAGTCGAGGGAGGAAAAATAATTTATATACGTAGTTAATGACTTTTAACCTTGGACATCTATGGAGGAGATGGTACAATTTGATTAATCATTATGACTGAATGCTGGAACTATTTACATTTTGTAAGCTATTGATTTCAAACGCACTATCTTTGATTCTCTCTTTACACAACGTTATATATTTTCTGCAAATCATGGGATATAGAATTTTAGCACAGAACAAAGTGTACTGATATTGTTTCCTCTCAGAAAGCCTTGGATGCTTCTATACTTACGTGCAGGTTCACGATGAAGACCTCTCGTCCTCACACAGTGTAACTGTATTGTCATTGTATTTGAACTAATCAAAATTAGTCATCCCAAGAAAACATGTTTCTGTCCCACTTCTATATATATGCTTATGTAGAAATTAAAATTCGAATGGGTTTCGTTCCTACAAACACAATTCATAACGGCTTCTTATCTCCTCGAATACAAACTGTCTTATTTTTATATGAGAATTTTATTTAACCGTTTTTCTAATAATGCTGACAGCAGGTGGCACCGTATGAAAAACCGATTGGTAAGGATCTGTTTCTTTGATAGTCTACTCACGAAAAATACCTTATGGGAAAAAAGGGGACAGTTGATATTTAGGCATATGAGTGAATGATAAGGGATGGGGTGTGTGTGTGTGTGTGTGTGTGTGTGTGCGTGTGTGACGAAAAAGAGAACTGGCCAATAGAATTGCAATATCTAATTATGTGTTATCAATGAATATAGATGGAAATTTTACTCACTTGTAAAATGCCTCATCAACCCCAATCCTCTCAATGACTACAGGCTGAAATGTTTTCGATGAAAAGTAGTTTAAATACTTATCTACCTTACTTTCATGTCCTTTCAGATCTAATATATGTTTACACATATTTCAGTCATGATTTAGACTGAAATTAAAATGAATAAATGAACGAGTCAATATACACACATGTTGTGGAGTAAGTGAATCGTACGCAAAGCACTCTGAGAGACAGCAGCAACGACGGAGAACAAATTTTGAGTTGCATCGAAATGTTGTACCTTTATCAAATTCTAATCACAGAATGAAGAAAATGATATAGGGAGGTGTCAACCGCCTTCTTAGTCTTTTAAGAGCAAGATGGAGTTGAAATAAGCAGACATCTACATATTCATGACTATTGCATCTTACGCAATACCAAATCATTTTTCTAGTGTCTCCATTTTTTATCATAATGCTCTTATCTATATTCTTATTCATATAATCTGGTGTATTACTAAGATAATCTCAGACAGTAGAGGGATACGGGTAATTCTTGTTTAGTAGGGATCATTACTGAAGTAATATATATATATATATATATATATATATATATATATATATATATATATATATATATATATATATATATATACTGACTATTCTACACCAATTGTCGACAAAGGAGTAATACAGCTTTTTCCTTTTCCATTATATAACTATAGTTGCTATGAAATGGAACTTTCAGGCTAGATAATTATTTTATCGCGATATAGGCCATTCATCCACTAGATCGTGAAAAGTACTATTACAAAGATTTACATGAAATATACAGATGTATTCCTTGTAAGATAGAATATTTTTAAGTCGACGCTTTATTACCCAGCAGCTCACATATACACAAGTCATCTTGACAGGAAACAATAGTTTACTTATAAGTAGATAACTACTGTCTATACTCGCGTATAAGTTGATACCAACTGCATAGACCCAGATCTCTCGTCGCATAATGCGCCGGCAGATCTGGGTCTATGCAGTTTGTAAGGACTAATCAGTAAAACAAACAGCATAGACCCTGATCTGCCGGCGCATTATGCTACGGTAGATCAGGGTCTATGTTGTTTGCATTTGGATCCGAGTTTTGAGCGAGTAAGGTAAGCTTCAAACAGGACGGCCCACCTATGTTCTCGCTTTTAATCAATACATTGGAATGGAAAAATAACTGAACCTTCTAAGCCAGAGATGTATAATACATATTAGGTAAGGTCGTGTGTTTTGTGAATACTTGTGGAGGTCTATGAGAGAGCCAGGTGAGTTATCTTCACATTAGATGTTGCCATGGAAATACTCGCCCTCAATATTTGGTTGTACTCCAGTTTTTATGCATTGATAGTTCACAAAGGGTTCGTTGGTTAGTGTAGCTTAGTGAAAATCTCCTAAATAAAGGTTGCAAATGACATGCTGCATTTTACAGTTCAGTACATGGAAGAAAAAAACTTGATAAAAAAACACAAAAAGTGTAACTGGTTGCTTTATTATTTTTATTCACTCAATATAAGGTAATTAAATATGTAGGAAGCAACTGTGACGACAGTTTTTTAATGTAAACCTTATACAAAAATAAAAAAATGTCACAGCAGTTTTGTAATGTAAAACTCATTAAAAAAACCGTGACAGCAGTTTTGTAATGTAAAACGTATACAAAACAAATGTGTTTTCTTTATTATTTCAATTAGATATTTCAGACAGTGAACAACATTTTGCAGTTAATATTACCAATGTTTTTTTGGCGAACAAATGTGAAATACATGGTCACGTAGATGTAGATAGACTTGGTATAAATTTTTAATAAGTACCTTAATGAACAGATTCAGGACTTGTATAAATAAATGATAAATACATCTATGAACACATCTATTTTTTGTGGTAATTAGAAACAATTCCCTTGTTTGTTTCTTTGTTTTTTTTTTGTTTTTTTTAATACAGTCATATGTTTTATTGCAACAAATCCAATGCAATTTTCTAAATCATATTACATTTTAAAAACTGCCATTGCAAAACTGAAAACACACCAATAACAACACAACTTTATTTAGGTTACTCCATGGTAATTTGTCTGCTTTTGTCTCTCCCATTAAAATATTAATTTGGGTATGGCTTGTGTGATCTTAATAAAAATAATTTCATATGTAATTAAATCTGACACATATAATTTTGCACACACGCATGAACATCTCTCTCTCTCTCTCTCTCTCTCTCTCTCTCTCTCTCTCTCTCTCTCTCTCTCTCTCTCCTGGGATTTGTTGAAGGAGAAACTGCCTTTCGGAGACTATTTTAATTAAAGAAATATGATGATTACTGTAAGAAATATGACGTTTTATGTGTGTGAGAAATATGACGATTAATGTTTGTAAGAAATATGACGATTAATGTGTGTAAGAAAAGGATCCAAATAATGTATTCAAGGACTACTTTGGAACTGTACTGCATGGGGCTGGAAAATTATCTACCACTAGCTCTTGAATGTACATGTATATTTACCCGTGTAACTAACCGTTGTTTATATTTTTCATTTCTTGCTATATGGCAAAAATGAGTATCCCTGCTGAGCAGGTAAAAATTAAATGAACAATCATTGCTTCCCCGTTTACATGCACACTACCTGCTGAAGAAAAATCAATATTCTTGGGCCCACTTTTCCTCTGGCGTCACCTATTAAATTCAGGGGATGTAACTGAATATTTGAGTGGGTGTTTAATGAGTATCACTTTTTATGCTTTGCTTTGGTTTACGTTTATTATTTTTTAATATTGCATTATGGCTAGAACTGCTTCCTTATATATATCTCTGTTCTTATAAAAGGATAGTCGTGTTTGTGTCATATGTTAGGTACAGGAATGCCAACATATATCAAAATGAAGGAATAAACAAAGCAGTTTTAAAAGTGGTTTTAGTGCATAAAATCGACAAAAGCTTCACATTGTGGTTTGAACTTGCTGTGTAGAAAGAGTGGGCTTCCTTGTAAACATTGCATGGAAAACAGCGATAATGATGAAACATTTAATCTATGATCTTTGCCAGAAGTTGAAAGATATACCAAGCGTGTTTTAGCGATGTTTATCGCACCTAATCTCTCGACGGTAGCATCCAAGAAACCAGAGACGCTCCTAAAGTGTTCACTGAGTATTTAAGCTTAAATGATATATATATATATATATATATATATATATATATATATATATATATATATATATATACCAGATTTTGGCAGGCCCTTCATCCATAACATTCCGCTCAGACGTGAGATAGCTCTGTGCTCTGGTATCTTAGAATGGAGAAGTTAAAGTTCGGAAATCCAGGCAGGACAAAAGTTATTCATGAGTAACAAAATAGAAAGATGGTTGGTGGAGGAAAAATACGTTTATGTACTGGATTAATGACTGTAAATCTGATACACATCTAGAGGGAATGGTACACTTTTGTTAATCGTTATGACTGCATGCTGAGACTACAATGCTCGCCATCTTTTTAACCTATTCATTTTATATACATTACCCCTCTTTCACTCTTTGACAATTTTTGCAAAATTGATTTGATTGGTTTTGTTGCAAATAATGGCATTTAGATTTGTTTAGCACAGGGCAAAATATATATAAAAAACTGCACTCATTCGTTTACGGATATCACAGTTTAATTTAAAGTTGCATTCATATAGCCATTTGCAGGGTTACAGTTGCATTCATGTAGCCATTTGCAGGGTTACAGTTGTATTCATATAGCCATTTGCAGGGTTACAGTTGCATTCATATAGCCATTTGCAGGGTTACAGTTGCATTCATATCGCCATTTGCAGGGTTACAGTTGCATTCATATCGCCATTTGCAGGGTTACAGATGTATTCATATAGCCATTTGCAGGGTTACTGTTGCATTCATTTAGCCATTTGCATGGTTACAGTTGTAGTCATCTAGCCATTTGCATGGTTACAGTTGTATTCATATAGCCATTTGCATGGTTACAATTGCATTCATATAGCCATTTGCAGGGTTACAGTTGCATTCATATCGCCATTTGCAGGGTTAAAGTTGTATTCATGTAGCCATTTGCAGGGATACAGTTGCATTCATTTAGCCATTTGCAGGGTTACAGTTATATTCATATAGCCATTTGCATGGTTACAGTTGCATTCATATAGCCATTTGCATGGTTACAGTTGCATTCATATAGCCATTTGCAGGGTTACAGTTGCATTCATACAGCCATTTGCAGGGTTACAGTTGCATTCCTATAGCCATTTGCAGGGTTACAGTTGCATTCATACACCCATCTACAGGGTTATAGTTGTATTCATACACCCATCTACAGGGTTACAGTTGCATTCATATAGTCATTTGCAGGGTTACAGTTGTATTCATACACCCATCTGCAGGGTTCCAGTTGCATTCATATAGCCATTTGCAGGTTACAGTTGCATTAATATACCCATTTACAGGGTTACAGTGATGACCTCTCATCGTCACACAGTGTGATTGCATTCTCAATGTATTTCGGCTTATCGAAAAGTTTCTCCCAAGAAAAATATGTATATCTAATGTCTCTGAACACACAGTCCAGATATGAAAAATACGTAACCATAACTTCATGACGGTTCCTTATGCCCTAACTTTGAAAGCAAGCTGTTTTGTTTGTATATATGTGAATATTAAATTATGCGCTTTTCTATGATGTTGACAATAGTTTACACCATATGAAACAATGATCGTCAACGATATGATTCTCTGTTTCTTCTAAAACACAAACATATAATAAATACAATATACTCATGAACAATATGCTGATAGGTAAAACACTGACCGTTTATATGTAGCTATGTGTGATTGTTAATTGATATTCTTCTCCTTGTGGACTAATGAGAAAAGTGACCACGATTATTACAGAATTATTTAATGATGTGTAATGGATTAGTTTAAAATGTAACAACTGTCATTCTTCACGTATGACTACAAGCCTAACATGTTCTTAATAAAATTAAATTTTGCATAGTCACCCATCTTACTTTGACACCTTAGAAGACCCATTGAACTTTTTACGCAACCTGATTAAAAGGGTTAATAGTTCGATAACTACCAAGTGTTGGGATCGGTAAATCCAACACTAGGACTTATCGAGTCCGCATTTGTGACAGAAATCGAATGTAAATATGCTTATATATTTTATACTCTTATACGTCATGATCCTAACTTTATAAGGAGGGGCTTGAAATAGGTACAAATAGCTTCTACATATTGGTGACAGCTGTATCTAACGCAACCAGGAATCTTTCTTTTTCTAGTTTCCATTTGTAACCCATAGACATTTTGATGTTTTTACATATTCCATATATTCTGATGTATTCCTCGAGCGATATAAGGTGGTAACGGTATGACAGCAACTTTATTTTAGGAGCAATCAGCTCTTAAATATTTAAAAAATCAGATATTTCCACACTAATTCGCAACAATGTAGTCCAAGTCTGTCACTTTTACTTGTCGAATTTTGATATCAAAGGAACTTAGAGGCTATCAAATTCAATGTATTTCATGGCTAGAAATTCAATCCTCCAGTTTATGATGAGTTATGTCATAAAGATTTCCATTAAATATACTTGGTTTCGTGTTTAATCTTAAAGCTTGTTATGTCCATGTTTTATCAGTCAGGATCTCGCATATAAGCAAGATATCTTATCAAGAATGAATACTTTTCTAATGAGTATAGCACTAACGAATTTTTTTCTTGTTGTAGAAATGCTGGAGGGTAAAGTATGTATGTTTTAACGTTTTGTCTGTATTTGATAAGTATTTTATGAAAAATACGGTCTAACAATTTTACTCATGCTTGGTCCTTGTAACCATGAATAATGACTATTTTCATAATGGACAAACCTACTTTCTAATATACCTTTTGGATCTTGTAAGCGAAACATTATTTTATCTTTATACTTTTCATAACGGACTGAAAAGCATACTAGTATCAAAGTTATACTATAAAACATTTCTAAAAGTTTATTTAGTGCGAAAGAAAACTATACGAGATGAAAATTATGTGGTGAATTTATAATGCCAAATGATAAGCTTCCATGTTAAAAAAAATAGCTGGAAAACCGTGATTATGATTAATCATTTTATCCCAGATCTTAACCAGAACTTGAAAGAGATACCACGCGTGTTTTAGTGATGTTTATCAGACCTAATATCTCTATCATAGTATTCAAGAAACCAAAGAGCTCCTAAGGTACTAACAGGGTATTTTAAGCTTTCATATAAGTACCAGATTTCAGCAGGTTATCCGTTCTTTACATACCACGCATACTGGGAAAAGTTCTTTGCACTAGGTTCTAAGTCATCTTAGAAAAAGAGAAGCTTGACTTCTGGAATCCAGAGAGAATTATCAATGAATGTGGTATGACTTTTGGAGTCCATAACTAATTACCAGTGAATTTGATTTTACTTCTGATATCCAGAGAGAATTATGAGTGAATGTGGCTTGACTTTTGTAATCCAGAGGGAACTATCAGTGAATATGGTTTTGACTTCTGGAATCCAGAGAGAACTATCAGTGACAGTGCTTTGAAAACAAATGAGTATGATAAATATATGCAAAAATTACAAATTTGGAGGTCCTAAAACATGTACTAGGTAAATACGTTATTTCACAAACGGCCTTACACCCTTGTGTATAACATCATATAAATTATTTAAATACACGTTTATTGTCAAATTGAGTCGTTTTTTTATTTGTGAACTAGGAAACAGACACTATTTGCCGAAGGCACTGAAGAAAGCGAAAAAAATGTTTCTGCTTATTATTGGCTTGCAAAAATGTAAGGAGATAAGAAAGGAAAAAAAAAAAATAATAATAAAAAAAAAATCCCAGACGTACAAATGGTGGTAACCCAAAATATAAAGTATGAAAAGCAATTCCATTTGAAGTATCATATTGTAAAAGATGTATTTAACGTAACCATTTTTAATCTTATAGATATATTTCCGTATGCATACTAGGCACACACACTACTGAAATACAGAACATAACATCTTGCGGAAATTATAAGGAATTAAATCTTGAATGCAATGGGGCTTGTCGTGTTGATCTTTTAAAGATTGAGAAAAGTCTAATAACACATTTTTTACGTCCATATGTTAAGTATCACCTTAAAAGTTCGATCCTTTCAAGCAATCACTTCGATTATATAGGGCACTTTGTGAGATACATCTGTATATGGGTTTCAAACGTTTCATCTCCTTCAAAGGTTCTTTGCCATTTAAAAGGTGTTCCCAAAGTCTTTTATACAAAAGTAAAATGTTTAATTCGCATTGACAGTTTACATAACTCACTGTCGTATGTGCTAATTTGTTCGGAAAATTAAAGTCAATAGACAAATCCCCAAATATTCTTCAGAGTCAGAAGCGACTGGATGAAGATTATGATATATTGTTTGAAAAAATGTTTATTTTGACAGTTTAGAAGAAACAAACAACATTATTATGACGTAAAAACCGAAGAAAGCGACGATGGGTCTGGAATTGTAAGTGTAAACATAGGGACTAGTTAATGGGAAAATCTCCTCCTCGAAAATGTACCCATACACCTTAAATTTGTCCAATGAGGCTAGGAGAACTAGATCGTTCTGACTTAAAAAGTGCTCCGATTCTTTAATCCTTTATTAGAAGACATACCTCATTGCCTGGAGTCATAACTTAGCAGAACCGATACACTACGGCATGTGAACTGATGGCTTCCTTGTTATCTACCATTATAACAGAGAGTTTAGAAAGATAGCGATCTACTCGCTAAATAATGAATTATTTTCCTTTTGACATCTTTATGCATTGTCTGCACATCCATATATTTTGTTTTCTAATCGTATCTAATATCTCAAAGAGGGATCAGTTTGTGTTTTGGCTATATTTCAAATTCCCTAAATACTATCCAAGCCAGATTACGCATTGTGGTGCGAGATATGGTTTTGTGGCTAATGAAGGGTTGCATCAACAACTCTTCCTCAAATATGTATGGATATAACTTTCCATTGTAGAGTTTACAATACGACATTAACTCTGTTATTTGAAGGTGAAAGAACGGAAAATTTAAGCAAATAACTGTTCTATTTTGTCTCGAAGCGATGATGGACTAATTGAGCGGCTATCGTTATTAAGGTTTATTCTGCAAGGAGTTAAACTGAAGCACTACAGAGAAATCATGATGTCAGAACAAAACAGGGTTTAATGTACATGAAATTTATAAATCCACTGAGAAACAAACAATAAAGATTGATTTTTTTTAACCTTGCCATCATGATAGGCACCCACTATGACTCCACTCAATCGAATCCTACAGCATAACCTGCCTTTAATACGCGTACACGGGACGATTTTTAGGCATTGTATCTAAGCCTATTGTGGGTTTTGTCTTAGAATCGTTGGCTTCATACTTCTTACTCATATTCAAGGCCGGATGATTGTGATAAATTTGAAGCGAAAATAATCTCTGACCACAGATTTTCAGAATTTGCTACACGTGGTAACTCAGACTTTGAACTTCCAACTTTGATTGTATAGGCTGTAACCTCAAGTGACATACCGTACGCTGTAAAGTCACGTTTTTGTCTTGGGAACTTTTAAAATGTTATTTTAAAATAAGTTCATTAGCAAACAACCCAGATATTCACAAAGGTCCAGCCCAGCTAAGCAGTTTATTTCTTATCCTTTCATATCTCTCTCTCTCTCTCTCTCTCGTGGTGGTTGGGAGAAGTAAATACAAACACTGAATCAAACATTTAACCCAGATTTAATGAGTAGCATAGGTCTTTCAAGGCAGTTCACTTAAGATATTTAAACTAACACTTAAAAAGGTATACGAGAAATGCAGAATCTCTGCTCCTTTTCTTGGTAAACCAATGAAAAGCTCAAAGAAGAAACCAGAAGAACATATTCTTCTGTCATGTAATTTTTGAGCAGCTAAAAAGCTTTACGAGTATGGATATTGAAGAAAAATTCAGGTGAGCCCAAGTCTGTCCAGCGAGGTTAGGAGAACTAAATCGCTTTGACTTAAAACGCGCTTATATTCTTCGGATTATTATCAGAAGCCATACAGCATTGGCTGGCGACGTACCTCCACAGAACAGATACACTGACATAATGCAACATGACATGCAAAATTAAGGCTTGTTTGTTATGTATCAGTGTAAGATAGAGTTGAGAAAGATAGCGATCTGCTCGCTGACTAATGAATTAATTTCCTTTTGAAATCTTTAAGCACTGTCTGCACATCCCTGTACACGTTTTGTTTTCTAATCGTCTCTAATGTCTCAAAGAGGGTTCAGATTGTTTTTTCCCCTATATTTCAAATTCCTTAAAACTGTCCAAGTAAAGGCTATGCATTACAACACGTGGTGCGGAATAGGGTTTTGTGGCTAATATAGAATTGCCTGAAAAATTCTGATTTCTAGCATACATTTTGTATGCGTGGGTGAATCCCAACAGCTTAAATCAAATTAAATCTAAAATTGGGTTCATCAAGCAATGGCGTTGATTTGTTGCTGAACATTCCTTACATTCCTAAAACAATACTTGCTGCGTATGAATGATTGTCATGGAAACAGAAAACACCAGCATTATTAGATATTACATATGCAGTATATTCAATGTAATCATAAAACAGTCATTTACCTAAACGGCAACTTATTTGCATAGTTCTACCCCGTTTTCTCCCATTTAGCAAAGCTTTAGTGTAAATTATCTTAGTGTACTCAGCATATGGCCTAAAATGTGTACATAAATTCAGGAACTATACTAGCGCAATTTTATATGCGCTTTCTGAATGCAAATTATGCGAAAACGACTTCATAAGTTTTCTTGCTCAGAATAATTTTAGATATAACTATATCGGTGTTCTGTTAAACCTAGTTGCAATAATAGTTACGCTCATTTGTTTTTGATAATTTTAATTGTTGAAACTAAATTATATGCTCTACGCACTGAGACAGTATTAAATTAGATATTCTTAAATTATATTTATGTTCTTTGCGGGAAGTGTGGGTGGGGTGAGGGTGTATTCTTTCTTTTTTTTTTCTTTCTTGCTTTGGTTCATACATATTTAGAGCAGAATAAAAATACACACTAATGAATGCATTCAAATGTTTGGATTAGAATCCCAGTACAATTGGAATAAAGCGTTGTAATTGTTAATACATCTTTTCAATGCTCACGGATCTTTCCACCGGGATCCGGGAATGGTTAGGGATGATGAATGTCTGCTAAGAGGTGAGAGATTTATGTATGAATTTATCTAGCATCGATAATTTTAAATCAATCACATTTACCAAATGTATAAATAATAGTCTTATAAATAATTCATTTACGCATATGATTCAACTGATTAGTGTCAAAATGGCATGAATTATGGGGGTATATGATTTTGCATTTTGGTTATACATACAGAACAATATTGAAATTAGAATCCTGGACACAACACTGTTTCTAAGTATGTGGCTTTGTATTAAATATACTATTTAAAAACGTAATACGCAATTACTCGCATGGTATGTTTAAATTGTCTGACATTGCAAAAGCTGCAGAGAGGCCATCTCGGCTCTCTTTTCTTCGTTAAGGGCTTTAAAAGAACGGAACGATATGTATCGTGTCTCTGTTCAGGAGCATGACTTGCATTTAGTGCAGTGAAATCGATCTCTATATCTAGTGCCAGATCTTTGCTACATGCCGAGTCTTGTTTCAAAACACCGAGTCTTGAGGGCAACACAAACAAACAGAAGGTTATCAAGCTCCATTCAACTACATGTTATTGTTCTACGAGGTAACTAAATGAACTTTGATTTTTACCTGCAATGGATCATATTTGGATGTTTGTGATTTATGAAAAATAGAACTGGATTTTCCGGGGGGTGGGGGGGGGGGAGGGGGTTTAGCTTAAAAATATTCTGGCTTTGATTTATAGCAAAAGGAACCTATTGTATCCCTTATATTAATGGAAAAAATAAAATACCGTGAAGTAAAAGAAAAAAATATCCTGGCTCTAAAACTAAATCACAGGCCACCACCTCCACCTACACCATAAAATTAAATGATCGATCCCTAATGAGAAGTATGAGCACTTAAGTTTGTTTCTGAAAAGAAAGATTTGTGACGTGACGTACTTTGATGTAAGTGAGTTTGAAATTTAAGTTCTGCATAAAACTTTAAATTGCATTCATAGTTGACACAATTTCATTTCACCATTTGGATGGTTTTCATCAATTACATTTATATCACGAGCATGTAAAGAGCGAGAAAAACGAATGATTTGAATATTTTATTACAGTAACTTGTCGAGTCATATGGTGAAAATTATATCACTTTTTTCATAAGAATATTACATGACTCAAATTTAAAAGAAACACAGACACACTATTTATACGTGGAAATTGAGAAAACATATGACCTGCATCCACACCAGTTCCAGAAATACGAGTTGTTTTACTTTATATTTTATGTGCATTGAGTAACAAAACACTTTTAGACAGGTTAAGTTGCGTGCAAATCTACACCATAAAACTTATCATTACCTTTCTCATCAAGTGAGAATTTAAATGCAATTTGCTGCACACACTCTCACCATGCATGCGGCTGAGAAAGAACAATAATTTTTCTCGACACTAACCAACACCTGTTTCTAAGGGAGATTATAAAAATCAAAGTTTTTGCGCGTCTAGTTGCTAAACATTTAAATACTAATTATTAAAACGACTTGCACTAACTGAGTTATAAAAGTACTGCTCTTGTAAGGTATTTTGATATATATAGTTTTTAATTCTCGATAATAATGGTAGATTGCCTTGACATATTTACAGCCAGCATTTGGAAACAAAATATTCCGTGGTGTAACAATTTTGTGATGTGTATGACTGGGCTGATTTATATGACAAAAAAACTTCATTGAGGTTGTTCAAAGAAAACTGGGACTTTAGAATGCATCGCAGCACCTTGGAGTTATCCCAACATTTCTGGTCAGACTTCGGCCATTTGTGGATAGCATCGGTTAACAAAGACACATAAACCTGTTCTGGAGTCCGGTTTTATTTTCAAATGCCGTACGGTTCTAGGCAATTCATATGCTCTTCCGTTTCCAGACTGTCATTGGCGGATAATGTTTGTAGACTGTGATTGGTAGATAATGGTACTAAATTTGGTTCTATTAGCGATTTACATGTGGGCTAATTAAATGTTTCTGCAAGAAAATAGCGCACTGGAGTTCAAACATAACCAGATCGCAATTCTGAGGCTCAAGAGTTGTTTAATTAATCCTTCCTCAGTCTAGATATGTACACGTCCAGATGTGTACACTCATGCACTTATTTTGTATGACCTGTGCTTTGATTCATATAATTTGTTTTCATTTTAGCAATTTTGTTTTTATTTTTTATTTTTGTTTTGTCAGTAATTGATTTTGATTTTCACATTTGCACTGCAGTAATAATATCCCTTCTGAACTGATAAAAATAATACGTGCACTATTACAGAATTTGATCTACAAAAGCAATCTATGTTACTACATCAATAGTTGTACTATTATCATTCATGACGAAGAATACAATTATATGTTTATATATATCAAAGAAAATCTTCTGAATATAATTATGACGTTACTTTTTTCAACCATACATGGTACTGAAAAGCGTGCGGCACTACAATTCCCTGTTTATGCTCCTGAACGGCCAAGAGAAAGAGAAGTTGGTTGCCTAACACATAGTTAAGGCTTCAATACTGTAGGAAGTTAGCTTGCAAAATATTCAAGATCAAGAGATATGATTTATTTTTTCAATCTTACAATGACGCTTATCTTTATCAATTTTCTCACAACAATATTGAGTACGAAACAAAAAGATATTAAGTAGAATCAGGTATCTGTATCCTCTTCCGAATAGGCACCTTCATCTAAACCAGGTTTTATACACATATGACAGAATAGTTAGGGCCTGATTAAGACCTTTAGAGGCTCTAAGCACTGACAGGATTATGGCGCCCCTCCCTACCGTCCCCCATGTAATTCAAAACAAAAGCAAAACTAAACCGTAATTTCAAATTTAGCTTTTAATTTTTTTTTTGTGCCCTTGCTTTGCTGGTGCCCTAAGCACGTGCTTAGTCTGCCTATTGGGTAATCCAGCACTGAGAATAGTCGATGATAATTTCAAGTTTCTCAAATCACCCCGTGCAAATACTCCGTAATAGAAACGTATGTCTAGTTCATCACAGGAATTATGTCTCATAACTGAAGCATTTGTTTAGTGTATCACAGGAAACATTTAGCATCTGTTCAATAACACAATGGCTCAATCGTTCCGTCTCAGGAAACTCTTGCTGTTGTATTTCAGGGATTGTATCGAAGAACTTCTAAAAGGTAGTTTCCATTTCAAGGATAATTAAGGCTGAGATCCCAGATATCAGTTAACTAGGAAGAAAAGGTGGGACGCGGTTGCTTCTTTATCTTTTGCTAAAAAAGACTAGAAATTAACTTATGAAGATCTTTATCCAAATAACTTGATCAAACTCACAGAGTACGAGAATGATCATGTATAAGGAAAATGGTATTAAACTCTTCTTAACTGATGACCTCTTAGTATTTTCTCTTTGCCTATGTGTTTAGAAATACAAATTATCAAAGAAACCTGAGAGGAGACCTAAACTCTTTAAATCATGTTTAAATATAAACTTGCAATAAATATCAGTAAAAACAAACAAACAAAAACATCAATGAACGAATTACTAACATTATTTTCATCAGACATCTGAAATACAGTTTTGAAAAACACACACACACACACACACACACACACACACACATATATATATATATATATATATATATATATATATATATATATATATATATATATATATATATCCAACAAATCACCAATAATAATATTTTATTTTTTACAGATGCCGTTAATCGCATGGATATATATATATATATATATATATATATATATATATATATATATATATATATATATATATATATATATATATATATATATATTTATATCCGTAAACTTTGAGCTTTGATTTTGACACAGGTCATACGATAATGAAGATAAGGTGGCTTTAATTTGATTCAATGTGAGTAAAGATAGTTTGTAGATCAAATATAGGTTGTCCTTTGAACAATAAAGGTGTCATAGGTATCCATTACCCATACTTCTTCACACTACAGCAATCTTTCATCTACCAGTTCCCAATATGTTCTGAACATATATTTAAATGTAGATTACTTCAGATACAAAAGAAACAAAGTATTCCTTCAACCGTGGAAATTATGATGTACCCGATTGTACTCACAGGTGGGAGGAAACAATCTGATATCATATCCACCCTAAAGTGTCAATCTTAAAAAGGAATATGATATATGTTTTCTTAGAGAGCATTCAAATGTTGTGGATGAAAGAGTTAATGTGTCTGTTTATATTCTATATATTGTGGTCAATTATTCTTTTTTTATCCGTAGCTAATGGGAGAAAATTGACATGCATGAAAAGATAATTAATACAAACAGAGATTGTGTATGTTAATTTAGCTCATATGAAAAATAGACGTATTGATAGAATGATGTCCGAAGATTGTATAGTACTCCATAAAAACCCGTCTATTTACAGAATACAAATCATAACACAAAAAATGTAATCAAACTTAACCAGTCTAGAATGAATCTTAATCATTTAATACATTTAGGGGACGTGTTTATTTTTTAAGTGTTTTCCACTACCCAGTAGACATAGTCTTTCTATCTTCTGTTTCTTGGGAAAATGTTTCGACTATCTCGTTTCAAATCTGCATGTGAGTCCCACGCTTCTAGCTTGTATCAGTTACTGTTTGTCTGATACACTATGTGTCTGCCCTCTCGCTCCCTTAGTCTCCTTGAGAAATTGTATAATTATTCTAAGTATTTTTGACTTTATCCTGCAGCGCTTAATCATCTCCCTCATGTTAATATTAGACAGGGTTAAATCAAATTCGCACCTAGTCTGATTTCCAAATCGTACATGCTTATGTTTGTTTGTGCGTGCGTGTCTCTCGCATGGAAGACAACCATACAAGCATAGAGCAAAGAAGTCACCAGAGGAGGGGTGGCAAAACTGAGACAAATGTCTCCAGTATCAAACGATTTCATAATAATAAAATTGTAATAAAAACACTCTTTGCAGACTTCTTGCTCTTCTCCAGTATTTTTTTTCTCAACACAAATTATTACTAGTTGTGACAGTACTTAAAACAAGGAACATTGAAGCTTATTATCCATACAGGAATGGTCTACCAGGATTGAAGTACCGCTTGTCACATTTTAAATCTATTTTACCGTATTTAATGCGACATAGGTATTTATATGTATCATCTCTAATTGGTCCCGATGTACATTACACCTGACGCAGCCTAGCATTACCGACGTGTTTCATGCTTCATGTGTGGTTTCTAGCATTTATTAAATCAATACAACTGTTACCTGAGGCAGGATAGACAAATGACTCTATTGAAGTTGGGGAAAACAAGATAAACACGCTGGCATTTTAATTGCTTTTAATTTGTTCCTCTGGCAGCGTATTCGTTAGATTGGAATCTAGACAATTCTTTGTTGAGAGGTACTCAACTTGAACCAAGCACATAACGAAAAAGGAAAACTTGATGGTGAAAATGAAATAGATGTAAAGATTGCTAATATTTCACAGATAAAAACTACCTGTCTTTATACGTTCGTCACACATCATAATATCTTCCAAATTAATAAAATTTTGAGTTTTACAGAAAGCGTAATATTTGCGTTACTTTTAATCTGACTATTTGCTTTCTTCGTCGGTACATTCAGCTGTCTATATATCTACTTTCATCTCTGTCTGCTTATAGATGTGAATCTTTCAACGTTATGTATTGTATATTCTTCTCTATCTTTTTACAGAGCTTGCTGCGTAGAAATCGGCATCATTCAAGTAAGTTTAAAAAACTACTGTATTTGAAAATATATTGTCGCTCTAAAAGGTACACCTCTTGAAATGGTGTTTGTTTTTAAGGCATGGAAAATGGTAGTTATTGGCGTTCATGTTAATCTGATTAATGGCTTTCTCAGTTCGTATGATTAGTCATCTAGCTACTTACATTCTCTGCCTGCTTATTAATACCGCTTTTAACTCTGTCTAATTATAGACGTTAATGTTTCAACATTATATATTTTATATTTTTCTCCGTCCTTTCACAGAGCTGGTTGCGCAGAATCGGGAATGTTTAAAGTAAGTTTAAAAAACTACTGTCTTTCGAATTATATTGTCGCTCTAAAAGGTACATCGCTTGAAATGGTATTTGAAAACTGTAGTTACTATTTGGTTCCTACAAGTAGCGTGCGATAAGATGATGAGATTTAAAAAAATAAACCAAGTCTAAGAACATATAAAAAAAACATGTATGTTCTTCGATTATTGATGTTAGCTATTTTTTAATTTTATTTCATATAATTTGTCGTCGACTTTAAATCATAACTGTCTACAGTATTGATTTAGATGTAGATGGCACTGCAAGATGAAATCCTCAAAAAGAAGATAATTACAGCACAATCTACTGGTTATGCGTTTCAAGTTTTTGCATTATTGCTGAAGCGTTTCAAACAGTGTTTTCTTATGGGAAAGAGTGGCATGCTTTTACACGCAACTGAGATTTAGTTATATAAAAATCTGTACTGTAATAAGGGAATTTTATCAAGGCGATGTTCACGTGGGAATATTTCTCTCCGAAAGCAAACCCGACTACAATCTTTTGAACCAACGACATATGTATGACCTCCGCAATCAATAGAGAAGCGAGTGCTGTAAGAAGACTGCACTCCTCATTTCAAGTAACCAGCCGAATAAGGAAAAAATATCGCTTGAGAGAACTACATATATTCGAACGGTATTCATGGATGCAGATTTCACCCGAATTTGGACACGTTCTCAAAGCGAAGTATAACTATTTTATCATTAATGCGCATTTTTAATTGTTAGGACTTAAATACAGTTAACATACAAGTTGGTACAAAGGAGATGTATATAATGGGTTCAATTTAACTGGTTTACCATGAAATGTACCTACTATAGATTTGTGACCATTATCCCTTTTTTCATGCAAGCACCATGAACCCAATTTAGACCTCAGTGGTTTTAAATTCCGTTTAACCCCTGTGTCATTTCATATTGATCTACTTTTATCTTGTGTACTACCTTAAAGAGTTATACTAGAAGATATCTGGTATTGTGTCCCATGATGAACACTAATGGTTGTTCAAATTTTGTAAAAGTTTTAATTTCCAAATGTCCATGAGCAATTTCCACATGTTAATTCTGATACGTCCGTGTGAATCCCCTTGCAGTTTCAGTTCTATAATGGAGATGATTCTGGTTGATAAACTTTTTCTACTCCACAGCACTAGGTAGATTAAATAGAACACATTTACTATAATGAGAAAGGTAAACAAGGTCCGAACAAAATCAACTATGGCTTTATTAAAAGAACTTGATCTAAATAATTAAGTCTTTGATTTTCCTTCGTGTGAAGAGATACAATATGGATCCATAACTGCAAGACCGTTTAGGGTCATATAAAAATTAAGTTGCAAGATCTTGTTGTTTAGAAATCGGTGCTAAGTCGAAATGATTAAAGTATGTAGTTTTTTGAGCTGTCCACTTGAAAGTAACATAAGTTGGAGTGGGGTGGGATCTTTCTTTCTAGAGGCAGATATTGTTGCTGTTTGAAAGAAATCTCTTAAGATATGTGCATGTATAGCCACTGCAATATATTTTGTTGATCCATTCATCCGTTGCTATGAAAACCGTCATACAACTTGTGCTTATTGGACTATTTTCAAATTTTATTTGACCATCGTTTGATCTTTACCACACCAAACTAGCATACCATTTTGCAATTCACTAAACGGAATTTATTTAAGTTTATATGCTTAGTATAGGACCCAAGCCACATGTACTTTTCTAGCCCTATATTTAGCCTATGTATTAGATCTAACTCGCGTTAGCTGGCAGATTTCTTGTCCTCATTGTGCAACCTAGTCAGCGCAACAATTACTACTTCAAAGGAACATGACGCATTGCAGATAATTCAATCTTCATAAATTGACCAATTATTGATAGAAAAGTAACATTGCCGGATTTATTTAACAGGGCCAGATTGATCTGGTACATTAATGTTCCTGTAGAATATTTATTTCGGGCCCAGAGCACTCAAACAATAGGTATTCCTATGTATGCGTGATATGAATGGTCATAAGACATGGACAAATACCTATTTATCGATTCTAGTGCAGTCATTCAAGAACCAAACAAGCAAGACACTTTTGGTTGAGCTTTATCCATTTTGTAGATTGTTACTGATTTGTTTATACAGGCATGAAGCAATGCACATGCAAGTTTTACAAAATACCAATAATTGGATGTACGAAAATCTCTTGACGAGGTCGCATATGTATTTTCAAAGAACAATTATCAGTGATATTTACTTTATTTCCTGAAGTTTTAATCTAAAACAAACAACTGCAGCAAAACTGTGTGAAAAAATTGAACTCTATCATATGCGTATCAATTAAACTTAAATTAACATTTGTAATAGCAGTTGACAACTAATGCAATTTTGACGCTTTCGTGTGCTGATTTGTTTACAAGTATAATTTATAAATCTTGCACACACATATCTGACATGAACGGGGCACATTCAATTGACTGACAACCAGAAATAAGCTGAAAGAGACAAAGTAAACCCTAGCGTGCGTAACTGACCTACATTGCATAGTAACTGACACTGGATGACGCCCTGTTTGAAGATTTTGTCGGAATACGTTTCCAAGGAGCAGGTAAAATAAATTATATTTTTCGTTTTTTAGTTACTAGGTTAAAATAATTTCCATAATAGTAGTGAAAATTCGAGCTTTTGCTGAGGTGAATTGGGCACACAAAATTAACGGACAACCACAAACAGGCTGCAAGAGATAAAGCTAACCGTAGGGAGCGTAGTTGACTTACATTGTATGACCTCATGAGCATATTAACTGGCACTGAGTGACGTCCTGTCTGTAGATTTTACATTTTTCTTTTTTAGTTACTGGGTGAATATAGTTTCCATAATAGTAGTAAGAGACATAATAAGAGACATCGGAGACTAGTTGGCAAAGTCAAGATGTTCTGAAGGAATAATAGCAAAGCTGAACAAGTCTTGTTGCATAGAAATATCATCCTTATAGTGTTTCCTATTTACATAATTCTACCTACTTTGTCCACTACAATTTCATGTCGTACTGACACATATTGTTTATCATCCTTTTGAACACCGCTTTTTACTACCTCGATGTTGGTGTTAGGATTTATACCCAGTTTAAACGTCTCACTGATTTCCGTAAATTGTCGTTGTATCCAACGATACTACACATTTTAATTACAACGTCACTAGGTAATATAAAGATTCTGTTACTACCAACAGCATAGTCCAGTTTAAATTTTTAATGAGTTATGTATTGTTGGAATTTTACCATGATGTTTTCCTCAGTACCATAACCTTGCTTTCCTAAAATGAAAGGCTCCACTGGCTTTTTAATAGTGTCTGATATTATCGAAACAGACTGTATAATCGATGTTTTGTTTTGAACCTCAGCGCCTTAAATACACGTTACATACGTCATTCTGCTTTGATTCAACAATGAAATACCTTCATCTGTCAGACCTTTGCTATATCGCAGAAAGAAGCATGTCTAAGCTGTTGGCTCTTCCTTATCTGTCTGCGTCCCTATGGTCTAGACTTACCGCCAAGCGGCATCGGCATATAATTCATTGCATCAGCCGATAATGATCTCCAGTATTCAACAGTACCATATCCATACTTATATTTGTGTTTGAAAGCAGATACCACGTCCAGAAATGTAGGTTCTCCGAAACCTTAGTGGACATGTTTATCATCTTCTGGCTCATTATCTATCAAGTATTTGTTTTGGGGTTTTTTGTGGGTTTATTTATTCTTCCCATTGAGGTCTCTCAAATCATGACGAGGTAGAATTAAAATAAAATGTTGTAGATCAAATTAAATTGTTTCATATATATGCCATTATTATTTGGTTTGAACTCATCACACTAAACTAAAAGTATTTTACGTTCAGACAACAGTTTTCTAATCTGGAAATACACCTGAAATTTGCATATTTTTTTTACCAACTCTGGTATATTTTTGTTTGTATAATGCATGAAAGAAATCCTACAACCAGATATTGCCATCCACCATGCCCAATGTTGTTGATTCTGCGAAAATTTCATGTCATACTGTGATCTTTATCTTTTCATATAGACATTTCTGTCAAAGTTTAAAGTGATGTTCCCAAAAATTAAAAATGACTTGTATGTGAAAACAAAAAAAGTTTTTGTAGTGTAGTACATTCTTATCTCGCTAAATTATGTTTGATATTTTGAATTGGTTTGGATGCGTTAACCAATTTAATACATTAAACTAAGTTACGTGAAAAGTGTAAGGTGCTGTGTTGGTTAGTTTTTCAATCTTGAATCCACTTATCTACTATAAAATGTTAGCTTCGTTAACATAAAATCGGTATGAAAGTTACTTCCGAAACATTACAGGATATTGTTTATTTTTTATGTTTGAAATAGACAAATCAAAATGTTTATTGTCTTGAATGTTATTTTGTAACACAATTAGCTTTGAACATATTTTAATCTCATCCAAACCTGTAAAGAAACACACTTTATTTTTTTTATCTAGATTGCGTCTTTCATAAAAAATAATTAATGAAATAGATGATATCCACATTTTTGAATAGATATCAGGAAATATGAAATATTTCCTTATATCAACTTTTAAAAAAGTAGATTTTCTTTTTATTACGTACTTTTGAGGCAAAAACCATAGATTTGCGTGGATTTATTTTTCTCCATTACGTGCCAATGCGATTAACGGCTGCCTTACTATATCTATAAAAAGAAGTTCCGAAATTTTACAATAATTTTTGGACAATCACTTTGTTTTATTACAAATGTAGCTCTTACATAACATGCATGAAACTATGTATTTTGTCAAATGAATGACTGTTTTCATACGAAAATGAAGAAAGTTTTTATTTTTGTTAACACATTTCTTGCGCGGATCGTTACTATGAACATTATTGGCATGGGGTACTGTAGAAAGATCACAGAACGGTCGTATCCGACAGACTTCAGGGCACAACATCTTGGAAGAAAATATTTTAACGATTATGAGTTTATCTATAACGATTGTGGTTCTTTATTGCGTTTATTTCTGCATTCAAACGTAAATTGTGTGGTCTTGATAATCTTGCAATCTCGGTCAATAACAGACGCTGCATTTAATTGTCACTTAATTTCGGTTTGCAATCAACAATCCTCTATCCCCGACTTCTCCATCGCTTTCGAACATGATTATGATTGTGATGAGAGTTAAAATTGCTGCTTCATTTATTGATATATTAAATCAAGAGTATTTCCCTAAAACTTATATCGTTTGTCCTAGCATGGAACAGGCACTGTATGGGTAATACTGAATATCGAATAGAAACAGGTCATGTAAGTTAAGTCACCGACAATTTGCACGAATCATTTGGAAAACTATTTTTGAAAAGTTAGACTAATACCTAAAGCCCACGTTTTCTTTTTGAAGTTCGTTTTTAAGTACTTTTTTATTTTTCTATGGCACCTCCTCATTGATTAAATAAATGTATTCTATCTCAGTCTTACATTTTAAGATCTGTTCATCCTGATGAGAGAGAGAGAGAGAGAGAGAGAGAGAGAGAGAGAGAGAGAGAGAGAGGAAGATAGAAGGAGAAGAAGAAAAATGAAATAGGTCTACAAGTTTTAACAACATACATTCTAAATACGGAAATGCCAGTTTTAAGAACATAAATAAGGGCAGATATAATTTCTTCAATGAGAAAAGAAAGGTTATAAAAAAACGATATCGCCACTATTTTGTTTGTATTTTTGTTTTACTCTGCCTGTGGAAATATCTATATGTAATGGCTCTATTATATAGGTACTTAAATGTGTAATCCTCAGATTAAGAAGGACGCAAATTACACTTCCGATCATCAACAAACAAGATGCGTCCTACATTGGCAGTCTCTACATCGTTGGTGTCTATTGTTTCTTCGTTCCATTACGTTTGGTAATTTTGCAGTCGAACAATTGTAGCGTTTTGTTATCTCCATTTATTGTAGTAAGAAGATTTAAATAGCATGATAGAAGGGGATTGAGTTATAATCTCCATTTAATACAGTAGTAATGTTTCAGTAGCACTATAGTAGGTGGTCCAGTCATCATAGGACGATAGTATGGAAGGTGTACAACATTATGGTCCAGGGTGTTTTTTTTAAATTTTATTGTCCTTCTCTGAGTATCATTATAGCCTAGGCACTCGAGGGTGTTTTTATTTATTTATTTATTTATTTTTACGCATTAGTACGGACAGTGGTCTACCTCTGAAATATCACTATGACACAGGAACATGGTGATTACAGAGTAGACTAGTAGAGAATATATGACAGAGCTAGCATTTGAATTAATCAATCTTTTTATATTTTTTTTTCTTTAAAAATTTTTTTTTTTTATGTTCCTTATTATTTAAATTTAGCTAGTGGTCCAGCTGTGCCATATATCCTCTACTTATGTGTACTTCGTGTTCGCTTTACTTCAAAAGGTTTTAATCAGTACAGTTACACCACGTACCTCTTTAAGATTTGTATACAAATATGTGATCGTCAACCGTCCAAATAACCATATCACTGCCTTTAGCCATGATAAATCAATACATTTAGCTGATGAAAATGTTATGGTAATTAGAAAACGTTCACAATTTTGGCATCAAAAAGTCAGGACATCTGCTCTTTTCCGGAACTGAGTGGATTATAAGTCATTCGCCCCTGAGAAGGGTGTCCTCAGATCCACAGGTGGTAATTTGGTACATCATAAAACTGATCTATCCAATATAAAGTTAGTGAGGAAAAAGGTACTTAACTAAACTCTATCCATGTCTGTTTACTTGTTATCAAAACCCACCTGCATGCCCAGGACATAGTCCACATACCGTGTTATTGCAGTCTTTTGCATTCATGGCTTTCAGCATAATGTTACGTGTTGGGGACTTTTGCGTGGTTTTAACGTTCAGTGATAATAGAATGGTGATTAAAACAGTCCATCGTTGCTAATAGAGGAATCCTGAAAATAAAATTGGACATGCAACTATATTCTAAAGATTCGTTGTACCAATTAACAAAATTGGATATTGTTTGCGTCTTATATGCTGTTCAATAGTCACACTATATGTCTGGCCACTGTACAGGCCTGGTTTGCAATAAATGAAACTTGGAGATTATCAAAAACAATAAATCCACATTAGAAAAAGCTTTCAAAAATTGTCGAAAAGAACGAATAATGGCGCCACTGTGCTAGTGGAATGTGTGAAATGCTTCAAAATGAGTTTGAACAGTCGAAAATTCTAGCGGTATTGCACTTATATTATTTCGAATACGAGGTAGAGATGAAACTGCATCCATGGCCACGTGTCAACTGATAATAAAATGATAAATAAAAATGAATGAAATTTAATTCCACAACGGACACAAATAATTTCATTCCCATACTCTAATAAAGTTCATATTGATCGGGTCGTATCATTCTCTCGACATAATATATGTCCCCGCACTTTAATGCAACACGTGCTTAGGAGTTTCGACAGATGACGTTGGTAAATTGCTTTCCTTATGCCTATTAAATAAAGTTAAAAGTTGTGTCTCTTTGGCAGGAGAATAAAAATTATATGGGTCGTGTCATTACCTCGCACATGAACAAGAGTGTATATCAGTCAAATAACACAGGTGTTCCAGAGATGGTGATCTGCCCATCAGTTATACTGAGAATGAAGTTGTTATCTCCTTTGACACGTAGATTCTTATCTAAACATGACTGATTAAACCAAAGCGTATTAATTTCGTAAGGTAGAGCAATAACCTGTACAAATTGTCAAATGTTGTAATATAAGGGTGTGCAGTTTTTATTGGCACTGTAGCAAAATTAAATTTTACTGGCATCGTCTTAATACTTGTAGCGCACCATATGTGCTCATGTGCATTGTTTATTTTCTTGTATGAGTGTGTGTGTGTATGTGTTTGTGTGTGTGTTTGGCGTGTATGACTGTGTGAGAAACATTATGATTAATCTTTGGTATGGCTATCGTAAACCTTTCTGCACGAACAACGAGTTTGAACGTTATGTTTCATCACGAAAATCACCATTTGTATTCCCTTTATTCACACTGCCCCCAGGTCGCCCCAAAAAGGGGGGGGGGGGGTGTCCAGGGGCAAGAGATTTCTAGAGGCTGCCAACCGTCAACTCAGTTATAAATTATAAATTAATCTTTGTAGTAAATATTAAAATTTGTTCCTTGTAAGAGTCTAAGTTTGGGTAGATTACTATAAGTTTTATATGCAAAACTGTACACAGGTTTTTATCTACACAAAATTAAATAAGTTTTGGGGCTCATGACTGCTCTGCCCAGGATCCCTGAATTTCTGTCGGCGGGCCTGACTGCCCCTAGTGTTCATTTGAAAATGTTCAATTTCGGAGATCTTTATTTCTCTCTGAAGAAGGGCCCGGTAATATTATGATAGTGAAATCGATATTTGAAGCCCCGCCCCTATTGAAATATACTCGCTTATACGTCGGATCCAGCTGCAAACAACATAGACCCTGATCTATGTTGTTTGTTCTACTGATTACTCCTAAGAAACTGCATTGACCCAGATCTTCTGGCGCATTATGCGACGGCATATCTGGGTCTATGCAGTTTGCACTTTGACCCGACTTATAAGCGAGTATACATTGGTTCTGGTTTGAGACAATTCCGAGCTGTTTCTCTCTATATGACCGATTTCCGCCTAATGTCAAACTTTTCACTTCTGGAGCACGAACATTTAGTTCCCTGATAGCGTAAGATCTATATAAAAACACAGTGTATCAATGAGTGTTATTACCTCTTGCAAACATGCCAAGATTAAATCTGCCTAACAGAAGCCATCAATAAAAAGCGTGGACGTGACAGGTTTTCAAAACTCTGCCGGGAAAGAATAGTCTCCCTTTATCGAGTGAGTTATTTTTAGCATCGAATAAATTCCACAAGCCCTTACGCCGATTGATTTCCCGAAATGTAAATTACAGACACGTTGACAATCTTAAAATTAGGAAGTTGGACAAAAGAAAGAAAGAAGTATTTGTTTACATAGATGAAGAAATAGTTAATTCTACCCTAAATATATATATATATATATATATATATATATATATATATATATATATATATATATATATATATATATATATATAATAAAATAAAAACAAATATAGAAACAAACAAACAAAAACAAAAAACAACTACAAAACATGAAGCCGATTTTTGCTAGCAGCTATTCCTTCGAAATTCTGTATTAGTTCTCATTAGCGGCCTCATTAGATCAATCCGAATCTTGGAAAAGGGCAACTTATGTCGACATTTCAAGCCTAACTTATATTCTAAAAGGATTTTCATCTTTGAAAATGCAAACACAAATTAAACTAAACTGTCGAAGCAACCTTACCGGATTTGTGTATTGCGCACAGAGAGAGAGAGAAAGAGAGAGAGATGGGGGGGGGGGGGGCATGCGGGGGGGGGGGGCGGTCAAGTGAATGCGTTCTGATTGTTACCTTTAAAAAAGGTTAAAAAAAATTATTTCAATATTTTAATGTTTGTTTTCTTCAGCAGTCAACACTTTCTCATGATGGATACTTTATCTGTTAATATCTATCGAAAACGAGGGGCCTGTGATTGTAAACAATGAATGGTTGCATTTTCTCGTAAACAACATCTTCGTGCCTTTTCCTGCATCAGACAATTATCGAGAAAAGTGGATATACGGCAATGAAGGTAAGTCTTGTATAGATGTTTTCAAACTCAACGTTATGTACACGTCATCCTATCTCTCTCTCTCTCTCTCTCTCTCTCTCTCTCTCTCTCTCTGCGTGCAAACGTACAGATACATGTTGTAACACTGTGAGACTGTAGAGACTGCACTGAGTGAACTTGACTTCGCAACAACTATCCCGGTATCCCGGTGTCCCGATTATGACTTAACAAAGTGAACTATGACCTGTCGATGCTCTCGCTGCACGTTTGATATGACCAATGGACTGAATGGGAACTTTCAGTCTTAGATTTTTTTTAAAAATTCATTTAAATCACGTACAAATTTTTTTTACGTGTTTGAATCGCAAGGTACAATGGCGCCCATTCTTTTAGTATTAGTTTCGACTAGTTGTTCGCGCGACTTTATTTTGAACACTAAAATGTAGTTCATCAGTGACGGCGATTTGACCAATGAAATGATCCATTACATGAAACATTCATAATAATTGCAATTATATAATGTATGTAGTCAAGACGTACAGCCATATTCATACATTTATACATTATAGGGTATTCTGTTTATCGCTTTTTAATAATCTCCAAACTGCTAAATCCTTTATCGTATGCAATTACTAAACAAGCTCGTGTTGGGATTTCTTTATGTGTAAAGACGTTTATCGAATATGTGATCAAGGTTTGCAGTTAAGTTGGAATGTTGTGAGGAGACAGTCTGCGATCGTTGTATAAAGAAGATGGAAGAGGTATCTAATAATCACCCTGGGAATGTGTCATATTACTCTATTTAATGTCCTAGTACTCTATTTAATGTCCTTGTACTCTATTTAATGTCTGTCCTAGTACTCTATTTAATGTCATAGTACTCTATTTAATATAGAAGTACAACAAACCACATAAGAGCCAGTAGAAAGAAAAGAAAACATTGAGATATATATATATATATATATATATATATATATATATATATATATATATATATATATACACATGTATCAGGTAATGTGCCAACATCAACTGATATAAAATAAAGCGACTTTCAGTTTAGTACAACAATATTCAATTTGCAATAGACATCAATTTTTCCTAGATGTGCGAAATTGGCGTGGCTTTCACGATGGTGGGTTAAAGTTAAATTTATTGAAATTTAAAGTTGTACAATTTTTAACACAAAAACAAAAGAACTTTCGTCACATTTTCTGTTTGTGGAAGCGATTGGCGAATGTCAAAAAAAATGTTTATTTATTATTTTGGGCCAGCTTTCTTGTCTTTATTTTTGTATAGCATGCGTGTTTATACTGGAATCTTGCGAGCAAAAATTCTGACATTCCATCTATTTTGGCGAGGTGGAACGTGTGTGTGTGTGTGTGTGTGTGTGTGTGTGGATATAATGATAGAATGAGAAAGGCATGGTATTTTTTTTAAAAGCACTGAGAAGCAATGATTTAAATTACATGTATAATTCCATAATGGAGCGAGAATCACGTTTAATGGCTGGCTGACTGCCCGGCCAGCTGTTTTCATTTGATCTATCTACCTACCCTAATATGTCGATTGCAAAGTTCGTGCCCTCCAATTTGCGTTCCTGATCTTTCTTTGTTTCAATGCCAATGGCTTGATTATGAATCAGTGTATGGTTGCGTTTCTTGTTCAAAATGCATGTATGTGGACAGTTTAAATATGTGAGATGTGACGCTGTTGCAAACAGTTGTATGGAAAAAGGGTGTATATTGTTCAACAAACATGAAAATTGTACACAAGGATTTGTTAATAAATAATCAATTAAACAAAATGTGTGTTTCTTCGTCTGTCTGTCTCCTTTACACAAACTGTTTAGATACATATGTGAAGCTGAATATTAGACCCAAACTAACATTCCCATTTTATCTTTAGTTTGAGCTGACATTTATAGAAATCTTAGAGACATTTGACAATCTGTGCTTTCTTGTTATCGGCCAAAAGACTAAATTAAAACTTGGATGGAATACCGAGTGGTGATCGCGCTTATTAGTTCATATGTTCGAGGTACTGAAACCATAAATGATAGACGGTTTTTTATTTTCTTAACAGAAATCTCCATGACGACTTCCGCGCCCTATAATAAACTTACTGACATACAACGATCTTATGCCTGAAGAAGATACGCAAACGTTTTGACTAGTAACACTTTGTCTGCATTGACTGGTAACACTTTGTCTGTATTGACTGGTAACACTTTGTCTGTATTGACTGGTAACACTGTATCTGTATTGCCTGGTAACACTTTGTCTGTTTTGACTGGTAACACTTTGTCTGTATTGACTTGTAACACTTTGTCTATTTGACTGGTAACACTTTGTCTGTTTTGACTGTAACACTTTGTCTGTTTTGACTGGTAACACTTTGTCTGTATTGACTGGTAACACTTTGTCTATTTGACTGGTAACACTTTGTCTGTTTTGACTGGTAACACTATTGACTGGTAACACTTTGTCTGTTTTGACTGGTAACACTTTGTCTGTTTTGACTGGTAACACTTTGTCTGTTTGTTTTAGATAACAAATTCTTGTGCAATTCAACTAGATGCCCCATAAAAAAAAAAAGGAACTTTGCTTTCTTGGGTCCATAGTTAGCATTTATGGACAATGAATGAAATTGTTTCCTAAATGTAAAGGTGTTTGGAATTTAATAATTTAATATGAAAATACAACAATCTGATTCTTTAGATTCGCTCTTTCCGACAGATAATATATATATATATATATATATATATATATATATATATATATATATATATATATATATATATATATATATATTCTGAAAACAAAATAAGTATGCAGGTGTTTTTAAACTTAAAGGGTACTAAGGATTGTTACATTCATTATTGCTTTACAAAGAGGACCTTTTTATCCCATTAATGAAGACTCATACAATGTTTTGCATTTACCCTTCAATAGTTGAAATAAATGCGCTATTTCACACATTACACGCTGGACCGCTTGCCCTTATCAAGGTGGAATCATTTCTATAAAAACTCATTTTTGTGAGAAAATTCACATCAGATTGCACTTTGTCCGTCTCTTATATTAAGTCATAACGAATATAAATAATTATCTAAACGTATCGAAAAATATTTGACTGCTAACGTTCCCTTCTTTACGGCAGTATCGTACTGATTGACAAAAGTCTTAAAGATTAATTAATTTTGTCGTAAGTTTACGCTCAGGTCTTAATGGTTTCATTTGTATCCGTCGTAAGTTTACGCTCAGGTCTTAAAGGTTTCATTTGTATCCGTCGTAAGTTTACGCTCAGGTCTTAAAGGTTTCATTTGTATCCGTCGTAAGTTTAGGCTCAGGTCTTAAAGGTTTCATTTGTGTCCGTCGCAAGTTTACGCTCAGGTCTTAAAAGTTTCATTTGTATCCGTCGTAAAGGTTGCCAGTCTTGTAATAAATTAATCGCGTACGTGTAATTGTATCGTATTATATTATTCATAGCGTTTCTGCGATCTGTGTTCATCGTGGAAGGTTTGATAACGATTACATTTTTTTTCATTTGTTGTTTTAAGAGACTTACTTGTCCAGGTAAACGAAAATGAAAATATCGATGTCGATGTTGACGCATGCAGTTCTTTTTTTTAACTAGAGCGGCTTATGCGGGGCACAAAGTGACGATATCGTCCTTTTGCAGCAGCAAAATACAAAGATGGAGATCATAAAAACTGCCTTACTGTATTAAGAAAATTCTAAATTTGGAACAATAAAGATCATCAATATTGTCTACCTTCACTCTGGAATATTTTTTTGTCCATGGAATTACACTACTTTTTTTCTAGACATTCCACTTTAATCTTCGTATTTTAAGATCAAAACTGTAGAATTTGTTTTGGAAACCTAAAGAATTACCCTCCGCTAGGTTAGTAAGATTCGAAAATAAAAATCTTTCAAAGATTCCATACTCTTTTAAAAATTGATTTTGCAGTATACATCTTATATCACTTTGATTTTGGCTTTGCCCACCTCCCGGATTATGGCTTCCCACCGTCCCCCCCCCCCCCCCCGGAAAAATTCCTGCGGACGTCCATGTCAACCCTATGCTGATAATAAGGCCATAGGAAATGACTTGCCTGATGTAAAACATGGCAGGTTTGTATGTAGGTTTAACTGGATTGTTTTAACAACGTGCTAGAAATATTTGTGGGATTTTATATCTTTCTTGATCTCTTGCTTTCTCAATAACCTTATGTTCATATCCATCAATCGATTCCACCAGCGACACCAGTTCTAACGGGACAATACAAATTCAGAAATCCTTGTTGGTGTCTGGAAACCGTTGGCAAAAAATTTAATTACCACCTCAGACCATGATAATATTTGCGCGATATTACGCATGCATGACCAGACGAGTAGAATTAACAACAGCCCGATTTTCCCCCTAAAAGTTAAGGGTTAAAAACAAGTTTAGTCCTTTGTTCTTACTACTGTATATTTCCAAGTGATTAATTCAAAACATTCTTCTTAATTTGTTGAAGAAATCACTTAAGATGTCGTTCAGACATGGCTTAAAGAACTACGCAGTAAGTTACTCCCTTCGTTTACCAAATTATAGTATTTTAAAAAAAATTTAAAACAATTTGATTCTTTATAAGAATAAAGTGACATGAACAATAC
This sequence comes from Margaritifera margaritifera, assembly GCA_029931535.1. Classification (NCBI taxonomy): domain Eukaryota; kingdom Metazoa; phylum Mollusca; class Bivalvia; order Unionida; family Margaritiferidae; genus Margaritifera; species Margaritifera margaritifera. The sequence goes on from JAQPZY010001594.1 coordinate 4,516,717, forward strand.
ATTCTTTACGTTGGCAATGAAGGTCATTTTTCGTAGACTTCAAATTTCGATATTGCTACAAACATTTTTTGTTTTCATAAAGCAATTGAAAATGTGGCATGGGACAACTTATATGTCATTAGTCTATCCTCATGCTCTTTTTAGTAGTGCCTTGAGGTAAAACAAAAATTAGCTGGCTGTTGGCCATACAATCTTTTACCTTCAAAATTCAACAGGGTAAGAATCTAAGTGTTGTAGCTCGTCAGCTGCCAATTACAGCTGACCCTTGAACCAACTGGCCCCTTGAGAGATGACACAACACAACCTTCTAAATATGACACTTAGATACAAATGAGACAACGATAAATTTCATTCATTTAGCAACATGCCTTAATCCCTGCCCCCACCCCAGACATTTCTAAACTTTCAAACGGTAAAGATTAGCATGGGAAAGCTGGAACATGTTATACATTTCCTCGTAATTTGAAAACAAGTTACAATTTACTCATAAAAATCGATCCATTGTTGTGATTTTGATATTTGCTTTCAGCTGTTTTACATTTTGTTCGGGCGGTTATATTGCTAGGGATCAGGTAATGTTAAATTTATAGATGGAATTTTATCCTGTAGTTTACGACATGAATGCCACAAATTTATATGTGACATGTAATATGCCGACTCACATAGATGTCGTGGAAAAAGAAAAGTCCTTTGTATCAGTCTAAACAGCAATGACTCGACTAATTTGTTTTTAAAGTAGTCCATTATTGAATTAGGGCCAATTCTCTTCTGTTAACGATAATGACCCATTTAATATACAATAAAATATCGTGTTACAGCTCCGGTATACCGCATCTAGTATACATGGTTTTCATGACATCGATGACAAGTATAACACATATCTATTTCTCTGTCTGTCTGTATGTCGCTCCGACCATCTACCTACCTATGTGTGTGTGTGTCTGTCTCAGTGTTTACATACATTATATTCTTGTCCAGACTTTGGAGAAAACAAAGTCAATTATTCTTTTAGAACGCATCACTTGAAAATAGTATAGATGTCCCCTTAACTTTGAGATCATGTTTCTGGATCTTATATAGGCCTTAAGCTGCATAGTGTCTCTGAGTTCTAACGGAGAGTAAGATTTACATAATGAACAGTAAAATTTCCAACTGCCACAAAAAACAACAGCCTAATTCAGGAAGATCGACATCGAAACGCACTTTAGTTACATTTTAAGTACGAGCATTTTAATTATTTTCTTTTAAAAGAATCAGATGAATTTAGATGTAGTGTCTGTTTTGATTTTTAACAATTATCGCCATTAGTACAAAAGATCAAAAGTATGTGATATAAAAATCTGGCAGCCAAAAATATTCTTTTCTCTTTTCGCCCTTCTTGTGCAGCTGTGGCCTCAAACAAAAAAGCAAAATAAATAATATTAGTGTCACATACAAAATAAAAATAAAAATAACAGTTTCATTTCCCACTAATTTTAGTGGAAAGCGGTGGGCTGTTACAGAAGATATGAAGTATTCCCATTTGAGTCCTGTTGTTCTATGTATTGTATTGTTCAATCTTCATCGTCGAAATTATACTTGAAGCATAACTGTAGAAGGATCAAGTAATCCTCTCTTCAAAGGGGAACCGCGTAGGATCATTGGTCAGTGTGCCAGACTCACGACCAGAAAGATGCAGGTTCGAATCCTGCCCAAACTAGGCCAAGTCGGCCGCCGTGGTGTGTCTCTGGACAAGACACTTTACTTCAATTGCCTCGGCGCGATATAACGTTTCATGAATTGCTGTGTTGTTACACAACAATCAATCAATCAATTAATCAATCTACCATCAAACTTTCAATCATGAAGATGCATATGTAAACATTGTGGATTCATTGCATTCGAAAAAATAATCTGTGCCAGTTTAGCCAATTGTTGATCGGTGCCTTACAATCGGCAAATGTTATTGCTGAAATCTCAACATTTCAGTTACAAACCAAGAAGGCCCGACCTAGTGATAAACATGACTTAATATTCGTACATTTGCCACACTAGAAGTCTGTTTGCAAGGTCCGCTCGTTCGGTGTTGTTTTTATTATAAACTTTGCAGCCGTTATATGGAAAGGTGTTGTCCCGTAGAATTCTTCGTGTACAATCTTCCTGGTCCTGTCCTCATTTGAAAATGCGGTGGTTCAACGGTGAAGGCATGGGACTCGTTACCGGAAGCGTGCGGGTTCGCTTTCCACCACTGGATCAGCTCGAGATGGCTTCTGTAGTGTGTTCTTGAACAAGTCCCTTCACTCAGCTTGCATCTTCACGAGTTGCAGTGCCGTAAAACACCATACCAAACAAACCCAAACCAAACCACACCACACCAAACAAACCCAAACCAAACCCAAACCAAACCACACCACAGCAAACCATACAACCCAAACCTAACCACACCACAGCAAACCAAACTGTCCCTTTCTTCCTTATATCTTCATTATGATTTAGATATGAATTCTTGATTCAGATGCAATTCTGTAGCGCTTATTATTTTTGTTTATTCCAGGCTATTTGCTTATTTTGTACAATTTATTTAAACAAAGTATGCAAATCCAGTCAATTTATCAGCATAAATCCTATATTAGATCAAGATCATAAAGTACATCCCATGGAATCAATAGCTGCGTGAAATAAATTGCTGACAAACTTCGGAGAACCGAGAAGTTTAACATGTATCTAAATGTTTGTACAATGCTTGTTGATTATCAAATGATCTATATCATATCTCAGATGTCATTGGTGTTGAAGTCTGGGACGCTGACGTATGCAAAATTGCGTGACAACAAAATGCAGGTGCTGGGAACTAATACAAAGAAAGTTGACATCATGAAGAGCAAAGTATTCTGTTCGAGAGTTCGATTTTGAGAGGGACTATTTTTCCTTGTTTTGCAGTAACAAATATACTATTTGGACAGGAAAAATGGGTGGGAGTGTGACTGAACAACATTGATTCCCCTCTACATCCTCCACTGCTCATATATGTATGCATTCACCCTAAACCAGGAATGAAAAGGAAAATCACAATTTCATCTGACTGTTATCAAGTCCAATATCCGCTGTTATGTGAATAATTAGTTGAAACAACGCGTGGAAGAAAGTTATGCAATTTAATTATATCGCTAATATTATATTAGAGAATAAAGTTTGGAATTTCTAGCTGTTGTGGATAATTCATTCAAAGCAAGATAAATCTAGAACAATGTAAAATGAACAGTCATCTCAATCTTCTTAAGAATTTGTTTCCATGAGAAAAAAGGGGAGGTGCTAACCGTTGTCCATATTGCGTAGGCATCGTAATCAAATTTTGTTATGTGTGACATGAACTCAGTGTATAAATAAATACCATCTTTCCATGTTTGACATGAACTCAGTGTATAAATAAATACCATCTTTCCATGTTTGACATGAACTCAGTGTATAAATAAATACCATCTTTCCATGTTTGACATGAACTCAGTGTATAAATAAATACCATCGTTCCATGTTTGACATTAACTCAGTGTATAAATAAATACCATCTTTCCATGAAAACGTCTTTTACGATCATTGGCAAACAGGACACAATTGACGTCCGCACCGCTTGCAATTCGGGCTTTAGAGAATCACACGTTTAGATTGGATAAAATACCATGTTATCCGGGATTGTAGGCACAGACTGTTTCGTACGTAACATGTCCATTGGTTAAAAAAACAATGTACGTCACTGGTCACTCTGAACTTGTTAGTCTCTGGCGGAAACAAGAGAGGACTATATCCCATTGCAAAGCCTCCTGTTTTGTTGACCCGGAGGTCTCGGGCAATGCCTCGGTATGATTAACAGAAGTATTTATTTTTTTTTGGTCAGAAAAGCTTACTGTTCGCTAGGGGTGAAACGATACACCTGTGCCCGTATCGATACGATTCACGATACACAGCCTACGATACGATACATTGTCGATACACATATCAACTTGATAGTCTTTTCATTTTTAGAAGGTCTGTCAGTGGGGTAGGGTTGTGCTGTTTTATATGTGTTGACATATTGGTTGTATTTCTAGTATGTAGATTACAGACAGACATAGATTTAGCATCTGTTCATATGCCATTTTCATCTTGACAAGATAAAAAAAAGTACATACAAACAGACTACATATTAGTTGTTAATGATTTTAATTCAATCATTTAGGCCATTTGAGGCTACTGCATTTGATCGGATCCAGGACTCATCTTGGTAACCACATCCTTTTTTTTGCACTGCATGAATGCTTCTAAAACATCTTATTATCAATTTCATGTCTTCACTTAAATTTGAAAGACATGACGGTGTTATCTTCAACACAGAAGAAATAGTGTAATTTCCACCTGCAAGGAAAATCTTATCTAGAGCAAGTCCAGGTGTGGGAGTGAAGATGACTAACAACCAAAATCTATCACATTGCAGGCACTTGTTTCTGTTAATGAAAAGGAAAACTATTGACAATGCCCACTCCCCTTCTATACAAAATTAACAAATTAGCACAAGGTGACAAACCTGCACGTTTGAAATCTGCTTCCTTGCTGATTCTGTGCTAATTTTATTTATTCTGTTGGACGTTTAATCACTGATTACCTATATCAACGCACAGGAAACATTCCAAACTTGTTCTCCATGTACGACTTTAGTAATTTACAGATCATTTTATAACCATTTTGAACGAAGTTTCTCTGTTGCTTTGTATCTACCTGGATCGAGTTTGGATGACAATACTCCGGTGTGTCACGCAGTGAATAAGCTGCAGTCAATTCTGATTGGTGGTTATTGCTTACCCTGAATTGCAACAAACAAAAGTAGTTATTAATGATCAGTAAAGTACTTAAATCATACATGGGGAACAAATTTGGAAAGTCTCCTTTACGTTGATATATATTATCAGTGGCTGAACATGCTGATGGGATAAAATAATTGGCATGTAATCGGCGAAAGGGGTGGGGGTGGGGTGGGGGACACATTTCAAACTACGTAACCTTGTGTTAATTTGTAAAATGTGAGTGGGTGTTTTCAACAGGTTTTTGTTTCTTTTTTACTGACAAACATTAGTGTCTGTGCCTGCGACGGCCGTCTCCGATAAATTCTCAGTTTAAAGAATAAAAAGGCAAACGACTAATAATTATTCATGACTGCTGAAGATTAAAGTAACTTCTATAGGGTAAGTATCGTTTTGTATCGATTCTTCACCTCTTGTGACGATACGTGTATCAAAATGGCAAAAGTATCGATGCATCGATATATCGATGAATCGTTTCACTCCTACTGTTCGCCTATTCTTCAATTAGGCAAAGAGCACATGTTGTCTTGATGGCAGCACTAGAAATAAGTTAAACCCAGAGAGCAAGCCCAGTTTAATATTGCATAGCTTTTCAAAATCCCCGTGAGGAATTGCTGCTCCCAGTCTGCTTTTATATTATTGCATAGCGTTGATGAGCCGTACTTAGCGAATCGTTGGTCAAACTAAGAAGCTTTGAACAAAGTTCACGGTCTGAAATAACGTACCAGTAAATATATTAAATATGTCTCGCTCATGACATCCCTCCACAAAAGATAAAATGAGCATTTCTCTTTTCCTGTACAAGTAACGCACGCCGTAACCTCCGCTCCTCTAGCCATCTAACTATTATCACTTAAACACAGATGGAACTGCCACACTTCAGGCACACAGATGGAACTGCCACACTTCAAGCACGCTATCTGCATCAGTTAAGTTTAAAGGCAATTACTAATATATGTTTATTTATTTATGCAGCGAGGAAATGGTTACGTTTTAAGTTTACCATAATCACTCTAGTGAGGCCTGGCTTTTATCACTAACACAAGCCATATTCCTGAATGCTCAATTACGGCTTTCATATCATGTACATCTGGTCATAGAACCTACCGAAATATCAACATCATGCAACGTGACAATATATTTTAGATCAGAGCTGAATTTCACCTACAAAAGATGGAATCCGGTATTCAACTCAAGATCCAAATGGTGCAATATCTAATTGCTGGAAAGTTTAGAAAATGCTGTCATTTGCCTTTTGTTAACGGCACTTTCAACACAGTATTGGCTCTATCATGCCGAGGAAATGGGAGCTAAGTGCCTTTGAAATAAAAGTACTTGTGCGGTTTTAATTAGGAGAAGAGGTAGTAGCTGTACGCTTGCACGGTTAACCAGATGCAAGGTTTATACATCAAATGAGTGTTATCACAGTTAACTGTAGCTTTGTGAATTTTAATTAATTGTTTTTTGATCCATGCTTAACTAAGTAATGTCACTATAGTAAAGCATATAGCTTCAGAGATAAAATCTATTTTGCTCCTTTTCTTTAAGAACTCGAGGTTTAATAGAATGCATCCCAATGGTACAGAATTAGTATCTGTGATCAGAACAGTTTCGCCCCGGGTCCTTGTTTTACATGACAATTACAGAGCTTGAATGTCCGCGTTAGTCATCAACAAAGAGACTTTATCAGGAATTTCTCCCTGTTAATTACGTAAGAACCATTTAGCTTTTGCTGCTCATCGATCACAGTGGTGAGACATTTCCTTTCCATTTTTGTGATTTATATAAGTTCACCATTTTTTGTCATTTGATGTATACCTACAAAATATGTGCAAAATAAAAACCTTTTTGTTAATTTTCCTTTAACATAGGATCACAAAGATAAAGGATACCGTTCCTTTGCAATGCCATAATTTGTGATAATTAAATTGAAAGGTCAGGAAATACGGCTACTGTAACTTCATGGATTGCTAGTGACTATGACTGGCAAAATGTAACTATGGCTCTAATGAGATAGTCGGGGATTAAAAACCAAAATAGAAAATATAACTATGTTTTGTGCACACGCATGATATTGGCTGAAGGACTCAGAAAGCACATTTGTCTGTATATCGAAATGAACAATAATGTCTTGCTTAGAAAATCCAATGTCTTAGTTTTGTATTTGTGTGCAATATGTCATTATCGGAAAGAACAATAGCAACTGTTGGCTTCAACGATTTCCGCTTCTTCATAGGACCATATATATATATATATATATATATATATATATACGTTAATAGACAAAGAAATGCAAAGCTTTGGATACATTTGGATACAGTCACATGACATGCGTCATGAAGTTTACAGGAAGATTCGTATAATGACATACAAAGTTATGTTTTTAATTGCTTTTGTTCATCTTGAGTTTAAAAGTTTCAATCTTATCATGTTTTAAAAATCTATCAATCTGTCAAATCTTTTCTGGGAAAAAACTTCGGTCGACAAGGATATTCATGGATTGATATTTTAGAGACGTGACCTGTACCTATGTACATAATACTATAATGTCACCTCTTGCGTCTATATATGGCGTTGCATTAAAACAAACAGAAGTCACGAATTTCTCTCGGTATTTGTGTTTGGTGTTTTAATTGTGGTAGTTAGTTGTTTCAACCCCTGACGAAGAGCTTGTTTAGCTCGAAACGCTTAGAAACTGTTTTGTATTTGCGCTGTTTATATATATATATATATATATATATATATATATATATATATATATATATATATATATATATATATATATATATATATGGGTACTATTTTTAACAAGTTTATTTCCGAGGCATAACGTACTCTAATTTCCTTCCGACGTCCATAATGTTTGTTTTTATATGTACAAATCATTAGTTAATAAATATTAGTGCTTTTTTTACATGCGGAGTTAACCTTCCCAAGTACGAAACACTGTTTGATAAATATGGATGCTTTCTTCCATACAGAGTAAACCACTGTTATTAGAATCTCAGGTACAGTTTCATCATGAAACATACAAAGAGTAAAATTGCTTTAGGATCCATACAAACTTTAATGCAAGTTTTTTTTCTTCCTGTCAACAAAGTGTATTTATATAAGTTTTGAGGACTGAAATATTGGATTTCATGGTTTTGTTTCAAACAGGGAAAAAAAGCATTACAGTAGATTCACAATGATGCTCTCCAAAACCTTTTATCTCCATACCAGCTCGTAAGCGACTAAAATTTCACTGTTAAATATATACAAACCTCTCTAAACTGATATACACTACATGACCTCAGCATTCGATGTAACTTCTCAACCTTTCTTGATTACGTACCATGAATGTCGCGCCATATGGAGTCTCCATTTTATTGCAAAGTGTCTTAGATCTGACAGAGACCTTAAAGGCAAGTATTTTATCACTGCAAACTAGTTTCAAACATGATTTAACTGGTTGATAAATATCCTAATAAAAAAGCAAGGCATTAAAGCCAAAACCATTAGATGGTTTGATTCTGTTGAAGATCGAATAGCGTTTGGACGGTTTTCGGGTGATTACAAGAGACAATAACTTATGATATACTGGCACTGAAGGAATCTTAACAGTTTCTATTCTGTGTATGCTTCCTGAAAGCTAAAAAGCTAAATCTAGCATATGTTTATCAACGTGGCTCTATTGGCATGATGAAAATGGTAATTCCTCTTCTTTAATATTTGCTTTGATGGATATTATTAAATTAAAGCGGTGTGTGATTTGATATTATTCACATTATGTCCACACAAGGGTTTCGACTTAGCATTATCTAAATATGGTTAACTTATGTTTTCGGAACTGAATAACATTGCAATCCTATTTCCTTTCATACATTCAGCTCGAAAAGAGCATGTTCGGTTACAGTAAGTTACTTCAAGATTTAACAGAGAATAATATAATCGTTTGATTTCCTCACGCTATATCCAGGCAATGTTAATCGGTGAAGAAACTGTGACGTAAGTCTGCCATGTTTGAGAAAATTTGGTATCAAGATTTTAAATCCGTTCAGAATTTTAGCGCTTGGGTAGCATTGGCATTTTTAACTACTTGATTTAGTTGAGAATTAGATATATTTTGTTTTGAATGACAAGTGTTTGTTTCCAATGTATATATAATTTACCATTGCAATCGTCAAGTTTTAATATGTCTAAGGAGAAATAAATATTAGTGAACAGAAGAAAATCAGGCAGATAAATTGGACCAGATCTATATGTACTTAGATTGTAGTTCAAATTAGGCTTCGAGATGAATGTGTTCTGGAAGAAAAGAAGGAATGAGACCGTGGGTATTACTTATTTGTACATTCTGGTATCGTGTTGATCTGCAATCTATACGTTCCTTGTATACTGAAGAATTTGAAGGATTGAAAGCTTATAATTTTGTACTAAAATAGGTATTTATGGCAAGGTTTATTCAGAACAAAGGATAAAATTGACCTCGCCGCAAACAAGGAAAACGAGGTTATAAACAACTTAAAGCTCCAGCCATTTATTTCTAATCAAATTCACAATTGTTGCCAACGATTTAACTGTTACTATATGACCAGAGAGAGAGAGAGAGAGAGAGAGAGAGCGTTATTACTGGCTTTAAATCTTTTTGTGGAAAACTTTGACATTTATATTCAGTCGTCATTTGTATGTAATTTTACAACTATATTGAAGTCAATCAATTTACTGAAATGCATGCATATACACATATATAATTGCACCAATCATGGTGTATAACTGTATAAATAAAATAGTTTTAGAAATTAAAAAATAAACATTTTTAATAAAGAATGCTACATTATTGGCGTTAAAACTTCCGTCTTCAGAAACGGAACCTAAAGAAATGCAATAAACAGTTTAAATGTTTAAAGGTATACTTATTTCAGTCTTTGCATTAGGGCCTACTTTGCATTACTTTGAATGAAGGCTGCCAGTTATGCTAATAAAAAGTCCGTCTTCTTCGGTTAAAAACCTGTTCCTGTTTATTCGAATTTTAAAAACATAATTTGTGATAAACTTAGTAGTTAAATATAAACATTTATTGGTTAAATATTTCTTATATTGTTTTCAATTTTTGTAATCTTTGCATATCAACTGTGTTGTTCATTCTGTGTTAAGGTAAAAAGTGTGACAAATATACATATATACTGTGTGTGATTTTTAAATTCATTGCATTAGTGAGTTAGTTTCTTCCACACTAATGAGTTCAAGTTATATCAAAATTAGTTAGTATGAGTGATGCATTGATGTATTGTATGTCATAGTCATATTTTTGTCTTTTTACATCCCGTATAGAGGGATACAAGAACATTAAATATCAAGTATAGATCTGCGAAAGCTGGAGCAGTGATATGTTTTGTTTTACATCATATACGTGAATATGAGAACATTTAAAAATATAGAACTTGAACATCAGTAGACCACTCAGATTTTCTGTATCACCACCTCTTATAGGGGATATGACAAAACTAATATAAGAAATATAATATAATGTCAGTTTACATTATTGGACGGGATTAAAATGTGGTGACTGCTTGTCGTTTTACAGAAGAACTTTCAAGGAAATAAAAGTGTTAATTTGTGGGAAACATTACAAAAGATAGACTCCAATAACATTAAAAGATATACTCCAAAAGCATAAAAAGGATAAACTTCAATAGCATAAAGAGATATACTCCAATAACATTGAAAGATATGCTAAAGTAGCATAAAAAGATATACTCCAATAGTATAAGAAAATATACTCCAATAGCATAGAAAGATATGCTAAAGTAGCATAGAAAGATATACTCCAATAGTATAAGAAAATATACTCCAATAGCATAGAAAGATATGCTAAAGTAGCATAAAAAGATATATTCCAATAGTATAAGAAAATATACTACAATAGCATAGAAAGATATGCTAAAGTAGCATAGAAAGATATACTCCAATAGTATAAGAAAATATACTCCAATAGCATAGAAAGATATATCCAATGTTTGAGAGAAAAAAAATACAGTCTTAAAGATTACTTTCAATGATGATAACTGTGTAATAAACCAGCAACATATTTAAAAGTAAGATGGTTAAAACAGTACAGTACGAAGAAGGAATAAACTATGCAGTTTGTGTGGGTAAAATGCACAAATTTGTATTCGGCTTAGAAGTTTTTACATCACGTGGATAAAGTAAACACCTTTCGTAGTCTGTAAATATACAAACTTTGAAGTTTCATTCGACATTTAGCAATAACTGAGACTAAAGTACACAACTAAATGGTAAAATCAATATTTGCGATACACTAACTTGTAAAATATTACAAACATAACAGAGAAATCTGGTAGTGGAAAATGGAAAAACGAAATAACAGGTAGGTAGAGATAGTGTAAAATCAATCAGATTAAAATGATATTACAATGGATGAAATGAAAATAAACATTAGTGAGAGAAACAAAAATACTAATTAGTGTAAATGTGGAAAAGCAGGAAAAAGAAACTCATAATATTTGCACCAGAAACGAACATTACACATTATTTTGTTGAAATTTAAATAATGGACTTAACTAGATTTACTCGTAAAAGCAGACACTAAACTGCTTTAGGAGACCCAAGGGAACCGGTAGAACCTTAACAACATTAATTATTCTATGGGTAGTAAAATGCTTATGCCCCTTTAAAAAAATGAATTATAGATCGCTACAGATATAACTATCTAATGCACAAATTATTGTTGTTGGATCAACATTATTTGGGTTTGTTGTTTTTTGTGGAGGTTTTTTTGTTGTTTTTTTTCTTGGTTTTGGTTTTATTTTGTTTTGTTTTTGTTTGTTTGTTTTTAAATCCTATTAACTCAGTTATCAACAGTGACTATAACATACGGGTAAATACGGTAAAGATGGATAAACAAGATCAAGGTCATTTTTACAGGTATTAAGTATAAACAGCGCAGGACCATGGCAGCTGTAATTATTTTCCTAGATAGTAGTAAAATAATTGGACTGAAAGATCAATCAATGAAACGGCTGTGCCCCATCCCCACATGCAAGAAATATCCCCTCCAGATATGTACATGTATAAACATATATATGTATATGTGGATGTGTGAAAGAATTGAAATAATTAGATTATTTATTTCATTTGAGAGAGAAAGAGAGAGAAGTAAAGAACCAAAGAAAGATATACACCAACACGCACGCAATGAACAGATAAACAATGCATCTAGACACATTCTTTTGTTTATATAGGATTGATAGAACAAAACTACAAACAATAGGATATATATAAACCCGTTCCCTGACACCAAGAAGAATTGACACACAAACAACATATGCTTATATAAACAGCACCCCAAAGGGGACAAAAGTATATAATTTAATAGACCTTAAGGACAAAGGTCGCTCATGATTGTAAAAGTCAGAACAAGGAAGAAAGGCAAGGAAACTCGCCCAACAGGACGTTATGCCTGAAGGGAGAGCAGTAGGAACCTAGAAACCTAATCTGGAAAAATTCTGAAACAACTATATCAAAATCAAAAATAGAAAAATATCATTCCAAATTATTTTTTCCATTTTTTTTTTTTTTTTTTTTGGGGGGGGTGGGGAATATTCATATCATCTTCGGGAAAGATAGGGATTAACATACATAAAAGGCTTTGATATTCGATAATATGAGGGGCATATCTTAAGCGCTAACCTGTTCTATATGCTGGGACGAGGCTGCGAGGTGTCCGCAAATAAAGAATAATTAATGAAGCTATATACGGGAGTTGATACAGATAATTCTGTACTTATAAAATATATGACAATAATATACATGTATGGACTGGTACAAATTCAATGCCACGAGTAAAAGTTTTTATAGACCTATAAAACTATATAATACGTACGTGCGCACGATTTATTGGACGTAAACGTCGATTGGCCTTGCTTGCATAAGTGGGATGTATGGACTGCTACATTCACTGCATTGAGTTGATAGGATTTTATAGAACTATATATTTTACGCAGCACGCACGCACGATTTAGTTGACGCGTATATCGATTTGCCTAGATTGCATACGTTGGCTGTATGGACTGTTATATATTCACTGCATGGAATTAATAGGATTTTAAGGACGTAGCTATTTTATGATAGTACGTACGTTTAACCGATGTACTTGACAGAAACATCGATTGGCCTAGCTTGCATAAGTAGGACGTTAGGTTAAATCAGGCTTCGTTCGTTGTTTATATAGCTTTTATTAGGATTTTTTTTTTCTTCAAGTTCTCCTCATGGTTCAGAGAGTGAGGTCAAGGATTCCGAGCACACAGTCTCTTCAAATATGTGTCCAAGTCTACGTCACGGCATATATATATATATATATATATATATATATATATATATATATATATATATATATATATATATTAAATGAGCGCAGCTGTTCACACACGCCGACCCGTGATGCAAGTATGGCACCAAATTGTTTCCAAACTTATGACTTGAACTTGGTTTAAATTACAAAATATGCCAACTTCTGGTGCATCGAATACTTAATGATAGTTTGTAATCAATAGAGTTTGACTAACTTCTGGCATTTCTAGACTTAAACCTAGATTCTCCAATGGGGGTTGTAATCGACCGTGTAATTTGAATCAATTGATGGAACATCCCCGCTAATTTTACTTAGGAAAGCAAAACGGATCAAGTCCCTTAGGACACCCAGGTGCACCATGATGCTTAGGTTGGTTGTCCTCAGGGACAGACAGATCAAAGAATGCAGATGGGCCTTTGCTAAAATGTAAACAGGGATTATAAAAAAGGCCATACAAGTTATATAATTACCAATAAACACATAACATAATTTTTTTTAAAAATTAAATGACGACAAAGTCTGTTTACACTAACCAAGAACATTATTTACGGTTTATATACTTTTACACAAAATGTTCGGTTGCTTTCACAAATATTAATCAATTGTGGAGGCAAATTAAACTGGACAAGAAACAAGGGTAAAGACCTATAAAATCTTCAGAACTTTACGATTGGCTGATAAAACAGTCTACTTACTCATTACACAAACAGATCAACAACGACAAAAGCAACAACAAAAGATTCAAGTATAGAAGAGTTTATGTTAGTCACCCAAATGACCAGATCCAGGCAGATATTGTTGAATATGACAGCTTATGAAAAATTCAGCTATAAATACAAATATATTTTGACGGTGATAGGTGTCTTCTCAAAATATGCCTGGGTTAAGATAGTGAAAACAAAAACGGGAGAGGATATACATGACGCTTCTATTGAACTATTTAATGAGAGAAAACGAGAAGAAAAAATGCAGTTCGAGAAAGGAAATGAATTTTACAACCGAATAGTTAAGGAATTCCTGGAGAAAGAGAATATCGAGTACATCTCCACATACTTATACAAAGAAGCGTGTGTATGTGGAAATATTTTACTGAGCATAAAAGCAAAAAATATATAGCTATATTACCAAACCTTATTGAAGGATGCAACTCCTCATATATCAGCTATGTAGACATGTCGCCATATGAAGCTAGTAAGTCAAGCAACAATGCAAAGGTAGACATGTCGCCAAATGAAGCGAGTAAGTCAAGCAATAATGCAAAGGTAGACATGTCGCCAAATGAAGCGAATAAGTCAAGCAACAATGCAAAGGTATGGATTAGCTTATTTTGTTATCTTAAAACAGATGCTTATTGAACGAACAAATATAAAATAGGTGAGAAGATTAGGGTCTTTATATATAAGTCTGTTGCTGCTAAAGGCTATCTACCTATTTTCACGTAACAGATTTTACAATCAGACAAGTAATAGTTAGGAGACCCTGCAATATAAAAATTCGAAGACTTAACGGGTGAGCATATTCAGGGAATATTTTACGAGGAGGAGCTACCTCTATACGACAAACAAGATGACGTCTTCAAAATTGGCAAAATATTAAAAAACTAAAAATGAATCCTAAAAATATGTGCTGATAAGATGGAAAGGATCTGCTTAATCTTGTATTCGTTGGGAGCCGAAATAAAATGCTGCTTCTCTAAAAACATTGTACAAGTCATAAGTAAAAAATGTATATTATATAAATTGAATCAATTATATGGGATATGTGTTAGAAAATTAAGTCTATTCATGAAATGGAACGCAGAGATACGAACTACACACGAGATACATGTTGTGTAAACATACTGAAATCTCAATGTTGTTATAGTGGAATAGATACGAAAATCTGAGAATATAACCAAGCAAAAGTTACATGTGAATGTGGAAAAACTCTAAAAAGATACTCAATACTTTATCATTGAAAAAGGTAGATTTCTCATTATTTTAATAAATGAAAAAAGCACCCCCTAAAGACGAACATTTTGTTTTTCACACCTGAAATCTTTAGTGAAAGAAAATAGTACTATGTAAATGGTAAACATTTGGTTTGATACAAAAATACCAAAATCGTCAAAGAAGGAAATTGCAACCTCCTATAATCCGTTTTATGACGAGAAGATAATGAAACAATTTTTCTTTTGATGACTTATTTGATTGATTTGATTATTTTTTAAAGAACTTGAACCATACTAATGGAAAATGATAGGTAGAAAAATTAAAGCTTTATGATCTGTAAAGGTCCAGTTTTATTTATCTATTAAATTCGGAATAGTAGATGATGTATGTTTTGTAAATTGGTATCATAGAACAAAACCTGCAGACATAATGAACGAAAACAAAATAGAATCTAAAATTCAAGAATTGTTTGATGAACTACATGCAAAATTTGGACAGTGAATAGATGTAGATACAAACTGTTTTTTGATAAAATAAATTTAGTACATATTGATACCTTTATATCAATAGCTGGAAATTCATATGAAGATTACAAGATTGGATTATATATAAAAAAACAAGAAAACCTGTAGTAATGTGCAAAATAGTGGTATTAAATGTTTTATGTGTGCAATATAATCTATTTTAAATTCACGTATGACTCATCCCTATAGGTCACAAAAATATGACCTTGATAAATATAAACACTGATTTAAAAAATCTCCAATAAATATACAAGATATAAAAATCTGAAAATGAATTTAATATTTCTGTTAATGTCTATGATCCGGTAGACAAACTTATAAGACTAGTAAGAATAACAGAAAGAGACAAGACTTCCTTGTAGATCTTTCAATCATATTTGAGGAAGACAATTGTCATTCTTGCAAAAGAAAGGATTTATCAAACTTGGTTTCATCCAAAGTAAACAAAAGCGAAAGAAAAAAGTACTTTTGTACGAAATGCTTTAAAAAAAATTTCTTCTGAATTACAAATAACAGAAACATAAAAGATTACGCAACCAAACAGCTAGCATGATAGACATAATGCCAGAAGAGGGTTCTGTCGTTAAATTTAAAAACTACCGAAATCAACCAAAGGTTTCTTTTGTTATTTATAGTATTGTGATTTTTAAAGTATTGTTGAGCCAATAAGTAATGAAGAAGTCAACGTCGATACGATATCGACACTAAAAACAGCAAAACACACACCAGCTGGATTTTGCCTTTGTCCAAGGCTTATGAACCTATGCTTTACAGAGGAGAAGACTGCATCGTTAAAGTTTACGCATATCTATCAATCTGTCTATCTATCTATCCATATATATATATATAGCTATCTTTCTATCTATATTTATCTATCTATCTATCTATATCTATCTATCTATCTATCTATCTATCTATCTATATATATATATATATATATATATATATATATATATATATATATATATATATATATCAGTAAGGAATTTATAGTTGATAGATTTGAGAAAAGGGGTGACAGCTTCCTAACCCCCGAGAGGGTTTTGTTAAACGAACAATAAGATTTCTAGATAGTTATAGATTTATGAACCAATCACTAAAGCAACTTGCAGGAAATCTAAACGATGATAAATTTATAGAAACAATCAAAAATGTGAACAAATGCAAACAGAGAGCAATGCGAACACGTTCTCAAAGTTTTTGAGAAAAGATATTTATCCGCACGACTACATAGATTCATTCGAAAGATTTACTGAAACTGAATTATCGTCAATCGATAAATTTGATTTAAACCTCACTGGATCAGGAATTAGGAGAGTGGATAAACCCATATGTTAAAGATGTTATGAAATATTTCATATTAAAATCTCCTAGTGATCTTTACGAGTACTACGAAGAGTAAGACACTTTAATGTTGTGCGATATTGTTTTGAGAAATGTCGATCGCGTGTGTCAATAAATATAAACTAGATCGACTACATTATTAAAGTGCATCAGACCTAGCTCACGATGCTAGTTTGAAGAAGGAAAAATAATGGTATAATTAGAATTGCTAACAGATTATGATATGTTTTTAATGATTGTGCCTGGAATTAGAAGAGGCATAAGCATGATGCCTAATAGATATGCTAAGCAAATCACGAGTATTATAACAATGCCAAGCAAATAAAGAAGTTGTTCTGAATCTTTACCTGCGCATCAGAAACAAAATAAATATACATCTTTTGTGTATCTATGTTTTCTTTCTTGTTTATCTTTATGTGTATTCCTTGCTAAACATTAGTTAATCTAAGTCCTATTCCATGATATGTATTATCATGTGTGCTTCTTAAATAAAGACATAAACAATGGTGATCAGTATTGACATTGTTTACACTAATATTACAAGTTTGAGTGTCTTTTTATTGTTCATCCAAGAAATATTTCTTTTCGACTGTAAATTGCCAATCTAATTTATACCCATGTGAATAAAGCATGCAATGTAATCCTTCCGCAGGAATAATTTCTTTTTCTATTGCTGAATTAAAATACTTTTCAGGATCAGTTCTCTTTCTTTCTATTTTTTTTTTTGCACAGTATTAAGACTACTTCTTGGTGAATCAAATATTATGTTTGTTAAGGTCTTATTAGCAGCTATATCAACAATTGTCTCTCTTGTGATATAAACATAAAAAGATAAAGCTCCATTTGCATTCTTATAGCTTCCATAATTAGCCATTATAAGATTTAATCGTATCGTACTAGAGACAAATATTCTCCAATTAATAATCTTTGTTTGCACCTTCTATTACTTCAGATGCTTTTTCCAATGTAATTATAAATATCAAATCCTGAGGAAGAACAAAAGGACACAATGAACGAGGATGTGTCAGCATCTGAAAATCGAGTTGAATTCTGAACTTCGTTGAGTATGCAATAAAATGAACAGCTTCTGTACACCTATTGTGTGCATTACCAGCTTCGGTTTTTCATTCATTATGCCTCCTTCTTTCATAATTGTTCTCACAGACGTTGGTAACCACAAGTCTACATTTGCTCAAATGTTTTATCATGTATTATTCCCTCTTCATCAGATCCAGTAGCATCAAATAACTTGAACAGATAGGTACTGTTCATGATAAACGTTTGGTAATTGCTCCTCCGATTATTACTGCTGCTGTTGCTATTTAATGATAGAATATTGGTATGATGTCCCCAGTTTCAAAACATAACGTAATAGAATCATCAATATTATCTCCAACTAGTTTAACTGAAACAAATTAAATATTGTTTTCTTAAACATAATATGCTTTTGACTATTATTCTTTCATATTCTTGTCTGCTTACAGTTTTTGTTTGGTAATATTCTCTTGCAAGCAAGAGTTGTATTATTTACCAATAATTCAATATAGAATTAAAATCAATGTCTCGAATTATCTCGTATGTATACGTTGTTTTAAATGTATTTATTTATTAAATTCAATACTAACCTGATTTATTTATTTTAATAACATACATCTCAATCTGACTCTTACATATATATTGCTTGATGTATTCAGCAAAATGTGATGGCGCATCGCTAAATCCATAAGTAGAAGATAATAGTGATGTAAAACAGAGAATATATTCAAGAAAGCGTATAATTTTGGAACATTATCAAATCTAGTATATGAATGTGGGTAAGTGTCTTTTTCCCAATAACAACGCCTTCTAGTGTACTCCGAAAATCAAATAACAATGTATTTCCAGGCAGTTTTCTGTCATCATCTCCGTCATTATCTACATCGAATTTTTTTAAACTTATATTATAATCATTCAACCTTTTATTAATATCATCAATTGCAAGAGTCTTTACTGTAATATCTACCAATAAGTTAGTTAATCATTTATGTCTTTCCGATTTAGCTGTATCAGTTTTTTCAATTAGTGCTAAAGTATTTTAGTGCTAAAGAATTTTTTCTACGTCACCATTATTATTTTAAAAAATTTTGCCTGCTTTTGTTATCTTTTTATCTACGTCATCATTCATTTCTTTTCTTAAACGTTTAAGCCCTCTATCTAATTCGTCAATATTTACTTGTATAGTTCAAAACGTTGAATCTAATGCCAGTGCAACTTTTTCATCTGTGAAAGTTATTATTTCCTTAATACTCTTTTTTACCACACCAATATTATTAAGAAATTATTTATCTGCTTATACTTTATTATCTCTTAGAACTTGTTCACCCTTTCTTCTATTCCGGCACATAGTTTGTTTTGGTTTGTTTTTGAGAGAGAGAGAGAGAGAGAGAGAGAGAGAGAGAGAGAGAGAGAGAGAGAGAGAGAGAGAGAGAGAGAGAGAGAGAGAGAGAGAGAGATTTACTAAATCCTATTCTTTCAAATGTTTTTTAGAATCACTAAAATCTGAAATAGATATATCGTAGGTTGTTTTCATCGATCTAATCTTTGTTTCACTCACATTAACCTTATTCTTTAAGTCCTCTATCTTTGTATTCACTTCTTAAAAGTAATATTTTCTCTGAACTTTTGAAACAGTATTATTGGCAGCTGTTAGTCAATCTTCCAACTTTTTCATACCATCTTTAAGCACATTAACAAACTTTTCAATATCTTCATTCTGTTTTTTCCCCTCGTTTAATTTTATGGCTTTAATGTATTGTACTTTTCTATAGACTTTTTTATTTCCTCTAAGTCACTCTTTAAGGTTGTTATTTCAGCATTTATCTTTTCTTCGATAGGTTCTAATAATTTCTGCATGTTTTCCACAATCTTATGTTTGATTCTGCTCCAACAGATTGTACTTAATATAATATTTCATCTCTTCATAAATCTTGAGCATCTGAAATCTTTTTCTTGTTATCGTCTATTTGTTTTTGCAGTTAGAAAGATTTTAGTATATTTTTCTGTGATAATCGGAACCAGAGCTGTTAATTAATTACTAACTTGTTTTCTCCATGTTTTTACATCCTTCAAGTTATTATCCTCGAAAGTCTTACGTATTTGTGTGTAAAAGAGTTTGTGTACAAACACTCTAGCACCTGCATCAGAATATAGAACCTTCTAAATTTGTAACATGGTTGTTGTTGAAGTTTAACTCATTGTTTAGTTACTGACTTAGTGCTTCATCTTTCTTATCTTTTTTCATCTTTCTCTATGAATTCAAAACTAAAATCACTAGGACCTCTTGAAGATATTTCTTTCATTTATTTAAGATGAAACAACTATTCTAAAGATATATGTAATTGGTATACCATTAAAATCTATTATGTTTCCATTCTCAACTTTATTGTTTATCTTTAATCTCTTTTTAGTACCTTTTTGTAATTTTGTCTATTGACTACTAACATCGTATTAGACAAAATCACCTTTTTTAATAGGTAGGGACTCAAATAGAGTAGGGTCGTAGCCATTACAGTAGTTATATATATATATATATATATATATATATATATATATATATATATATATATATATATATATATATTGTTCAGTTGATCAAGGAAATTATATAAGCTTTACATCTCTGACTATTATATCCCAGTAATTAAGATTTGTAGTTGGTTATATACACTGTGTAATTATTACCCAGAGTTATTAAAACTTTAGAGTTATGTTTCTGACATTCAATATCTATGCTTTCTTCATTATCGCTATCAGAAGTCATTCTTTCTTTGACTTTTTTCAGATACATTTCAAGATTATATAAATCACCAGGTATTGGTTTTGTCGTGGTTTCATTCTCATCGTATATGTAATAGAATATTATATATTCTATTACATATTCTATTACGACAACAATAAGATTAGGTGTTGCGGGCATTATAAAAGGATATTCGTATTTCGTATAAGGGTAAACTAAAAATGTTATCACTTAACACTATATGTAGTCAGACATGTGGAAGTAACATTTTCGATAGAATAAGTTGGGTAAAAGAAGGAAAAACTGTGCTTGAAAAAGATAAAGCTACCGAGCAAATAGCTAGGTATTCTCTAGAACCAGCCCTTACAATCAGACAACTTGAGAACCTAATATACATATCACATGTGACCTAATACACTGCTTTTATCCGTTATTTCTTTATTTGTTGCTCCACTGCTATCTTGTAGAAAACAATAGGTCCATTCTGTTAATTATTCCGATGTTGTTCAGAGTTATAATACTCAGGACTGTATCGTATCCACCATCATCTATTCCACCATTTGTCTGGTTCATATCTTCCTGTCTACTTACCTCAGCATCAATCATTTCTCTCTGTTTTGTAATATGTTCTAGCTCCATTAGTAACAGTTGAAGGCTCCTCTTTTACATATCTCCAATCATGATGTGCGGGAATATTAAAGTTATTACAAATTATCTTAAATTGTTTTAGATCTAAATTACTGTTTGTTGGATTAAATATTTGCCCATCTGGTAATGTTGGTGAAGATTCAGACAGCAGTTTTCGTATTTTGAAAGTATATATGAAACCTATAAATCGATTGTACTAACTCTGGTATACATTTATATGATAAATACCAAAACGATATTCCACATGTTGTCATCCATACTGCTAGGTTTAACTCATTTTGCCAAAATTTCATATCACAATGTGCCCTATATATGCTCAATGAATCATCATTATCAAATTTTAAAGTACAATTATCAAAGCATTGTTAATGGCATGTATGCAAAAGGGCTATTTTCTGTGTATATCTTTACCTTCTTTTTTTTTTAAAATCATCTGCTATTCCTTGACAAACTGATAAACAACATTGCAGGACAAGAATAAGGTGCGCTGCTCCTTATTTTTATTTTTAATTCTGAAAGTATATAATTTATTTATATAAAAAAATTCATAGTTGTTTGGATTTGCAGAACTAAAATATAAGCACATTGAGCAATATATGCGCTTGCTCGACGGGGGTGGGATTCGCCTCCCGATTCAAGCGCTGGCTTTATGTCTTGGTTTTTGTATTTTGCACTTAATTTTCAGGTTTTGTACTCGAAATGTAGCAAAATAGTAACACTTTTATATAGCCCTGGTTGGTATTCTATTTTTTTAAATTAATTTACTGAATTTGTATTCATTGCATAATGAATTTGTATTAACAGCACAGTATAATACAAATTTTGGATATAAAGGCCTCGCCTTAGACCACGCGTCACATTTATATCCTAGGTCTTTGGTTTAATAATTTCGACGTCATGATATGATTTTACGTGAATGTTAGTGATCTATGGTCTTTGGTGAATGTTAGTGATCTATGGTCTTTGGTGAATGTTAGTGATCTATGGTCTTTAGTCTGAAGAATAGTGGTCGACGAATGAGGGTTTTTCAATAGAATTTTCGATCTTAGTGGCCCAGTCAAAAACCTAGGCCACCGGTCTTCAAATTCGAAAACCCTAGACCACTAAAGTTTCAAAGTTTTATGAAAGACCCTGGGCTACTTTTCTTCAAACTTTTCTGAAAACACCTGGGCGACTGTCACTCAAAACTTATTTGTTGGCGGGGGGTAAAAGAAAATGTTAATACATATGTCCTAAAAGTATAAACTTTGGTGAAAATACTTTTTAATGTGATTTTAGACAAAGTTTTTAATAAATCCCTAAATGGGGTAAATGACCCAGTACGGTGACTAGTGATTTTGTGAAAACTGGTTAAAACCGATTTAAGCTGGATAAAGCAAGTAAGTGCAGATGAAATTGGTGTTTCTACACTACTGTTTCAGTCTTTCTCCTAACGGGTGTTTTTCTCTAACTTTTTCAATAATCCTTTCAATATTTTCTCAGAAAGCTCTCTGCAACTGTGTTAGATGTCCAACAAATATCGCTTGTTTACTTTCAACACTTTCAAATGTTCATGCAATAAAGACGTTTTGCTTGGGTCTGTTTCTTTGCAGATGTCTTTGCTTAGCTATTCAATCCGTTTTTCGTAATTTCAACATCAGTTCCATAGAATATATTTTCGATTTCACAACCTCTACAACATTTGTAGAACTCCATAATTCTCTCTCTCTTCTTGAGCGAATAATGTTTTTGTCGCTTGTTTGTGAAAAGTTGGTATCCGCTTCTCTTACCTCTGCTCATTTGTTTATATTATTTGCATCTCAGTGTTTTCAGGGCTTTGCAAAATGTATTACCTTTGAATAACAGTATGTTATATAGAGTATTTAGGTCGTGTTCCTTGTCTTGCATCGCTGGAATGTACCCATTTGTTGCCTTTTTGCATAATATAGTGTTTTATTTTATACTTTAAAGTTATATCTTTCCGATTAGTATTGTGTTCCATCTATGACAAGTCCCTTTTTTTACCTTCTTCTAGTACAAGTCAATAACTTGTAGTGAAAGTTTACAATCGCCAGTTGGTCTGACATCTACAAAATCAAAGGTTTTAGATACAATGTTCATTTATGATAGCCTTATACAAAATTATTAAGCTTTCCTTGTATGTTTCTGAAGATGACGCATTTACATTTACAGTATCAATTATTCTTCTTTACTCGGAAACATTTTCTAAAATTGCTTCTTTATTATTTTTTTCTTACGTCTTTTCTTTTCAGTAATGTTTGCTGGATGCTCTACCCCATTCTATCCCTCCTTTTCTAGTTCTCCTTCATTTCTTCCTTCGTGACTTATTCCTTCCTCATCAACTTTCATCATATATTGGCTCTCAATCATTATTATATACATTTTTGGGGAATGTTCTGGAAAGATAATTATCTTTCAGCATGTCGTTAAATCTTGCCTCCATGTCCATACAACGGTAAGTATTCGCGAATTAAAAATAGGCAGAGATATTATACAAATATAGCCATCGCCAAAGGCCATGTGCAAGACGGCTTTACCGTTCGTGTGCACAGAACACACATTCGGTGTAACATCCATTCAGAAATTCTATACTCAAATTCTATAAAAATCTCCACAAACACCATCCTATTTTGTTAACAAAATTAATGGCAAATAATATAAAGTTTGTTATATTCGCAAATTTAAATGTGAAACCCTGCTAACAAAAAATCTTGTACGCCGGTCTGTTTAGAGTTAGTTTGGGGTTGGGTTTTTTATGTTCTAGAAGCTAGACTGATTCTCTGTATTTTTATTACGCAGTTTCAACCAGTGTAGCTACATATACAGAAGTAGTGTTAAACTCTGAAGCGGACTTGCGCTAGACTGTGCAGAGCACACAGACTGCTACATCGTTCTTCATGATCATTTAAGATCTGTAAAGAAAATTCAAATTATTTTTTTGTGTTCACTTGAAAGTTTCCATATTTATTTTGTTTTAGTGTTATCGCTGCCCTGTACAAGATGTTGAAACTGAAAAACATGAGTGGTCTAATGATAGGTAATGGTTTGATGTACGCTATCTTCTGCATATCTACACTTGATTTTTAATGTTTTTGTACCTGTCCTATACGGGATGTAAACACGTAAGAGATCTGACTGCGATATTCCTTACTACTCGTATAATAAACCTGCTGGTAGTAATCCCTGCACTACACGATTTTTGAAACTTGAAAAATCTAATATGAATGATGTACCTTAATCAGAGGATAGCCATTCATATACATTAGAAAACAATAATCAGCCAGTAAGTTGTGCTGAGTCACAATATATCGTTCCTTGTCGACGTATAATTTTATATTACGTCAAACTTTTCTCTCAAGAAATTAGTTGATTATTTTTAGGACCAGGACTGTCTAGATCATATTAAATAGCATAAAGAAGAACAATCTAATATTTTGTAGAGTTAAAATACATACATTGTTACTGGGAAAGTGTAAAGTTAAAATAATTACATTGTAACTGTGATAAATTCGTGAACAACTTTTTCTTGCACTATTTATGATAATATCATGACCGTATGATACTTTTCTTGAGATACCTCGTACTCTTTATCCCCAAGGTCACATCATGAGTAGAATACATATTCTCTCATTCATTGAAAGAACGGAATGATGCAGCTGACTATAGGAAAGATGGGTCTAAGTTCCATGTTTCTTGCTAATAATGTTAATGTAACGACTCGACGAAGATTTATACAATCCTTTAGAAAGGACAAGCTCTCTCTTATGTGGGTGGTTTTTATTGTAATTAACAGCGGAATGACATGTAGAATATATAGAAAAGGAAATAAAATAGAAACTCCCCCAGAGATTATTGGAATGTGTGGAATTGATATGTGAAAAGTAAAAGTATGTTTTATCTAAACTATATTCTTTGGACAATTTGTGGGAATGAGCTGGTTTGCCTGATGTTTTAAATCATATGGAATTGTTAATATATTTCTATATCATCTGCAGTTTTATAAAGAAAAAGAATAGCAACACAGACAATGCCGCAATATGTAACCATACATTCACAAGTGAACGTAGTGAACACACTCACATCAGCAGTCGAGGTCAAGCTCCTTTATTCAGTCAAAGACACTCTTAGGTGCAATGAAATTATGTTTAGTCTGCTTTCACAGCTGCTTGGAAGAAGATTCCATACTTGTAAATGTAATCGAATGGCACTTGCTATGTTCTACAAAATGAATGCAAAATAAAGTATTCTATCGATGACACCAGCCAAACATTCATACACAATATCAGCTTCTGTAAATAATTTAATTATTTCAAGTACAAGGTTGAGCATTCGTCCCACCTGGAAAATAATTTAAACGAAAAATAGTTGTATTGCATTACAGTTGTGAAGGAAGGTAGTAAAATGAGTAAAGACGAAATGGGCATGACAAGTAACGCCCACTGAGGCAACATATATATTCATTCAAAATGTATCGCAAATGTCCCACTAATATAATCGCTGTCACCGTACATACACGTTTGCGGGAAGTCAGACTTTAAATAGATAGGGACGGAATAAGATTATGGATTGCAGCATTGATTTGATTCCAGATTTTTAAAAATCTTTTGTAGTAGAAGAGAAGAAATGATATAGTATTCAGTTCGAAAAGATTTCAGAAAAAGTGAACCAATCAGCGCCGTCATTTAACGCAGATATTCGTTGTCGGGTACGACTGAACTTAACGCTGCTTTCCATCCACATTAGAGCTTAATTCGGTTATTTATCCAACCGATAATTGGAACGTAGCGTGAGCGTGTAGTTGACTTGCAACTTGCACGTTACGTGATTATGATTTTCCTCATACAGCAATACAATACAATACAAAGTTTATTCCGCTCAGGTCACTGGTGTGATAAATGAGGAGTACAAAGTAAATCAAAAGTAGATAGTACAGTACAAATGTTGAATTCTGACTCACTTTTCTCGAGTTTTTGTCGTTCGTGAGTTTCTGACATTGCGGCTATTTATGTATGAAAGTTACATGTACCCATATTGCTCATCTATTTGGCCAGCACTGAGTGAGAACTAATGTATCAATTGATTACCTGTTCGGACACACCATATACCAGGAGTGTACTGGGTAAGCAACTCGATCCTGGACTTATCTGCCGGGACAGGCGTGGGGTTTTGCTCACACCAGTAAAACACCGGTAACAACGGATTTTTTTGCGGCGGCCCATTGGGATTTGTCCCGGTATGCCCAATGGCCAGTACACCACTGCCATATACAGATTACGCTGTGAAGGATGTGTAAAACTCATAAAGATTCAATTGACGTTATGAATTATTACTCTCTAACGACTTAATTCGTTTATAGCACGACATATTGTTTCAATATCAAAATCATTTTTGCAACTTGTATTCAATCGCTGATGGTAATCAGAAATGTGAGGTAAGTGATCACAGCGATTAACATCAAGACCTATGGACCATAATAGCAGTTATCTAAAATTTAATTAAAGTATCACACTGCATGCCATTCAAACCATATCAAATGCCGATACCTATGGACTGCAGACCAATACAATTGCTGGCAACGGTTTTAGTATCACTCAATTTACAGCAGAGGAAGAAGGTCCAGGGTAAGAAACCAGCCCATCCACTCCCGAAAAAAAAAATAGGAGCGAAAAAAACCGGAACGTTTCCTAGAATAAGTTTTCTTTACAGTTACATGGTCAACATTATTCCCTGGAAACGCTTAAAATGCGGCTCACTGGAAGATTCGCCTCCTGAGCCCCTACCAGGGCTTCCACCCCA
The DNA here is from genome assembly GCA_029931535.1 of Margaritifera margaritifera. NCBI lineage: Eukaryota > Metazoa > Mollusca > Bivalvia > Unionida > Margaritiferidae > Margaritifera > Margaritifera margaritifera. The sequence goes on from JAQPZY010001594.1 coordinate 4,543,899, forward strand.
GAGACCCCCTGATTACTTGTTTATGCCCCACCCCCACCCCCCACGATAGTCCTGTATCCGCCACCCGCCACTGACAGGTGCACTGGCAGCTTGTCAAACATTCAGTGCGAATGTCCGCCACCTTTCTGACTGCTACTATATATTATATACAAAGTCAAATCTTCATAAATAAACTATTTTTCAACCCTTTTTTATTGAATTTTCAATATGCACCAAAGAATTAACACTAATTCACAAGAAGTGTTAATATAAAATACTTTTATATGATATGCTGTGCTAATAAGCAGGGCGTTGTTATTTGGTCTGTCAATGTATTAAATAAGACCTGAGAGTTTATCATCGTCTTTACTTCGAAAATTACGTGATATAATAATTAGGTAAAATAAATCACTTGATTTTGTATGTTTGCTACATGTTTCCATGTTATTGTTGTCTACATGCAGCTCATCTCTATACAGAAACATGTCATGATTACCAGCAGGTAAAAGGGATGAACCAACCTAAATGTACCAGACTTCGATATGATGCAACTTTGGACACCATTCACCTATTTACTCAGTTATATGTACAGTCTGTCATAAGCTAAAGGTAACAAGATGTCTATAACAAATTGTTGCACATGTATAAGTACAGACTGAATTTTAAATTCAATGAAAACTTCACTTCATTGAATTACATATATGTTTTTCACTTGTTGGCTGAGAGAGAAGGGAAAACATCGTGCTCGTCCTGTTTAAGAACAGTTTTCTGGCTAAAGTAAATAGAAAATATATTAATTAGTTTTGATTTAACAAGTTCGGAGTTTAACAAACATTTGGTAGAGAGTTCAAGCAAGTTAATTTAAGAAGAAAAATCTGGATTTTTGCAGTAAGACATGAAGCTCGTGGTAGAATCTGCAAGTTGACTGCCGCTCGGAATTTGCTCAAAAACTACCTTCTGAGAGAGAGAGAGAGAGAGAGAGAGAGAGAGAGAGTCCACAAAACATTCGTGCATGTTAGTTAAGTGCATATTTTCCAGTAATATCAAATGAACAATGAAGAAAACAATAACTATGGCAGCTACACCAGCACCTCCAGTAACAACACAGACAACAACAACAACAACAACAAAAACAACAACTACCAAATAGCACAGCATTATATTCGTTAAAAGTGAAGAGTGTATGTTGTCTGAAAGGACTTTACATGCACAGATGTCGTGCGCAATCTACTGGAATGGCATTGCAGACTACTGGTTTCAGGTCACACCGCTCAGACAATTAAAACAGAAAAAAATTACAGTTAATGCTGAATAATAACGATAATGGTCATCATCATCGTCGTCGTCGTCGGTTGTCGTCGTCAACAAATTTTTAGATACAATCATGACGAAACAGATTATTTGTCATGAAGAATTACATATTAATTCCTTGGTTGGGAAATACGGTAGAAATGACAAGTCTGAGCTTGTTAAGTGGTAATATGACGAAACGTTCTATTTTTGACACGTCAATCAGTTCGAGGGAAAACCCACCCAAACAGTTACATCCCATATCTATGAATAGATGTCCTTGAATGTTTTCACTTCTATTAAACCCAGCTGTCTCCTTATTTTTCAAAAACAAATTGCAATAAATGTCGGCATGCTTTCTTCCATTTGTTTGAAATTTAAAGAAATAGTCCTCATATATTTAAAAAAAAGGTTGAACATTAATATAAATGAGAAGACAACTATAGACATATATCACACACACACACACACACACACACACACACACACAATCAACATCTGCTACTCCTACTGTACAATCGACAACGACATCATTCAATTCGAGAAAAGTGAAGAGGCTCTATTGTGTGATGAGATTTCATATGCACATATTTCGTTCTTAATCTTCTGGAATTGCCTTACACACTAATGTTTCTACACAATGCAAGTCACACTGCTCACACAATTCAAAAATATTTTCAAATTTGATATCATGAAAGATAACCTTAATCGTTATCAGCATCATCGGCATCGTCAACGTCGTTGTCGTCAACAAAATTTTAGATACAATCTAGAAAAAAACAGATTAATTGTCATGAAGGATTACATGTTAGTAGTTTCTCCATTAGGAAATACGGTAGAAATCACATGTTTGAACACGTTCTGCGGTAAAATGATGAAACGCTCTATTTTTGACATGTCGATCAGCACAGCCCTCATCTATGAATAGAGAGAGACATGTTTTCCCTTGAATGTTTGTGCTTCTTCTATCCTTGAATGTTTGTGTTTCTTTTATCCCAACTGACTCATCGTTTTGTAAACTAAATTGTAATATACGTCTGCATACTTCGATTTGGTCATCATACATTTAATAAACAAACCATTAACGAACAGACATCTCTTGAATATATATATATATATATATATATAACAATCATGTATATATACAATCATGTTGTTGTGCTGTATTGCAAGTCTCAACATGCCCAGAACATGAATAGGGCGTGTTTGTTCATGTCCTAGTACTTGGAAATGTGAATAATCAGGCGATACAGTATTACCTGACGTATTTACAGTTTAATATTTAAAACACAAGTGTACATGCTGTGGAACGTTTCCTCATTAAGTTTTCTGTACAGTAAGATGGTTAAAATTATGCCCGGGATACGCTTAAAATGCAGACGCTTACGGGGGCCTCGTACCATGGGCCCCCACAGAGGATTCCACAGACCAACGATATTTCTGGATCCGCCACTGGTGCGGGTTTGAATTCAACTATTTGCCGGCTGCCGTAGTGTGTTCTTGAACGATGCACTTTAGCCGACTTGCCTTGGCAATGAATAACTTCCTTGTGTTGCTGTGCCGTCAAACAGCAAACCAAAACCAATTCACTCAGGTCACACAATGCGACAAATGAGGAATACTATATTATATGTGTATTTACAGATTATTTGTCATGAAGAATTACATTATTCATTCCTTCTTTGGGAAATACGGTAGGAATGACAAGTTTGAGCTTGTTAAGCAGTAATATGACGAAACGTTCTATTTTTGACACGTCAATCAGTCGAGGGAAAACCCACCCAAACAGTTACATCCCATATCTATGAATAGATGTCCTTGAATGTTTTCATTTCTATTAAACCCAGCTGTCTCCTTATTTTTCAAAAACAAATTGTAATATATGTGGGCATACTTTCTTCAGTTTGTTTGGAACTTAAAGAAATAGCCCTCATACATTTACGAAAAATGTTAAACAGTAATATAAACGAGAAGACAACTCTTAAAAACAGCATATATATATATATATATATATATATATATATATATATATATATATATATATGCAATCATGTTTTCATGCTCTATTACAAGTCTCAACACGAACGAACATGATTAGGACGTGTCTATTCACGCCCGAACGCTTTACAATGTGATAATCAGGCAAAAAATGTAAAAACTGTTAACATGGCGTATCTAACACAAAGGCTTCTTTTACTAACGTTGGAAGACCAAGTATTGAGTCGCAAACGGCACAAGGTGATGAAGATGTGCTTTTCTAATAGACAGTAGGTCGAAGTCTACATGTTTTGATGTGTCATATCGATCTTATCAACGAGTACCAACGATATGCATTATGATTTATCTACAGCTGTATAGGAATGTTAACAGCTGAATAGTAAGTCATGCGTAAAAGAAGTATTCTTATTTTGTGGATAAAATGACCGTAGATAGACTGGAATTTCCATCTTATATTTTTATACAGAAAAACGTCCCGAAACCAGACACTGTTCGAACCAAGGTTTGGTCAGTATTAGTACGGCCATATTGATGCCCATTAGCATTATTGCTATTTATTGCTATTTAATATAATGCGAAGTGAGAAGAATCGCGTTAAAATGCCTCACTTTTATTTTGGTACTGTTTGTTACATGTATGTATGTTCTTGTTTTCTACAACTCAAAAAGGAAAGAAAAAGGAGCATACACAAAACTCAGAACATTAACTGTCGATAGGTAAATTCATGTGTCTTTATATAAGCAGGTCATCTATATATAAAAACACATCATAATTAATATCTAGTACAAGGGATAAACCGAAGTGTACCAAACTTAGATATGATGCAACTTTGTACGCACTTTACCTATTTACAGAGTTATGTTTAAAGCCTTTTATTTACGGTCTGTCATAAGCTACAGGTAAAATTATGCTTATGACAAATTGCTGCACGTGTATAATTACAGACTTAATTTTTAATTTAAAGAAAAATGCATCCTATGAATTACATTAATGTTTTTTACTTGTCGGCTGAGAGGGAAGGAAAAATATCTTGTTCATGCTATTTGAAACAGCTCTCGAGCTCATGTAAATACAAAACCTTTTATGTAGTTTTGCATTTTTAAAAATGTAGGAGTTTAACAAGCATTTGGTACAACGTTCAGGCAAATTAATTTAGAAGAGTAGAATTTTTTTCTGTAGTAGAAGCATGGAACTCGTGTTAGAATTTGGAAGATGACAAGAGAGAGAGAGAGAGAGAGAGAGAGAGAGATTCAGTCAGTCCACAGAGGATGCCTGCATGTTAGTCAAGTGTATATTTTCCCGTAATATGTGATGTCAAATGAACCATGAAGAAAATGGTAACAGCTTTAGACACATACTCACCACCAATAACAACATCGACAGCGACTATTAACGACATCAGCAGTAGAAGCAAGAGGCTCGTGTTCGAATCTGCAAGCTGTCACTCAGAATTTGATAGAACTAGCTTCTGAGAGAGAGAGAGAGAGAGAAAGAGAGAGAGACAGAGAGAGTCCATACAGGATTCCAACATATTAGTTAAGTATATATTTTCCTGTTATGTATGATGTCAAATGAACAATGAAGAAAACGATAACAGTGGCATTCACACTGGCACCACTACCAGCAACATCGACAGCTACAACAACAGCATCTGCTACTACTACTGCACAATCGACAACAACATCATTCAATCTGAGAAAAGTGAAGAGGCTCTACTGTGTGATGAGATTTTGTTCTTAGTCTACTGGAATGACCTTACACACTACCGTTTCTACTGTATGCTAGTCACACTGCTCACACAATTCAAAAATATTTTCAAATAAAATTTGATATCAAAAAGATAATCGTGACCATCATTATCATCATCATCATCGTCGACGTAGTTGTCGTCAAGAACATTTTACATACAATGTAGACAAAACAGATTAATTGCCATAAAGGATTACATATTAGTAGTTTCATAATTAGAAAATACGGTAAAAATCACATGTTTGAACACGTCCTGCGGTAAAATGATGAAATGCTCTATTTTTGACACGATGATCATCTGGCGGGAAAACCACGTAAACAGCTACACCCCATATCTATTAATAGAGACGTGTTTTCCCTTGAATGGTTGCGTTTCTTTTATCCTTGAATGCTTGTGTTTCTTTTATTATAGCTGTCTCATCGTTTTGTATAATAAATTGTAATATCCGTCTGCATACTTTGATTTGTTGGGAACTCGATGAAACAGCCCTGATACATGTAATAAACACACCACAAATGAGTAGACAAATCTTTAATATATATATATATATATATATATATATATATATATATATATATATATATAATCATATTGTTTTGCTGTATTGCAAGTCTCAACATGCCCAGAACATGAATAGGGCGTGTTTGTTCATGTCCTAGTACTTGGAAATGTGAATAATCAGGCGATACAGTATTACCTGACGTATTTACAGTTTAATATTTAAAACACAAGGGATCTTTCCATAAAAGTTGCAAGACCCAATGATTTAGTAGCAGAAGCCACAAGTAGATGAAAATATTTATGTGCAGTGAAAAAGATCAACAAGACTAAAACTTAACGATAAGAGAATGATGTTTGCGTTGCAAATAAACGACAGATCGAAGTGTTCATGCTGTGTCGTATCAACTTTATCAGCGAGTAGGAACCATCTCGACTATCATTCATCTACAGCGGGTCAGACATGTTGACAGTTTAGAAGGAAGTAATGGGAAAAAGAAGTATTCTGATCTTTTCCATAAGATGCCCCTACATGCACTTACGCATACGTCTAAAATTTTGATTATGACTCATACTGTTTCATTTTCAATTACACTGTGTAATTTGAAGATGATGATTTATATTGAAAATTATTTCATATGTGTCTGATTTTAAATACATTTTGGTATTAATTTATTTTGTTTATTTATATGTTTGCAAAAACTGATAGGCTAATAGGCAATACAGATTATTGTATCATTTTTAGTTGTAATATTAGGAAATCTGTAAGGGCAGTAGTTGACTTTTACAGTTGTATATATATATATATATATATATATATATATATATATATATATGCTGTTTTTATAAGAGTTGTCTTCTCGTTTATATTACTGTTTAACATTTTTCATAAATGTATGAGGGCTTTTTCTTTAAGTTCTTAAACAAACCGAAGAAAGTATGCCGACATCTATTACAATTTGTTTTTGAAAAATAAGGAGACAGCTGGGTTTAATAGAAATGAAAACATTCAAGGACATCTATTCATAGATATGGGATGTAACTGTTTGGGTGGGTTTTCCCTCGAACTGATTGACGTGTCAAAAATAGAACGTTTCGTCATATTACTGCTTAACAAGCTCAAACTTGTCATTCCTACCGTATTTCCCAAAGAAGGAATGAATAATGTAATTCTTCATGGCAAATAATCTGTAAATACACATATATGAGACGTATGAGACGGTTAAAATGTCTTGTACAAGGAAACACTGCAATAGGAATCCGGGATGATTCCGATGGCGGGAATAGAACCCACACACTATGATCACTAGTCGAACGCCTTAATCACTGAGTCAGCGGGGCTCCGAAAAAAAGAATGAAAGCATAGATGTGCCCTTGGGTATTGTTAAGGAGACGAATAGCAATCAGCCGTATTTTGACCGTAATACAGTACGAAAATAGATAAATAAATGAGGCTACAGTTGTGTTCTTGGAAGGCATTGTTTTGGGATAATGGCTTAAAGAAGAAAATCATTCCATGACCATCGTCTGCACAATATTGCGCTGGATCGTACATTTCAAATGGTGTTGTTATTATGTTTCTAGATGGGCGGTCTCTTAGAACTAAAGTAAAAAGAATCTAGATTAGCGTTAAAAATTTATGTCAAACTTTAACATTTTTAGCGACACGAAATTACAAATTCTGAATGGTGACATTCCAGCCTTTCAGCGTCCATTTATTGATTCGAGTCGACCCCCTCCTCTTCACTTGCGCTGAAGATGAAAATAGTTTCATTCATGGCCCTGAAAATCAAAATCTTTAAAAACGCACGAGGTATAATTAACAATACCACCACTCTATCCATCTGTCTGCCACACCTAAAACCTGACCAATCACATGTTAACAGTGATTGCTGGTAAGACCTAAATAACTACACACACCTTAGACACTTCGACAACAAACATATTTTAGTTAAATTATGTCCTTACTTGTAAACATCAATGTCTAAAAAAATATAAGTGCAGCATTTTAGGTTAAACTCAGTGTCATCAGTACATACTTGAAACTTTCATCCATTTATTTACACAAATTATAAAATGAATCTGCTAATGAAGTAGGAGGAGATAAAGGTCTTCTGCTGTAGGGTTAATAGGAATCTATGCGATCTTGAAAGCTGTCTTGAGAAGTGATCACTTATTGTGTGAAGTAAACTGTATAATGTTGCGTCCAGATGGCGCAAAAGTATCGGCTTCCCTGTCAGTGTTCCCTGTTAATGGTTCACAAGCATGGACGACAGACTTGAAATTACCATTTGATATGCCAATATTTGGGGGTGGGAGTGTAGCGTTTATCAGTTACTAGTATCCTTGATGATATTGTAGTTTCGTTTTTGTGTTCTTGTTTGTTTGTTTCTGCTGTTGAACTGGGTGCGCCCTTGTAAGGATGGGGGAAAATGCCTTTCGCCAGCAATAGACATGAAGCTTCTTATTCCGAAATCACTCAAATAGTAGCGATTTTAGGTGGCAAACAAAATATATGGGCATATATCCCAGATATCGTCATATCCAATAGTTTAACAGTAAGTTATATGCTTCGAAATGAAGTAATATGGAGGTTTGATATTTGGGGCATTTATTTATACAAAATAAATGGTACAAAATACGAACTTTATTCCAATCAGGTCACAAAGGAGCCGCAGTGGTTCAGTTGTTACCATTTCGGATTCGCTACTGAAAGGGTGCAGGGTGGATTCAGCGGGGAGGGGAGGGGGATGAGGCCGAAACAACTGGAACGTTTCCTACATTAAGTTTTCTTTACATTTAGATGGTTAAAATTATGCACTGGAAACGCTTAAAATGCAGATGCTAACGGGGGCCTCGTACCATGAACCCCCACTGGGGGCTCCGTCCCACAGACCAACGATATTTCTGGATCCGCCACTGGTGCGGGTTCGAATTCTACAGTTGGTCGGCTACCGTGGTGTATTCTTGAGCGATGCACTTTAGCCGAATTGCCTTTTCAATGAATAACTTCCTTGTGTTGCTGTGCCGTCAAACAGCAAACCAAAACCAATTCACTCAGGTCACACAATGCGACAAATGAGGAATACTGTATTTTATTATACATTTCACAATGAGATATTGAAATATATCAGTGGAAGAAAAATTATATCGTCACATTGGCGATACCACTATTATCGACACAGTGGCGATATCACGTTTGTAACTATTTTCTTGTTCCATTTAGGGTAGATATCTGCCCTTATGTATGTTCTTCAGACCCGTATTTCTATATTTAGGCCTATTTGTTTTCTTCTTCTTAACCTTCTCTCTCTCCCTCCCTTCCTCTCTCTCTCTCTCTCTCTCTCTCAGGATGAATAGATCTTAAAATGTGTCAAAACTGTTGACCCTCAAGTACACATTTATGTAATCAATGAGAAGGCGCCATCAAGGAATGCCTAAAAACCCAAACAACAGAAAGTAGGCTTCAGGTATTAACTTTTTATAATTAGTTTTCCACATAAATCAGGAAAACAGTCATTAATTTGACAAAATACACAATTTAAAGTATTAGATGTACAATCTAAATTTGTAAAAAAAAAAAAAGTCGCTGTCCTAAAATTATTGTAAAATTTCGGAACTTCTTTTTATCGATGTAGTAATTCAGCCGTTAATCGCATTGACACATAATGGAGAAACAAATCCATTCAAATCGAAGGTGTTTACCTTTATATATATATATATATATATATATATATATATATATATATATATATATATATATATATATATATATATATAACAAAAAGAAAATCTACATTTTTTGAGTAGATATAAGGAAATGTTTCACTCGTGAAGTGGAAACATTTTGCATCTCCACTCGTGACAATACAATGTTTCCCACTTTACTCGCGAAATATCTCTTTATATCCTCTCAAGAAACGTAGATATCCTTTATATAAGCGTTATATTAGAGTGTGTGCAATAGAAACTACATTTCTCTTTTATAGTGGGTATATAGATTGATAAAAATGAAATATAATTGAATAGAAATTAGGTGTTTTTGTTGATTCAAATATTACATGTCTGACCTGAGCATATAAGTCAATCTTATGCAACATTGTCTGAACATACAGCGTTTTCATGCACGCGTATTGCAATGGTTCTACTAAAAATAAATTACAGTATTTATAACATACAAATATAATTTATATACGCAATGTGGTATAAATACAAACATTATAACCACGTATATATGTACTGAGGATAAATCATTTTGTACGTATAACCGTATGAGCTTGAAGTATTACTAAGTTCACAATAGACAAATATATATATAATATTGTAACATATTTCCAATGTAATAGTCAAATATTCTAATTTCACTTATACATAACTAAATTTGATAAACTTCAATAAATTATGAAGCATATTTAGACGCTCGCTTGAAAGAAAGGAGCGTGGTGACATCCATATTTAAAAAAAAATTATATCATATACAGTAGAAGTATGTATTATATTAATACATATAAATGAATAACAAGGAAGGCGTTCTTGTTGATTCACAAATTGCATGCTAGAATTGAACACAGTAGTCAAAAGAGGACAAACACTGCCTCATTCCAAATTTATGTCATCAATTAGAGGTCGTTAATTCAGATGTCCACTTTGATGTATCAGTGATTGGCGTTGACAGATGGCACACGGTGCAATTGACCTTTGCATGCCTCAAATTCAAGCCTGAAATAACACAGAAAAAGAAATATCATTCAATCTTCGGCACCTGTGCGCTTTCTCAATTAACCATAACGCACTCCATTTCTGGAAGAGTCAAAGAAACGAAAACAGACAGTTAATTTGAATGGCTCGCACCCAGAAATATTTATGCATATTATTCGTTTATTGTAGACAGCTGTATTGCATTCTGGTGGTCTTTGTTTACTGATATAACAAATAAAATGTGCATTTGTCTTAGTACATGGCTTTGCTGTCAATATGTTTGAGTTAGGGGTCGATGAATACCCTCCACCATTCCGATTAAGCGATAGTTAGCTACCTTTTAACTAAATCCATCAACTAGTTTACTCATTCCGTTCAATCGAGGAAACAGAGCATTCATGGATGGATTAGAATGACTGTAGAAATATAAAATATGGAAATATTAAGGTTATAAAAATTCGTCCATTTTATATACCTTCATGATAAGTAACGAACTGAATCATTTTTTGTGTATAATAAATCATGTTCTGTGCATTATGAATCATTGCCTATGTATTATGAATCATTTTCTGTGTATTATGAATCATTTCCTATGTATTATGAATCATTTCATGTGTATTATGAATCATTGCCTGTGTATTATGAATCATTGCCTATGTATTATGAATCATTTCCTGTGTATTATGAATCATTTCCTGTGTATTATGAATCATTGCCTGTGTATTATGAATCATTGCCTATGTATTATGAATCATTTCCTGTGTATTATGAATCATTGCCTATGTATTATGAATCATTTCCTGTGTATTATGAATCATTGCCTATGTATTATGAATCATTGCCTGTGTTCTATGAATCATTGCCTATGTATTATGAATCATTTCCTGTGTATTATGAATCATTGCCTATGTATTATGAATCATTTCCTGTGTATTATGAATCATTGCCTATGTATTATGAATCATTTTCTGTGTATTATGAATCATTGCCTATGTATTATGAATCATTTTCTGTGTATTATAATGTATTGTCTACTATATTAAGTATCATCTATCCGCATGAAATAAAAATATTTATTAAACTGCATTGTGATAATGAGTTTTAAGTGCTAATTTCCTTTTAAAAAGGTAGAAATATTAGATGTAATTTCTTTCTGTGAAATTCCATTTCTCTTGTGAAGCTCATCGTGCTTGCTAAGTTTTCAAAACTGTGCAATATTTTCGCCTTGTGACATTTGCGGGGTGGGTGGGTGGGGTGTCATTCTTTATTGAGTTTATGTTCGATTTGTAGGTAATTATCGCATCTGGTGTGATTACTCTGTTAATTTTTCTTATAGTTATATGGATTGAATTTCATTTTTTTCTTTCTTTTTGTAGAGCATATTTTATATTTATCCATGAAATTTCAAGTTACACGCCAATTTTGTAATGGCCAAGGGTACCGCCATTTCTCTCTCTCTCTCTCTCATTTGTATAATGGTTGATATAGGTAAGTTAATCTTACACTCAGAGCTACTGACACAAAACAAATATTTTTGTTTTGTTGTTCATTAACCCTTTTTTAATTCACAGCACAACTTAATGAACAACTAAAACTTTCTTACATTTTTTTCTGAACAGAACAAGTTTCACATGAATTTACAATTTTCCACGGACATGTAAGTAGATATACTTCATGCTTCACATCATTCTCACTCAGTACATATATATCTTTTAAGGGAACTTACTACATTGCTATCCTCTTAAAAACCCAAAAGAGGGGTTTTGTTTCACAGACGGCATTGTTATAAATTATACAAAATCTGCTAGCCGTATCATATTTTGTTCCTAAAAAATTGCAACGATGACATCTTGTGTTAATAACATTTTATTGCAATACCAGGAATGCCATGCTTTGTTCCCCATAATGCTGAAAAGACAATAAATAATAGTTGATACACAATAAAAAAAAACAACCCAGCAATGTGAGTAGTAGTGTATTTATGTCACGAGGAATAACCAACCAAACAAAATACTTTTTTTCTGAGCTAGTCTGAACATGTAAATATTTTAACTGCTGATGTAAGAGTAGAGCAATGTAGTAAGTATCTTTTGAAAGATTGTGTGTGTGTATATATATATATATATATATATATATATATATATATATATATATATATATATATATATATACACACATGTATATGTATATTGAGTGAAAATTCTGTGACGCATGAAGTATATCTACTTACATATTCGTAACAAGAAAACCGCAGTCGACATAAGTCTGTCTATTGACTTCATACTGGTAATTTTATAGCCATTATGCAATGTTTAAAGAGAAATTTTCGGTACTTTCTACGGTAGATTATTGAAAACCAAGTTAACTGAAAAACTGAAAACTTCATGATGATGATGATGGTCATCATCATCGTCATCGCATGTCGCAACACTGAGCTAAAGAAAAAAAGGATGGTCCCAGTGGCGGCGCGAAGGAGGGGGTGGGGGTGGGGGGTGGGACAATTGCACCCGGGAACCGGGCGAGGGTTTGGAGGTTGGCAACTGACATAAAAACTGTTCTCCGTGGCAAAGTAGGGGTGCCTATACGGAACATTGCCCCCAGACGCCTCGGTAGGAGCGTCATTAAAGAACATTGCCCCCGGGCGCCTTAAACCCTTGCGCCGCCACTGCATGGTCCTCGTTGACAATGACCAAAGCATAAAAGTGCACAATATAAATTTGTTTAAAAAAATGATGCCCCTTATCGAGATTGATAGAAGCTGTACATAGTAAATCTAATGCATGGATCTAACCAAAGCATATAACATACTTTTTATGAAAAGATACTATGCTGTTTCGGATTTTAACGATACTGTATTCAGACAGGAAGTTAAACATTTTTGATTGAATAATGTTACATTGCATGAATTTGGAAAATATCGACAAGGGCAAATACGTTATTGATCTACTTTTTTTCACCTTGTCCCCAAAAGGAACAAAATAAAATTCCTTATACAGCTCTCTCTCTCTCTCTGCATTTATGCTACAGTTAACATTGTCTGAATTGTTTTTGCATTATGAACCTGTAGCCCAAATTACAAATGAAGAATCTATAATCTCTCTCTCTCTCTCTCTCTCTCTCTCTCTCTCTCTGACTGGCTAATTGTTGGTATGGAAAGATTCAAATATTCGTGAGAATGTTGAGTGAAGGTTTACACGGGAATATTTGGACTCAGTTTTTTCTCCAGTAGTGGTGTTTTCATTTATTTTATAATCACGTGTATATGAGATTTAGTGTTCATATTATTGGAGTCAACCTCGATGTATACTTATCTTAAGGGTCTGTCAGTCAGTCCTTCTTTTGTATCTTTTATTTTAAAGGTAATTTATCATACAACTTAAAGAATATCTGATTAATGTGACATGGCAATCCTGGTAAAAGTCTCATCTAAAACATATTATCATTCATTCAGTCTAAGAAGGTAACATGTAAATAATGATGAAGTTTTGCATGAATGTCGTATTCCCACAACCTCCTGTCATAGATTCTTGGATATGAACTGCATCAGAATAGTACACAATGTATGCCCAACAAAGATGTCTTATCCTGTCTTCACCTTATTTGTATATGTTCTGTATATCCTGATTCTCTCATGCATAATTATATATCCTTTGACGGTACATCAGGTAAGTATACAAGACATTAGGAGGGCAAGTGACCATTAACCTTCCGTTCACAATTTGATCTGTATCGAGTCACAATTTAACCTGATGTTGAACTCAAAGTTCCTGTCCATTACGACATGTAGGGTTGTATCATTTGGAACTCAGTCCCTAAAGCCAAATAAATTGTCCATAAACCCTTCTGAATATGTCTGCTTCTGATCTGTAAACATTTGCAATTGCATAAGTATGTTCGGTGTTCCCTATATGTCAATTATGACACGAGGTAAATACAGTTCTGTTATATTAAGGTAATATGCCCCTCGGCGACGCACTGATAAGATATCTGGACTATACGCCCTCGTGACCCAGGTCGACTCTCCAAGTAATTTACCATATCTTTTTACCACATACCTGGACATCAATGGTCAATCAAAACTTGAGGTGCAATCGGTTAACATTACTAAGGCATACTAAATATCTGATTTTTCACACACACACACACACACACACACACACACACACACACACACACACACATATATATATATATATATATATATATATATATATATATATATATATATATATATATATATATATATATATATATATATATATATATATATATATATATCAGTGGGATAAAAATGATATCGCCACAGTAGCGATATCACTTTTTGGAACTACTTTCTTTTCCCATTTAGGAAATATATCTGTCCTTATGTATGTTATTCAAATCTGTATTTCCATATTTAGACCTATTTCATTTTTCTTTCTTTCTACTTCTTCTATCTCTCTCTCTCTCTCTCTCTCTCTCTCTCTCTCTCTCTCTCTCTCTCTCTCTCTCTCTCTCTCTCTCCATCAGGATGAACAGATCTTAAAATGTGTCAAGACTGTAGACCCTCTAGTATACATTTATTTAATCAAAAAGGAGGCTCCATGAAAAAAGGCCGAAAAACGACCTCCAAGAAACAAAAAGTAGGTTTCAAGTATTTACTTTTTAAATTAGTTTTCCAAATGAAACCTGCAAAGTATTAGTGACGCAACTTACATGAACTGTTGCTATTAGATTTTCTGTCACCCATACAGTGTGCCTTTAACACTCTACGACAAACAGACACACTTTTAGGAAAAACTCTTGGTTAAATATAGTAATAAAATTGTTTAAGTAGCGATTCTAACTCTCAACACAATCATCATCGTGTCTGAAACAATGGAGAAATCGGGCATTGATGAGTTTGATTGCAATGCTAAATTACGTGAAAATCGAAATTTGGGTGCAGCGTCTGTTACCGAACTAGACTGCAAGGTTGCAGAAGCAAAAAATGGACGTTTCAATGCAAAAATGCACAAAACAGAGAAGCTAAATCCATACAAGTAAACTCACAATCATTAAAATCTTTAGTTTAAAGATGTTACGCTCTGTGATATTTCTATATTTCTATTTACACCACAACCCCCAGCAATGTTTGCTGTATTAATCCGCGCAAGAAATGTGTTAACGAAAATAAAAATGCCTTTATTTTCATTTGAAAACAGTCATTAATTTGACAAAATACACAATTTGAAGCATTATTTCTACAAGATAAATTTGTAAAAGGTCACTGTCCTAAAATTATTGTAAATTTCGGAACTTCTTTTTATCGATGTAGTAATGCAGCCGTGAATCGCATCGGCACAAAATGGACAAAAAATTCCATGCAAATGGACCGTTTTTGCCTTAAAGTAATATATAATAAAAAGAAAATCTACGATTTTTTTAGTACAGATAAGGAAATATTTCACTCGTGAAGTTGAAACATTTTGTATTGTCACTCGTGGCTTCGCCACTCGTGACAATACAATTTTTCCCACTTCACTCGTGAACTATTTCCTGATATCTACTCATAAAATGTAGATATAATATATATGTGTGTGTATGTATATATATATATATATATATATTTACCTGGACTGTAAGGAACCTGATACATTGTCAGTGAGCAAGATAAGAGATACACGTAAACTTCTTATAAATAGTATTTATTATGATGTTTATTATCACTTTTTCAACAAAATTTCTTAAATATTTGCGTGTTAAGAGGGCGCAGAATAAATATAATCTGATATGCTGCTCACTGAAAATAAATGTTCATTTTTTGTGAGATTGTTAATCTATTAGTTAAATACACTCATGATAACCTATACAAAGTACATGTAAAATGAAAACTGAAACTGTTAAAGAATGTACATGGTTTCATTGTATTTACTTTGTATTTCTCGTATTTACATTGTTAATTCATATTGGGAATATGATGCTCTCGTGTGTCTACTATGATTTAGTTTTTCAACTTTTTATATTTATTTATTTATTTTTATTTTTTTTATTTTTTTTGCATTCCAAAACTGTTAAATATTATTATATGTACTGATCGGTAGATGTGATCAAACTAATATTGACCAGGGTAAACAGTTATTTTATTCTTTGTGCTATGTTTATTTCTATGTTTATTTTGTTCTTTTTATGCTTTTCCCTAAATAATACTTTCGAAATTGTCTATTGCAATATTGTGTACTTTTACTAATGTTTCGTTCCGCAGAATTTAAAATATAAATTCTGCATATTTGGTTGAAATATTAAATTATATTATAACAACCATTTTACGGATTCTTCACCTTTTTTAAATATACGTAATTGGACGTACTTCTCATCGCTTGTGAAACAACTTGAGGGCACATTGTCTTTAATGATAGCTATACATATGTAACTGTATATGTTGTCATGATAATATTTTACATCAATTTTTTTAATTAATCAGCAGTGAAAAATGAAATTTCAAAACAATGCAAAACATAGGACTAATTATCACAGTTTCTAAAGTTATACATAATCAATTTTACAGAAGAAAAATTAAGCATGTATCCTTTGTTACATGTTACTCAAGGGCATCAAATACATTTTTGTTTCAGCTGAAAAATTCTTTCCAACTATTTGCACATGTAAGAAGCGTTGATTTTACCTATCCTAAGCCATACCGTAGTCATATTATGGGCGAAGATGACTCAGGATCTAATGTTGCGTCTTATGCATCCCTTTGGAATGTTCTGCCTCCGCATATTTCTAATGGATAAATAGCCCAAGTATTACATATAAAGAAAAATATTTGGTCCAAGTCATGAACTAATATATAAAAGCATCTGCGAAAACACAGACTACATACATATGCATCATCAAGTTTTCCTTTAAATTGTAATCTTTAAAGCAATCATAACACCAACTGAAGTTGTAATGCAATAACATTTTTAAAAAGACGGAGGTTCTTCCATGACATCTTTTAAGGCGTTTGGTGGTTTACAGCACTGCAGCACAAATAGGTTATTTATTATTGAGGCAATTGAAGCAAAGTGGCTTGTCCAAGAGCAAATATAAGCATATATATACATATATATATATATATATATATATATATATATATATATATATATATATATATATATATATATATATATATATATAACACTTTCCCTGCGCTTTCGACCGAAAGCGAGGTCATGCTCAGAAAACAATAAATAACATCTACAGACACACACATACAACATACACGCACACACAGAGAGCATCACGTGTAGAACAATAAATAGTTGCATATTGACAGATACATATGCTATGATAATGAAGAGGTCTAAACTAAGGAAAAAGAACAATATAACAAAATAAATAACCACATGTCTAAAAGGGGGCATATTATCAATTAATAAGGTTAACAAGTTTGGATGCAATCTAGCAGAACTATAGAACTATACTTCTTGGCGTCATCTATTTGTTCACGTCATTGCAAGGAGATCGGGTTTCATTATATATATGTTGATAAAGGAAAGAAACATAATTAAGAAAAGACAAACTTTTAATACTTGCTAACGGTCAAAATGTGGTACGGAACTTGTGAAACAGAATCAATATCGAGAGTTGCGACTGTTTCTCATTGTTAACAAAGCTTTCAAGGTTTTGTTTTCTTTTGTGTTCATCCGATTGTCACCCACTCTGTATTTAGGGAGTATACTTTTTTGAAAATGGTTATAGCAATCATGTTAAATATAACATATTTTGGACGTCATCTACACGTTTTGAAGATAATTAATTAACTCTTAGTGGTGGATGCAGAGTAACCAACAATATTTTGTAGAAATATACGTACTTTTGTCGGAAGGTTTGGAAGACATGATGCATTTAGAGGAAATCAGAAGGGAGGTCGGTAGAAATAACATACAAATATAATTTGTGCGTGTTTTTCTGTAGTTTATACCGCAGCTTGCTCTTTTTCAATTACCACTTAAATTTGGGAAAAAATAGATATCAGTAGATGCTGGAATTTTTAAGAGCAGGTAACTTTAACAATATAAGTTTGATCTGGATAAAAATACGTACTTTGGGATTATCCGTCGCATATCCGCAACGATGAAGAAAAATGTGCATAATGCGGAATAACACACACTTGTGGTCAGCCTGTGGTGGAAAATATGTCTGCTTCTAACTAAATATTTTCTACCTGTATTCAAATATTGTAACCAATATCGATTTGTTTTTCATTTTTAAATTTATTTCACACGTGCTGTATAGGAGGTATTCATGTTCTGAAAATGATGGATTTAATAATATATTTATATACACTTCCCGCGAAATTCATCCAGTATAATTCATCATGTCAATAGTTAGCTTCAAGATAATTTTTAACTTTTCACAAAAAATGAACCTAAATTATTCCCTCAAAAATATTGCTCAATTTCTACATTCATTATGGTAGTGATAGAACCAGAGGCCAGCTATTTCATGTCGAATTTGACGCTCTCAACGAATTTCTCTGTAAGTATTATCATGTCTTTGGCAATTAGTATTTGCCTTAGACTGTGAATCAGTCCTGCTGTGGCACTGACAAACAGTGATACTTTAATGGTCAGTTTCAAAGCTACTTAGGTTCATGTCCTTTCGATAATCTGACTGCTGAGGTCATCATTACTCCTGTTAGTAATTATTCTCCTTATTGGGGAGGTTTAGCGGTTCTCACAATTTTCCTTTCCGTTTTCTCACCTCTGTGGCTACGTATAATGGGTGCGCGGCCATTAACTGCCCGATATAAGAAATTTAAATCTGATTCCTAGTTAATATGCTTGTCTACGGTTACATTTTAATACAGGCAATTTCCGTAAAGATATGTTCAGTATAGACTACTTTACAGACAGGTCATTCAGAGGTAACTTGGAATCGTCGTTAGATGTATACAAACTCCTTTTCTCATTGTCATTTCCCCGTTATTCTTTGCCAAGTTGGTCTTAATAAAATGTACAGTATAACATTTGGAAACGCACAGAATCTTAACCTTTCCCTGATTTATGCACCTAGTATATACACTATTTGTTTTGTCTTGGAAAAATATTTGAGCAGTGTGTGTGTGTGTGTGTGTGTGTGTTTAATGAATATTAGATACGTAAATCCTAAGGATTGCGGGCACTTTACTGTAGCATGTCAGTTACCAGACAGACACCGCTTACAATTATAGATGCGTCGCAATGCGGTAAGTGCGTGTCTCATCCTTATTAGAAAGAAAAACATATTCGTCGAAAATTTTTACCGTGTAAAGTTATCAAGATTGATGCCCAACATCAATGGCATACGTCATGTTTCTTTCTCTCATCCAATAATGGACTTATTTTCTTTGATTAAAAAAAATTAATTTAATTGAATTATTATTGACAGTTATACAAATTTCACATTTTTACCTTCCCTTGAAGGCCACGAGGCCCCGATTTCACCACCCTATGTTTGAACGGAAAGTCAAGACTTACAAACATTGTGTTGGTCGATTTAAGGTACACTTATATTTCAGCCAATCAGAGTGAGTGCTGGATTCGATAATAAAGTTATAGTTTAACAGAGATAGGTGATATCATATGTATGTTATAACATGTTCTTGAATTCATGATTGATAATTTTATTATTACAGTATTTCCGCATACTGAGAGTTAAATTCGCATCGCCTATATTCGCGAAATTACAATTTAAATTGCATAATTTCGCGCAAGTGATTACAATGATGAAAGTAACATTACGTCCATATTTTGGGGTCGAGAAAATTTTATTACCCATATTCTGGCAGTTTTGGACGACACACGCCGCGACTGAACTTCCTGTTCTTTGGTTTGTATCCCTTTTGGATATGGGAGATGATTGACATATATTAATTCAATTTCCATAATAAAATGTCATTTCGTGCTGCCAATCAACGGAAGAGATTAATTTTGTTTGGGGCCCAGACAAAAGAAGAACTTTGGAATGGATCTCTTCCCACGCTTTCCGATCAGGTACTCAAGTATGAAAATAATTTGTTTTCTATGCTACTCCAAACCTGTTATTGCATAACGCTGGCTAGACCTGTTAAGACTCTCGAATATGATATTATGAATTTTCTCGTTAGAGATTCCTCACATTTGTAGTAATGGTTTTGTTTACATTTAAAATTTATGCTAAGCCGATTGGAATCGGCGTTGTAAAAGTTATTGCAGGGCAATATATCTCTGTCAATGTGTATTTGAAATAGCCAGCATGTAAATTTGCCTAACGTAATATGGTGTCATATATGTAGGCCACGAAATCGCCCAACCACGACAACGTTCTTACCTTCTCTTCTGAACCCATTTCACTAACGTTTACACACAGCTTTAAAAAGCACCACCACACTAATTAAATTCCCGGTATATTTTCCTCTATCTTTTTTACATTTTTAATGAAATCCAGTGCATTATTTATAAGTTCAACTACACGATGACTATCGTACTTACGTAAAGTACTAACTTGTACACAACATACACAAACTCTGCATAGGTTATGTGGCATTTTTCTGGCAATAGTTACATTTGAATAAAATTACTGGAACTTAAAATATAAGTGACCTTTTCAGAACCCAATCGCACCTTTTTGCTATATCTTCAAACTTTCTGTTTAGGCATTAACGCTGTTTTCTCTTGAATACAAGTACCATTCTTCACTGGTCGGTAGATCTCTAGGAAAAAATCGGAGAACAAATATGAATGATTTGCTCGTGGACTACACAAGCAGGATATAATAATAGCTGATTGGCTCAATTAGTTTAGTGACACTTTAAAACCAGTTCATGCAAAGGAGGAAAACTTGACTTTGCTTGTTAAGTAATGCAAGTATATTTACAAATGGCTCTACAGATCCAACATTATCAGTATATTCTTATGTTCTGTGTTGGCTAAGTTGTAGGACTAGACTTAGTGAAATAGTTGAGAATTTTGATGGCCACTCGTAATAGTAATACGTATATGAGCTTGTATTCTAATTGTTATCAAGGTTTGAGTGTGGATATTTCCATATGTCGCCGAAAACTTGACAAGAACGTCCTTGGGAAGAAAACACAGGAAAAATATATGAACCCAAATTAATTATGATACTGCCAAGAGATCGGTTACAATTCGTGTCACAACTATGCAAGCGATCAGTTACAATTCGTGTCACAAACTATGCAAGAGATCAGTTACAATTCGTGTCACAAACTATGCAAGAGATCAGTTACAATTCGTGTCACAAACTATGCAAGAGATCAGTTACAATTCGTGTCACAAACTATGCAAGAGATCAGTTACAATTCCTGCCAAAAGTCCTGAAAATAATTGAATCAGTTCAGGTTCTTTGATAGACCAACCATTCGACGTTGCTGTGGATCACAGTTTCTTACGTATCCAGTAGTAGTCTAAAAGTTTATAAGGTGACTTGCAGGAACAGGAAATATTACCTGAGACTCTATCATTGCTTTTGCTTTGTCTCTGTTTGTTTTGTTTCTAGTAGCAAGATACAAGCTTGTACACGTGAAGAATCGTCTCTTTTAAAAACGACTGATAATTAATCCATGAAAGGTAATATATAAGTGAAACTTATAAAGTATGGCTCGGTATCGCTTCAATAAATGGTGTTAAAATTTCAGCAGAATCACAACGTATGACACTTTGGCTGCTCACAAACAGAAAATACACGCGTATATATATATATATATATATATATATATATATATATATATATATATATATATATATATATATATATATATATATATGCGCCTCTATGTGTGTCAATCATGCAAACGCCACGTATTCAGATATACGATCCTTGCTGTGGTTTGCAAAACGAATTAGAACATATTTTAGAATAATGTACCGGCTTATATCTTTTTCTGCATATGGAAACCTCTCCTTCATATTCTATTTTTAAAATTAAAGTTATTGATTGTAAACATTGGGTCATGTCCTCTGTGGAATAAAATATTGATAAAGAATACTCGATTTTAGTCATGTGTTACTCACACATACATATTATAAAAATTTTTAATGCAGCTTGTTTGGTATTTGTGTGTACCCAGATCAACAAAACTATTCTCAAGAGTGGAAGAATTTGTGTGATATTAGACAAATTAATTCAAATGCCCTCAATGGATGTATAGTGTCACCTTAGCCCAATTGTCGCATTACAATAGATAATATGTTCAAATTAGTAATTTCTCATAAGCAACCTGCGAGTGACCTGATAAATATAACATACATAAGTTGTATTTTGTTGTTTTCTGTTCTTATTTAAATAACTGAAATACTTTTCCAGGCCGACAATAGCAACCAACGACAGTAATGATCGGTTAAGATAACTATTGAAAAAGACCTTAGTCACGAGAACTCTTCTTGCTAGGAAACAATAGGATGTAGTAAAAAGTGACAAAAGATTGGAAGAATTAACCCTCCCATTTCTGTAAAAAGAGAGGACTGGTGAAAAGATGGTAATTTCGTGTTAACTCTGAACCTTATAAAGGTACATACAATATTTACAGTCATATGTGCAGAGATAAACTATTAATTTTCCCTAAAGTAACTTCGCAGTTGGCTAGTAATTTTAAAGGAACTGAACTTGTGTTACATCGCTCGCATGTCTTTTACAATTGAAAAGGCATATATGTCAAAGTTCGTAAGGTCACAGTCCGATTAATTTTTCGGAAAGAAGCATTCCCACGGGAATTTTGAATAGTATACGTAAAATAAAACCCTTCATGTTTACATGTTTCCAATATCAACATTAACAGCACAGTCAAATGCCTTAATACAGGAACTGATTGCTCATTATATGTTGACGACTTTTTGGTCTGCCATACATCAAAGAGTATCATAATATCGAATGTCAACTATAGATAAGCTTAAAAAGAGTTCAGAAATAGGCAGAAGAAAACGGGTTCAAATTTTCGAAATCTAAAACTGTTTGTATGCACTTCTACGGATTACATTGAATTCATGATAACCAAAAGCTCTATCTTAACAGTTGTTTTATTCCTGTTTTTGAGGACCAAAGTTTTACGGCTTATTTTCGACCGCAAACCAACTTTGCTTCTGCATATTAGATACAACAGGGACAAATGTAAAAAGCCATGGATTTAATAACAGTCGTGGCAAGCACAGATTGGGAAGCAGATCGGAAGATCTTGCACCAGTTATACAGGTAATTAGTAAGATCTAAACTTGACTGTGACTCGATTGTGTACGGATCAGCCTATATATCTTACCTCCAGCTGTTTGATTCGATACGCAGTCAGGGACATTTTCTGCTTGCCATTACATCACCCATTGGCACCATCTCGAACCGGTTACCGGATAAAGCTTCAATTTGTATCACCGAAATTACAGCCGTATTCAAAGTTTTGAATTACATTGAAACCTTTCATCATCTTTACGGATTTCATTTCCATTTGCAAAACTGAATGTGACAACCCATTAATATTACACATATACAGAAACACGATGTGATCATACAGTCTTGGATAAGTATTATGTACTGTTGGCTGCCTTGTCAAATTGGTATATAAGGTAATGAAAGGCAGATAAATCAACCAAAGCTGCCCATTTACGAATGGAAGATTCCATATACTGACTTCAAATATTATTTAAATCAGCATGTTCGCGATACTTGGCAAAACATGTGGAATATAAACTCCACAAGCAAGCTTTGGAAAATCAAACCCACTTTTGGAGAGTGGCATCCCTCGTATAGAAGAAATCACAGAGAGGAGGTGGTATTGTACCGATTGCGTATCGGACACACATACCTGACTCATGCATACCTCCTGAAGGGTGAACCTTGACCAGAGTGCATACCCTGCCAGTGTCCATTAATAGTGGAACACATTCTTGTCGAGTGTGTCGACGTCCAACATGTGAGACAGAAATATTGTGATGTGAACTGCATGAAGAAACTGTATGAAAATGTACCACCCGAGAAAATCTTGGACATTTTAAGGGAATGCGATTTATATAGCAAATTTTGACCATATAATTGAAGGACTTTACATGTTATTTTCTAATTATGTTTTATATACATTGTACAGCATTTTAACACAGCTGCATTTTATATTCTACCTTGTTCTATTCCATGTTTACAATTTATTTGAAATGGTTTATCTTACTAAACTTTTTGTGCAATTCATTTTTACATTTTTCGAAATTTACTGTTTGTTGGCATCATATAGCCATCATGGTGCTGAGGTTACGTAAAACACTACTACATACATAATCTATCTCGGGATGGGGGGGGGGCAGGATTTTTTTTTCTTTCTGATTAGCAGTGATTCTTGTAGAGGAATTACATCTAAAATCTAATGTTTGTAAAGGTCTGCATTTACCTTTCTGTCGGATGGTGTTTAGTTTTATGTGGTACCTGGTAACACTCAGTAGTGTACAATTTGTGTTATAACTCGACTAAAGTGGGGAAAAAAGAAATATGTTGGCCTTTTGTGCTGGAATTTTTAATAACATTAATTACTCACTAAAATATGCAGGAATGCAGAATTGCTATCACCTAAATTGTGCGAAATTTGCAAACATGTGTGTATACGTATATTACATACAATAAATGTCTGTATAATAATGTACAAACGTGTGGATATATATATTACATACAATAAATGCCTGTGCAATAATGTACACACGTTTGTTTAAATATATTACATACAATAAATGTCTGTGTAATAATGTACACACGTGTGTATAAATATATTATGTGCAATTAATGTCTGTGTAATAATGTACAAACGTGTGTATAAATATATTACGTATAATGAATGTCTGTGTAATAGCATATTGGGTACAATTCAGATGATAGCAGTTGTAAACAAAGGCGCCTTTGCTGCTAAATTAAGAAACAAATATCGGGACAATTTATAAGTCTTCTGCCGGTCAAACTCTCTCTCTCTCTCTCTCTCTCTCTCTCTCTCTCTCTCTCTCTCTCTCTCTCTCTCTCACACACACACACACACACACACACACACATGGGCAAGATAACGATCAAATCGATCAATTTTGTAAACTGAAATTCTTGAATTCGTACTCTTCGTTGTGTTCACTGTTTACTTGTGTTCAGTACTAATTCAGCTCATGTGTCTTGCCCCCCGATATATGTCTAAACGGAAGGAATTATACTGTCCATGGGTATATTTTTTCAGGTTGACTTCGTCTAATTAGGTTGTTTATATTGGGTACAAATATAAAGAAGATTCTCCTGAAGATGCATATAAGAACAGTAAAATGAGACAAAAATCGGTAAAGCAGCAACCTTCGAGAGTTTCCCATTGGTGGACTCGTGTTGCCTTTTTAGTATGGTGTAGGCTTGATACAAGGTGAAATTTTAACACTAATACTATTTTCGTTATTTATTGAAGATCTGGAAACATTATTACAATCTACGGGAGATATCTGCATAGAGTAGTCTCTATTTATGTTACTGTTTGCTGACGATTTAGTTTTATTTTCAGAAAACATTAAGAGTTTACAAAAACTCATGGATAATTTGTATTATTACTGTAATAAATGTAATCTAAATATTTTAAAATTATGGTCCTTAGAAAAGGTGGTCCATTAAGACAAGATTAAGTATTGAATATAGCCGGAAATAGTACTGATGTCGTTGAAATTTTAATTACCCTTGCCTTGTTTTCTCGAGCAATGGAAAATTCTCTAAAGATCAACAAACATTGGCTGATAAAGTTATTGAAGGCAATACATATGCTTACTTGTAATTTAAGAAAATGTTACCTAAATTATAACGAATGTTTGAATCTTTTTTATAAATATGTTGTCCCAGTTTTGAAATATGCAGCATATGTATGGGGTTTTTCCCAGACTGACGCCGTTAAACGGGTACAATGAAAGTTTTAAAAATATTTGGTAAATGCAAAACATATCTACTTCTGACGTTGGTGTTACGGTGAACTTGGAAGAATCCCACTTCAATACTTAAGGGTAGTGAAGTTAGGTAAGAATTGGTTTTGATTAAACATTATGTTAATATTATACTGAGTACTGCATACAGGCAGTTATTTATTGAAAGTGAATCAAATAATAGTATTCACTGAGCTGCACTGCTACAAGATACTTTAAACAGATTAGGATTTTGGTGAAGATTGGATGTTTTCCGATTATGTAAATTGACCCAAGTTTATTCCAGTTTTTTTATCTATGGGTTGCAAATGCTTTTATATCATGCTGGAATAATATATTACAAAATTCTGTTAAACTGTCTGTATATAAACATATCAAAATTGACTTGAAGATTATTTTAAATCCTTGGGTAATCATAAACATAGATCAGCTTTGACAAAACTCCGAGTGTCTTCTCATCATCTGAGAACTGAAACTTGGAGATATGGAAACAATAGAATCTAAAGAAGTGAAAAGTATTGTATGTTATGTGACAACCATGATATTGAAGATAAAGATCATTTTCTTTAATGTGTCCAGTATATACTATCTTACGTGTAAAAGGAATTAAAAAGTACTTATAGGACAAACCATCTATGGATAAGTGCATTCAATTGTTAACGTATTTATAATAAAGAAACAATATATGTACATTATGTAAATTTGTTTTTGAAGCATATACAATACAAGGTAGATTATTATTTGTACAGTAATTTATTATAAAGATTATTTATATTTGTCAATCGTCTCCTTTCCAGCATCGGTTTATTACGTTTCTGTTTAAAATTGTTCATATAGCATTTGATAACCACGCAATATTTGCAGTATGCACTCTAAGAGCATGTACATGCTTATGAAAATAAACTCTTGAATATTGAATATTGTGTTTCATTTTCAGATTACAAGTTGAAAGGAAGCCAATGAAGCGACCAACGCAATCAGATGTCGATATTGTCCCTTTTGTATAAAAGCTACTCCTGCGTTGATTTTTGTTATATATCTTTTTTATCAACAATTGAATGATCGGGACACTTTTCTCGATACAATCTTAGGTATCAGTTACGTAGACTAAATAAATGCAAGATTATCACAAGAGCCAATTGGCAGTACTCGGTTGTAATATTCACCTAGAAAGATTAGAGTTTGTAAGTATCAACTATAAACACCGAAATTTTCGCCTTCTTTTTAATTAACACTTCCATTCGAAATAAAGTTTTGTAATTTCAGCGCTTTCTCTTTTGTTTATTGTTTGTTTCTGTTTCGCAATTGCCTTCTACAAAGACCCAATCAGAGTCGAAAGCGCGTATGTTAGTTAAAAACTAGTTTTGCAGTTTGTTGACAGTTTGTTACATTGATCTTAATCAATCCAAGATACACGCGACCCCTTGTTGCATAATTCGTTTCAACTAGGAATCAAACTCGCGCCGCGGGTAAATGCACCATCGCATAATTCTCATGCACCAGCACTCTAATCCATTCGGCCATGCGCTTATTCCAGAAAAGGGGTGGAACAAGGTCGAAAGCAGGGGTTTGAGGTGCACTGGAACCACATTGATCGGTAAGAGGAAATTAACACTCAGCTAAGTGCACACACATACCGGATTTATATTTAGAAATGCAAGGTATACATGCATGGCATATAATGTGATTCTGTTGAAGAATTATAATCCAAGAGCATCACAGGTATATAATAAAATGCCACACATGAAGAACGCTATAAGGCTAATACAATATACACAATATAATATCAAGGTAATAAAGGACATAACGGAAGACATAAAAAAAGATAACATTACAAATATGAAGGTGACGCTCTGTAAAAACAGAGGCAACATAAAAGACTACAAGCTGGTCATTGATATTTTGAACGAAAATAAAAGGTAATAAAGATGACATCAATGCTGATGAAATCATGCGGCCATTTCAATGTATCTCAAATTTCATGTAAAGAAGATATTGAAATTGCGCCAACGGTGCATGTGGTTCGCGCAACTATATAATCAATTATGCATTATTCCTGGACAAAGTTTTACCATGTAGAATTGTAACACATTGAATAATTCTTCTGTTACAAAGAAAATCACAAAATGAATCAAAATCAGTTGAAATGGGAAGAACTGGGGCGCCATATTGACAAATTAAATCCAGAATACCTTTAACAGTGTGCAGGTATTCAGATTTAGAAAATGCAACTTTTTCAGTTTGTATTTGATCTCCAGAATTAATTTACAATAAATTAAACGAATAAATGGTACAATATATATCGGAGATACAATCATGCAGAAGGCATATGTGCCTAACACAATTTGTTGTAAAATGTTACTCGTGCAACCGAGAGAAACTGAGAGGAAATTGAAAAACGAAACACAAGTGCAACATGAACGATATAAAAGTTGTATTACAGATGTGGAATTGAGAACATTAAAGAAAGAAATCAACAGTAAATTAAGTATAATGTTCAGAAAAAGAAACCCCAGTAAATAAAAGCTCAATGTGTCTGTATAAGAAGTACCAATTTCATATTATTGTTTAACATCTAATTAATAGACATTAGGTACATACACAGCTACGATACTGCTTGTATAGACCTTAGAGAAACGTTGGAAGACTCTGGTCCAAAAGTAAGATATAGTTCTAAAGTAACAAGGTCTAGTTCTAAAGTAACACGATCTTGTTCTAAAGTAATAGACTTTATTTCTAATGTCATAGACTATCACGAAATGATGTGTACAAAAATACCTTTGTATTATATATGAACGAAAATGTAGATTGGTTTCGTTGCCGCATATAGCATTACCAGGGTGCATATAGTTTTAACCTTGGCGAGTTCAAAATACTGATTTATGTTCACTCGTGTTGTTACGCGCAAAAAGCGCCGGCAGTGGGGGTACCGTTTACCTCGAGTTCTCTGGCCGTGGGTTTGACGATAATCATAGTACTTATGGGGCTAAATTTCTAAATATCGTCACAATACAGATGAGTCTTGTCAGTAATATCGTCAATATACAGATAAGTCTTGTCAGAATGCTGTCCACTTTACAAAAGCAATCTTCCGCTGTAGAACTGTTACAGGGAGTAGTCGAACTCTGTGGAGTTGTGTCACCCGGATACTGTGGTCAGTGGTGATGTTGGTCTGAGGAACGATATTGGTTAACTCAGTGTAAGGGGCCAAATGTTCTGGACCAACAGTCCTGCGGGATAGGGAGGTACTTGATGGTTCCTTCGGCAGGCTGGGAGGAGCGGACCACACGAGGTCATTCCTTAACCATTTGTCGCGAGCTGTGGATCGGAAATGTTCGTGGAACATCGTCTGGATAGCACGAGATAACATCATTATATATGTTGATGGAATATATATATATATATATATATATATATATATATATATATATATATATATATATATGTGTGTGTGTGTATGTATATATGTGTGTTATATATGTCAATATCATTATATATGTGACAATCTAATGCGCATCATACTTGTAGATCAACAGTACAATGATCATATTTATTGATAACTCCATATATTGATTTTATGTGTTGATAATTCCATACATTGATCATATCTGTTGATGAATGTATACATTGATCATATTTGTTGATAAATCCAGATGTTGATAAAAAAAAATCCATGCATTGGTCATGTCCGTTGACAAACGATATCATTTGGTATTATTTGTTGAAAGAGCCATTCTTTGATCGTATCCGTTAAGGAACGAAATCATCTTGTTATGTCCGTTGTTGAACTTTGTGCACATGAGTAGGTTCGGGTTTACCGTTGTTAGAGTTTAGTTTATGAGAAGTGGAAGTAAGGGTGCGATCTAGGGTGTCAGAGATTCATTCATCATTAATCTGCATTTATCAATGAACATTCACGTCCTTATGTTAAGTGTCTTCGCTAGATCCAATCCAACCTGGTCTCATCCTGTTACTTGGACATTAGATTAAAACAAATAGAACAAAACCTTACCCTTGCCATATAATTAGTTTAACGCTCCAGTTTAACTTGAACATAGCAAATGCATTTAGAAAAGCAAAATAAGTCATTTTACTGAAAATACTTTTTTTCACATAGAGACCATTTTTTAAAAATTTCATAAAACTGCACCTTTAAACTTGACAATGATGACTCTGTGAACAGATATAGAGCAGAGTGTGACATACGATTTTGGCAGAATAAACTGAACGGCAATGTCGATGGCAACAGCTGGTTGTAGACTTTCGTTAATGCATTTAATAGACAAAATATAACATAATTAATCTAATCAGTACACAAATTGCACCTTTTCTTTCAAATTAAAAATAAAATACGGCTATATGAATGCATAATACTTTTACATGATGACGTAAAATTAAAATCAAATAACTGTAATATAGATATACAACAATTCTGGTAATACGTTAGATTTATCTAAATATGATTCAATATTTTGGATTTATTCATAGTCGTCTCTCATGTAACATTCAGGAATTTCATTCTGTACCAAATTTTCACCACCACCTTCTGCCATATTTTGGTTATTTAAGTAGCAAAAGATTGTACTTCGAAGACCACGTTCGGCATAGATGAAAAGCATGACTGTATCATTGATTAATCGGCAAGAGTCAGCTGGAAAAATAATTGGGACTTTTAGATGAAAAAAGTCTCAAATTGTGCATGCAGCACACGTGCAGATCACTATCAATTATCTACAGAATTTAAATGCTACAAACAGGAATCGAACACAGCTATTGCAAATGGAACATACAAATAGTAAATGCGTAAAATGTTAACTCAAAAGGAGTTTGAAAAGATTGGATGAGAAAGAAAATTGGTTGGATAAAATGGATGGAAAACAAATCACGAAAACATAAAAAATCTTTGTCAATGTTAGAGTTGCTAAAAATGCAGTTGATTTGGCCTTTTGAACAAGAATAAATTATTGCATACTTTTTCCATCAGGTATATGTACATTGTACATTTTATTATCAGAGAAATATAACCACTTTGATTTATGAAATTGTTTTGTCTAGACGCTACGGATTTTAAAATTCTTCTTGTATATTATTTGTATATGATAACGTGTAACACAAATGTTATCAAAGGTTGCCAACATTCGACACTTTACATCGTGACTGTGCCATACAGTTTAGATATGTATCATAATATATTCTGCTTGAACATAGTTTGGAGACCCTTTACATAACCTGATCTGATTACAACCCGCGTCTACGATAACAGAATGTTGAAGTATAGCAAAGAAAGCAAGAATGTCATACACGCACTTAAGAGGTTGAGCAATAGCATCAATTATAACGATATTTTTCAAGTTTGCAAAGTTTCTGCGACAATAAAACAACGACACGTAGAAAAAAAAGTCGCAGCAATTTTTGCAATTAAACACCAATGAATGTGTTTAATTTCTAGCTACTAATTTAATTGTATTTCCCTCCATAGACGTTCAACTATTTATCTTAATTACAGTGTTCGGTTCAGACGTTGGATATTTTGTGATTAATTTTGCCATGCTTTTTCTTTGTACATTAGACGTACATCCTAGCAGAGACTTTATTCTTCCTTTCAATAATAAATATGACTAATATATAAGTTTCCAAATTATGTCTAAAATCATTAGAATTATAAAAAAAATTATGTATAAAAACATATCTTAATTTATTATACTATGTAAAAGTAACTCCATACGTTCATGTAGACTGGTATATATTATTATCATTATAAACATCTATAAACAAAACAAAGTAGTTTATATGCTATCGACAAACAAATCAAGGCATCATCACGTGAGGAAAAGGTTGTTTCCGAATCGTAAGGTTGCTAACAGTGGTTATCTTGCTCAAACGATGACTTGATCTGCATATCAATAGTAGAAAATATAATTCGACATAGAGTCCATAAACTGATTATATGAATACATTATTGTTTTAGAATAGATTTTCCGTGCTATGATACTCAAAAATTAAACTTCCTTTGTCAAACAAAGTAGTGGATATTTCAATTCCGATAAACAATTGAGCACAACTCAGTAAAGATGGCTAATTTGTCGGACAGCATAGAGACGCCTTTAGGATTTCTTATCATTAATTATCATTACCCTCACAAATAATGGTATATTGTAATAATGGCGGGACAAGCTTTTATAGCTCTACTAATGCTGGAATATAAAACTAAATTCTTAAATATGCAGATCAGAGCAAAAAAGAAGAGATAAAAAGTGGATTTCCGTGCCTGTCTGCCCAATAAGTCAAGGTATAAAGGCTCTGTGGTGATGGTCAATAATGTTTGTTATGAGTACTCATCACGATATGAAACAAGCGGACAAAGTGGTCATTCTGTCGCATTATTACCCCAAGAAGGTATAAAGTACGTGCTCTCATCGTCCCAGTGTTACAACAGAACCCAAAGCTGGCTGTAACTAAAATGGCGAACTGGACACAATGAAAACACAAAACAATTATATGAGCACAGAATATGTTTACATTCTGGGACCTATACACGAAAGCGCACGTTGTTTTGCAAACCGCCACGTTACAGTGTATAAACGCCACTATATTTTGTCCGCGACACCGTTGTTTGGGAAAATCTAATTAGATTAAACTGCAAGATCTAGATCGATTTCGGTGTAAAGACAATCATTTCAGATAGTTAGGAGCTATAAAGCACATGATTGTGACAGCATTTTCAATTGTTTGGAGAAGCGTTTTTTAAAGGTATTCCCACAAGATCAGCCCGGTTTTATCTGATTTGAAACGTGCGATTTTTTTAACGTCATCGTCATTGCACGAGCTCTTTGAGTACTGGTTTTATCGTGATATATAATTGAATTTTAGCATTTGACCATGTCAGAATAACGATCAAAAAATGTTTGTTGTCTTCAAATGTTTGACAGAGAACTCAGAGAAAGACTTTGAACACATGAACTTAAACACTTCACTCCTGATCCAGCACACCGTCTATAATCATTATTATACTCGAGTTGTTTATACCCGTCGATCTTCCTCTTCTTGTGCACAATTAGTATTTATTTATTATGAAATTAACTTTTCTCCTTATTTGTATTGCATTACGATTCTTATGGTGTACTTTACAGCTCCAGGCTATATGCTTGTATAAAGTTCTTGCAAAGATATATCAGTAGACATATGCCAAGGTGTTGGCAACATTTGCATTTCCTCCATTATGATTAAACGAAGTAATCTCATGAAGAATGCATTCAACCTCAAAACGAGGTCCCAACACTTATGTACCCGCCCATCCCCCCGTTCCCTTCTTGTCTATTCACAAACGACTCTGAAGTAGAAACAAATTTAATATTAATTCAATAAGGAGCATTTTAATACATATCACCCGTTTCCTACAATCAGTAGTAACATTTCTATCACAACATAAATCATGCTATTTACATATATGAATGCATCAATATGTACATGCATAAGTCAAGCTGGTTCTGTGAAACACACACTGTTTGGAACTTGTACATTATGTTAGTGATGTATTCCTCCTTTGTCGGCATGTTGAAAACCAAACTGGCAATTGTATAAAAACAGCACAGTGATTTCCGAATTCCATAATTATATGATTCTTTGAAAATTACGAGTGGGAAAATACATTATTTTCAGAGAGTGCGACTTAAAGAAAATAAATCGTGTAAATCTGTATCTGTAACCGGTTCATTGTGTTTTTGTAAGATAACGTCAGCGTGAGCAGCGCAACCCATGATAAGTTATCGTGTTTTACACTTTTAAATCTCCATATGTGTTATTCTTTCAAAGCTTCTTTTAATCACCTATCTCTGATTTATTTGCTTTTAACTTGCTGAAAATAATGCTCGATAATATTTCTTATATCTGTACAACATACATGGTGAAATCGTTGTAAGGTGTAGATCACGTATACACCTGTAAATGTAACTTGATGAATCAAATCAGTGTTCTGTATCACTAACCACGGAGATAATTGAATAGATAAACGGTTCCTCACCAGTTATTGCTTATTTTATTTCTCACTTCTAGTTTCTAATTTCTTAATTGAAACCATCAAGCTCAACTAACATGAGATGAATCCATCATATTTCTTAAATCTAGAGGACCGAAATCGCACAGTCGAGAAACCATTTCATACTGAGTTTACTTCAGATGCTAACTTCGATACGGATCATAAAAGTTCAACACCTTCATGAAGGCGTTTACAAATGCACCTATAGGTGTAAAACATATAGATTTGACCTCGTTATGTTAAACATAATTGAGCATAGGATGTTTATGACTTTTGGTTTTTGTTGCTATTGTTGTTTTCGTTTTCAAATGACGGTTAATGCGATATATGCACATCTCTGATATTATTAAAGGAAAGATGCCTTTTATGATCTCGTCAAGCAATTTACATTCAAGTGTGTGGAGTCAAATTATTCATTGCAATATTTTAGAAGCATTTAGAAAATAAATGTACGTGTTGCATTGCAGGATAACGTTAATTCATGTGGCACATTTGAAACTGCTCATTATAAACACCTACAGCATGTCGTTAGTTAACCCAGAGCATCACAGTAAAAGCAACCGTTTGCTTGTATTATACATCACACATGTA
The DNA here is from genome assembly GCA_029931535.1 of Margaritifera margaritifera. Classification (NCBI taxonomy): domain Eukaryota; kingdom Metazoa; phylum Mollusca; class Bivalvia; order Unionida; family Margaritiferidae; genus Margaritifera; species Margaritifera margaritifera. Next base: position 4,578,622 of record JAQPZY010001594.1, read on the forward strand.
CATTTCTCAGGAAAGAGATTTTACACTTTCGGGAAAATATACCTGTTCTTTTAGGCAGTCAAACAATATATTTTCTGTTTAGTATCATGATTAAACATTCTGCAGGTAGATAGCAAATTCTACTAGTATGATCTTCCACATATCAACATTCTTTATCAATGAACTCTTTCTTTCTAACCAAATTAAACAGGCATTGCTTCATCATTCAACCTCAAAAACGATTCATCAGCCTACTGCGCACGTGAAGATCGTGTGTTTGTACGTAAATGATACTAATAATAATATACATATTTAATGTGAAACACAAAGATTTCTGAACAAATAACAAATTACGCTATCACGGATTTATTTACAATATTCCATTACAATAAGAACATACATTTCGTAAAAAAGCTACATCTTTCATTCCCCATCAATGCTCTAATTGTGTATCCCAATGTATATTGTTTCCTAATTATTAGTCGAAACCGAAGGTCGGTGTTTCCTTACTTGTTTCTTTACACCTGTGAACCTAATTGGATTCCTTTTATGGTCAACGGCGAGATGAATAGGACCGATTTCATCGAATTTATCCGCATTTATAGAATATGTTGAGGCTTAAATTACACGAAGTTTGTAATCTCTGAAAGTCTCCAATGTACAAAGAATGTATGGATTAAAGAGAACTACATAACACGATATACAGGTGATCACAAAAAGCAATTACATTATTTTGACAAGCAACATGTTAACCCTATATCTTTGGTTGACATACAAGCAACATTTGTACAAAACGGGGTCAGATTTAACCGTCTTTTTCTTTTCTGTTTCCTTTATAATACTGTGTGCAAATAATGCCACATCAAAGTCTTGATTAACACAATTATCTGATACATGTAAATGTATTTGCGAATCAGATTTCTAAATAAATAAAAATTACGCTATTAGCGGATTTTTCTAGCTAGACATCCCATGAATGTAAAGTATATAATTCATCTATATTCATTTTTTATCCTATATATTGCTAGCAAATCTATCGACTTTTCATTCTCCAAACTTTACTCTCAGAAAGCTCAAAGAGCTTAGAATCTGCGAAGGTTGAAATCAAGTTTGTTCTGAAGGATATAGGAGCGCTCTTTGTTGTATGTGATGCGTGAGCTTGTTGGTTGCTATTTTTTGTTTAACACGAAAGCAGACAGAAAGTAATCATTTCCCGCCGTTGTTGATATCAAGCCCATGTCTCTGTGATCTAAACTAAAATTACAAATTTAAAGCTTACCGGAGCATCAACAAAAGAAGGATTACAAGAATGTTATCACACTGAACAATGCATCTATTTGATGCTGCATAAAACCCTTGTTGTTCAAAAGTGAAGAAAATAGTTTAAGGTTGAATGTTTTACTGGAACTGGCTAAATATATGTTTGCATCAGTGGTCGTGGGTTTCAAAAAGTGTTGGAAAGTGAGTATTTCCTTCAAGTATCTCCTCAGGAGGCGGATCAGAAATCTATTGCTCTGATCTAAGAATTACTGCTCTTATATATTTTTGTTTTGTTGTAAATTCAGGTCTCAAATTAAAATGCCAGAGGTGGCTTTTAGTAATTTTGGAACATCCATAACTCAGAATAAAAAAGTCTGACGGGAAGACCTCGCATCTCTAATCTTTGTAAAAGTTATAAACAGAACGAGGAGACGACCATAGGGAAATATGTTTCAGAAATAGAACATGACTTGCATTTTGTGTAGCTATACAAAACCCCATTTATCTGCTAACCACATCTTTGCCACAAACAAACATGGGTTATCGTGCCCAAATCAACGACATTACCCGATAATGCAATTTAGCATTATCTAAACGTAAGCGAACTGGATCTTAATCGTGTGCTGCTAACTTGAATCAAATACAGCCAAAATGTTGAAAGCAGACGAAATCCGAGAAATAGTTATCTGTGATGAGATAGTTTATATATTTGTTTGTATAATGTAGAACATTATTGTATATATAATAGCAAATGTGATACATATTATGAAAGGACTTTTCATGATTCTTAAAGCAACTCCTACAGCAAGACATTCGTCGTGCGTTCCATTAGAAGATCTGCATACATCTGTATAATTTACGAAAGCCAGATAGAGGCATGCATGGTGAAAACAAATTCGAGGCTTGTCTGTTTTCAGGCATTGCGCATAACCATATATTTTGAAAGAGATATCAATACTTGTTATATGATTGACAGTTGTCTTGGATTATTGCAAGTAGGTAACTAAATCTCGATGAACACAAAGATATAGTTACTGCCAATTTGTTTTATAGTGAGCGAAATTTGTTCTCTTTATAAACCACTGGATTGCATTGTCACTAACTGAAAGTACATTTTTGTTTAAGATTTCGGATACAGTGGTAGACTACTATTCCAGCCAAATTCATGGTATCTGAATATATGTAGTAATAATACTATTACATTATTACCTTGACTATGATATGGGAACATGTTCAGCGTGTTAGATGGTAATCAGAGTGTACACCTTTAGATTTTACCATTGAAAACATATGTGGTGCAATCCTTGTAAGACGTCAAGAAATGTTTAGATGATATCTGTTAAAATAGAAAAATTATCCTGTATTATACTTCAACGATGTTGGTTTTATCAGCTATTTCGTAGCAAGGTTTAAATGTATATGCGTGATGATTTAACGTCGTTCGTATTTTTGTTTTGGGTCTGAATCTTATATTAGATGGTGGAAGTCGTGTTTTTCAGGAATGTGTTTCAGCAGGTGTAGTGACCCACTGGAGAAATATGAGCTTGCAAGCAACATTTACAATAATTGAAATTGTCGTTTTCGATTTTTCCTTGACCAAATGAACTAAGATAGAAAAAAGTACAGAACTGAAACTACAAAACTCCATTCTAATAAATCATAACTTTATCGACATAGTATTGGCATGTATTGTTAAAAAAAGAGATAACGTGACACTTTCCATAGTCCCCCAGATGACCAGGGTTTTTCCCATGGCTATTGAGTTTTGATCTGAAGCTACTAACTTTAGAGAAACTTTAGGCATGCACGTCCAAGGACTTCTATATTGCTGTATACCTTGCTTTTTATTCAGGTCCATTATTTTCTCTCTTTTATGGACGGAAACGTCACTTGCTGCTTATTCCATTATAACGTTGGTGATATACCAATACTTTTGAAAGTGAATTTCAAACCAGTAACTCTATATCTTTCTCAATAACAAAGAGTTGCATATATTTATATGTATATTCTATAAGGTCACACCACTGCCATGCTTTCACTGAACGTATTTACAAGATGTCACATATTACTCGACCTATGACTATGCTGTTTAGATCCACAACCAAAACAATATGAATAGTCTCCTTTTTCTCGGGGGTGGGGGCTGTGTTGAGATTGAGTCAAGATCCACAACCAAAACAATATGAATATTCTCCTTTTTCTCGGGGGTGGGGGCTGTGTTGAGATTGACTCAAGTATGTACTTGACGTATTTCATGAAATTCAATAAAGGATAAGTGTTTTTTTTTTTCGTGGCATTGTAATTTAATTATTCTTTCATATTAAGTGTGTTTTGTTCATCGTGTACCTAATTTTTGTTTGAACTCTTCTAACATACCCAATCCATCGAATTTAGCAGGCAAGTTTTCCTGATGAAATCTGTGTCTCTAAGATAAGCATTCTCTTGAACAGGAAATCATCACTCAGAGAAATGTAACAATATTGTACTGTAGAATCATATGAAACAAAGAGGAGATAAACCTTCATAATCAAATGGATGACATATATAACTTGCCACCTATATACCAAAGAGAAAGATTATCCCTAGATCCCACATTATATGTTTGGATACATGACTATATGAAATAAATGTATATAGATCGACACCAATATCGATACAAGTAACGCTTCCTAATTCTCATGCACGATCACGCCCACGGACATGCGCTCATCCACGAAAAAATAGAAAGATGGAACAAAGTTGCATGTCAGGACTCGAGGTGTACGAGAACTCGCATGCTGGGCAAACGGAATTTAAAACTCGGCTATATGAACAAAACCAATGGATTTCTATTTCGAAACGTAAGATATATTCATGAAATCATAATCATAAATTGACACCTATATACCAAACAGAGAGGAAATGCTTATCCCTAGATCTCACATTATATGTTTGGATACGTGATTACATGAAATGAATGTGTTTGGAATGACACTATTATAAGCAAGCGGTGTACAGAGTTATAATTCGTTTCAAGCAGTAATCAAATCCGTGCTGCGAGTGACGGCACTTGGGGCAGATTGCAATTCCAGTTTACGCCATACATATACCGGAGCAGACTGGAATTTCAGTTTACAATTTATTTGGCAAAGGTTAATTTTCAAAGTTTGGAGAGAAGAACTGTGCATTAGGTTGAATAAAGAAAGATTTGGTCTGCAAAACAGTAAGAGATAGAGTATTTAATCGAAATTGACATTGTGTGTAATAGCTTTTTTATATATTAAAATGTTAACTTTTATGTTACATATCTGAACTTATTTTCACATTGATATCTCGGTAACGAAGGTCGGTTGTATGTTCCTTTTACATTTAATGGTACATTGCAAACATTCTTCCGACATTATAAATAATTTTCAACGCGAAATCAAATGCGTTTAGAGACGAAAACATAAATACAGTTAGATCTTTAGTTGTAACAGCACATAAAAATGCAAGTATTCCCTTGCACACAAAATGATCCGTCCCAAGCTCATACGTCTTTATTGATGAAAGTTGAAAATGTATAATTTTGAAGAAAGAAAAAATCATTATGATATACATTGCAAGTATTTATTTGATTTATAACTTTTAAGCCATTTTCTTCCTTTTCTTTTCTTTGTTTTTATTATTGTTAATTTTTCAGTAACATTTAATAAAATTATCAGCTCAAATTATGCTAGGAACTGGAAATTTTATGCTAAGCGTCCACAACCACAAAGCATAACCCGTATCATATGTTCTTAATGCACATCTTTTGGAAATTGCAATGTTTTAAGTGTTTCTTTTTTTTTTTAAATTGTGCTTTACTTTGGATAAATTTAAAAACATGGACACAACATATATAGGTTGTTTATAATGTTAAAGTTAGTACTATTAGATGAGTGTTATATTCCACTTGACGATAATATTCACAACCATTTAATTTAAGGCTTTGAAAAGACTGGCAAATACTTAAAACAATATTTACTTTCTGACAACTCTAAGAGAAACATAACGTCTTTACACTGATGAGGATGTTAAAGACGATTGCTTTGATTGTTTTCATAACATGCTGTTCTGAAAACAATGTTGTAAATGGAATAGGTTGTTATCCTGTTCTTTAAGGATCAGCCAACATTGGAAAATATATCATGGAATGTTGTTTGGAAGCAAATGAATTATTTCGGTACGTGAAATTATATTGGTTAGCCTCTTAAAGTATGTTTGTGACTATTGACAGAAACATATTTTACTAGATTTTAAGATTACCATCAATTCATCGCTGTTTACGTAAATAAATACAAATTAATCATTCTCTTTGAAATAAATGACGCGGAGCACGTTTCCTAAGTTTTTCGTGATATCGGTGTACCACTGATGTAAAGTCGTAAGGGGGTAAAGTATAATGAAAATAAACAGTCAGGCTTTCTCTAATTGAACTCGAGGCAGACGCTTTGTTCATTTTCGCTAAACGGCAGATGGCCAACATATACATTTCAGGGGCCACTGCTATCTGGTTGCAATTATAGCAAAGTAACTTTACGTTGCTAATTGTGTTTACATGCCAGTTATAATATACTGGCTTTTAATCAAGCGTTTTAGCATCTGAGCTATATGAGAGATGTAAGGATTATGGTAAGGATCATATTCAAAATAATGTTGTGTCCAAAGGCGCCCACTATATATTTTGAATGTGGATTGTAAAATCAATCAAAAAGTTTAAAAACAAAATGACTCGAGGCCGTGCCCTTGAAAATTAGGGTTTATTCTAGAAAGACATATATCGGAAGTGATTCGAGTACTCAAAGACGTGATAGAACATACATATAGGAGCAAAACTAAAAAAGCTCATTTTTTCAGATAACCAAACCGTGTCGATTTGCCCTGGATACAAAAAAATAAAAAATTAAAAATGCAACATAATTTGGAGTTTTGCGATAGATTTAGAAAATAAGTCAGTAAACTTTAAAAATCTACAAAAGCAAGTATTCTTACCAAAATTCTTTCCGTAACCTCTCTCCGTTAGACAAGGCTGTTCGCTAAGCCTTTCCATGTATCATGCAATCAGAAGTGATATCATGTGTAATCCGGGTAAATTAAAATAGTACAGGAATACCTTTCCCATTTCGTAGAGAATTTTAAAAAAAAATAAATTCATTCGCCCACAATAGTCAGTTATTCAGCTCAACCGAAATTTCCATCAGATAATCTGGTTTAATGATAAGCAAATATAATGATTTAGCTTACGGGGCTAAAGTCAACATGCATAAAACCCGAGGATTATATATTAGGGCATGGAGTGGAAAATGACCTTTTTAAGCGAGATCAGATGGACAAACGAATTTTAAGGTGTGCTAAATGGATACAAGATTTACACTTGATAAGTCTGGTTTGAGTGTTTAAAAAAAAGTTATATTAAAAACCTTCTGCAAATCTGGTAATGTTGAGATTTATCACATGAAGGCAAAATACTTACATCAAAAGCCTATTCCATTTCCATACTAAATTTTGAAATTGAAAGGAGGGAAATCACGACAAAGTACTTTTTTTAATTAAATACAAGAGCAAGAAGAGATTACATGTGAATGGACATGCGTGTTGTTAACAACATGAAAGAGGCAGTGGATGTGAACAGTTTAGAAGATGTTTTAAAGCATACAAGTTAAATTAATGCAAAGAATTATTAACGCAGACGTGGCAAATTGGAATACCACAGGCAAACACTGGATACAGAATTTTAACAATAAATCTGGCATTGTTATTTCATGTGTTGGTGTATCATACGACTTCACTTGATTTCAAGAATGACACAATTTTATTAGTTCCTTAATAACTTGTAAATGTGACTACAGTCTACAGAGGAACCCACTCACAAAACAGAAAGATGAATACTTTTTTTAGAAACCGGCGTATTTCATTTAAACGAAAATCGTTCAGTTTGACAATTTGAGTTGAAGTAGTCTCATACAAGTTATATATAATCAGAACAGTTTGGAAGAAAAATTAAAATCCTATGAAGAAATCCTTAAGAAGCTTATTGAAACCACGCAATGAAAAAGAGCATCCCCACAACATGGACTAAATCCATATCTGGAAATCAAAATATTTTAATGACAAGAACATTTGAATTAAAGATCGAATACATTTTTATTTAGAGAATAAAAAACTAGGTCCTGAAATTTATCATAAAGAAGTAAAGGTTTTCCTCAAGAAAAACAAAACTGTCATTATCTATACGACCGAACTGTGAAGATAAATGAAATCATTTCTTTCAATCAGAACTTACCTGAACTTAAATTTGTAGAACTCATTGTAAATTAGATTGCAACAGAAAAGCAAACCCATTCCATTGGAAAATTTCAGTATAGTATACACAGAGACAAGGCTTAGTTTCATTGAATTATCCAAAGACAAATGCCATTTAAGCAAAACATGAAGAGAAACACTGTCTATTTGAGAAATATAAATATGTAATGTACGTATATGGTTTAGAATAAAAGGAAATATAAATATCGTATTCAAAATATTTCGTTAAAGCTATTGCCGTGGATGGATTCTACTTATATTAATACTGTTCTTTATTTATATGGAAACTCAGAAATAATCAAATACGTTATGATATGTAGACAGACGGAACAGAAATGTGTAATCAACCAAACTACTATATAAGCCTTGAAATAATAAAGGAAACAAAGAATAGTCATTGAAATAATAAAGGAAACAAAGAATAGTCATTGAAATAATAAAGGAAACAAAGAATAGTCAATATAAACATGCGGTAAAACTTTTATAATAACTCAGTTAGAGTCTGGAAGTATATAAAACATATAGCAATATTGTAGCGAGAAATAATATGTCCATATATGGATACACTGATGTTTTAAGGCGCTTAGTTGCAATCTGACTTTTATAAACATTGCGCAATATATAGTTTAAACTCATTCAGATGCTTTAATAAGAAGTAGCAACCCCTCCATAAATATAAGCATCAATACTGATCATGTCTGTTTAACTACTAATCAATCTAAGTTGTAGAGAAGTATTTGTTACTGTATACAAATGTACAATGCTCTGTATACATGTTTGCAATCTAAGTTGTAGAGAAGTATTTATTACTGTATAAAAATGTACAATGCTTTGTATACATGTTTGCAATCTAAGTTGTAGAGAAGTATTTATTACTGTATAAAATGTACAATGCTCTGTATACATGTTTGCAATCTAAGTTGTAGAGAAGTATTTATTACTGTATAAAATGTACAATGCTTTGTATACATGTTTTGCAATCTAAGTTGTAGAGAAGTATTTATTACTGTATAAAATGTACAATGCTTTGTATACATGTTTGCATATATGTATCATGTTTATGATAACTACAAAATGTTACCCTTGCTTTTGTAAACAAATTAGTTCTGGAGCCCAAAAGAACCCCAGCATTCCCGAAATTATATTCTGGAAAAATAGAGAAATAAGCAATTTTTGTCAGCGTAAAATACAATGTTATATAACATGTTCCATATACAATTTAATTATGTGGAGTCAATAAATATAAACGTATCTAAAAGGTTTCAACGAAGACAATGTCATCTGTTTTTGTTGTTGTTATTATTCTTATCATTAATGCTAAACATGCATATATATTCTGACGTGAAATATGTATTTGTATATCACAATTACTTTGTCTTATGTAATTTTGTATGTACTTTACCATATATCTTTCTTGATATGAATGACGATAAACTAAATGAATATCAATATAATTTAAGTACAGATAATATATGTCTAATACTAATTATTATTATTCTAGTTATTATTATTATTATTATTATTATTATTAATGCCAAATATGAATATGTTCTGATATGAACGATATCAATATAATTGAATTATAGATAATAAATGTGTGCAATAATAAAACAATAATATTACTACCACTACTTATTATTATTATTATTATTATTATTATTATTATTATTATTATTATTATTATTATTAGAGCATTATAACATACACCGCCATCAGCATTCCTTTTCTAGAGATCTTACTCTTCGAGAAAACCGTTGGACTACGTTGATTTAGAAGAATCACACCAATAATAATAATAATAATAATGATGATAATGCATCCATCTATTTAGTTAGTGATTTGTTTTTTTTCCATAATTTCTTATGACAATCTCGTTTTGGGTAAAAACTCATATTCGATATGCCACAATTAATATCCAGTTGTTTCATTCTGGAATATATTTTATTTATTTTTACTTTCTAAAACGAATTAGCTTGTAATTTCTCAAGTATCAAATTTTACTTTACATATGGCACAAATGGATGAAATTTCCGTTAGCAATGAAATTACATCAGATTCTGAGTTTTGCTGGACCAGGAAATGAAAGCACATACCAATATGTATCAAAATCATTTAAATTGAATCTGTTCTGCTATAGAAAATTGTGCCTCACATAAAATACAACTGAATTTCCAAGATCTTCCTTAAGAAGAAAGACTTGGTTTCATGGAGGTCTTCTGTTTCTAGGAGCGGTCAAGCTTATCATTGTCTCGTATGTATGCACGTGTCGAAATAAACAGGTGGTTTCTGATAATACATGCATATCAAAAGGACGGGACAAGGGCCAACTCTAAGGGCCAACCTGATGACCTGCCACTCTTAACTATTCATTATGTTGTATCTGCGTAAGGTAATATTATGTGTGTGTGGTTGTTTGTTTGTGTGTGTATGTGTGTGTGTGTGTGTGTGTGTGTGTGTGTGTGTGTTTCATTATGTGTATATGTGTAATTGACACCTTTATACCAAACAGCGACGTAAGCGCTTACCTTGGGTCCACATTGTATGCACGGAAGCATTATTGTATGGAGTAAATTTATATATAATGATACAAATATAATCAAAGAGGTTAGAGAGTTATAACTGATTCCAACCAGCAATCACCCATCGCATAGCTCTCATGCAGCAGCGTTCTAATCCATTCGGTCATGCGTTCATCCCCCAAAAAGGATGGAACAAGGTCAATGGAAAGCACTCTAGTTGTCTGGAACCATCTCTAGGCCAGCGGAAGTTAACCCTTAGCTAATGCACAAACTCGCTGGATTTCTGTTTAAAAATGCAAGGTATATACCTGACGTTATAATTACAAATATAAATATTCCTTACATCTTTAAATTGAAATCCAGCTGATTGATGCATTTTGGATTTTTACACTTAGGTATAAGAGAAACAACATGTTTACTGCCTTCCTAATACACTGCATTAGACACATGAAAACTTGTAGAATTGTTTCAAAAGAGCAAATTTAATGCTGTCGTGTAAACCAGAACAATTGACCGTATTTATTTCATTCATTTTATATCGTCGAAAATTTGAATGTCCTTTTAAGGTCATATAATTGATCTTGCATCTTTGAATTTAATAGGAATATGTATGTTCGCATTATTAAGTCTGTCTGTGCTTTCTACGCGTTTTTTTGTCTGAGGACATTTATGTCTTGCCTAGATCTCTGATTACTCAGAACACTTTGAATTATTATTTGCCATGTATGATCACGCTTAACTGATTACCTTGTGAACCTATTCATGTAATCAACTTTATGTTCCCTTGCTCTTTCGTGTAGGTAAAGTTAACCCCATAATCATTTCACACGTGAATTACCAAGCATAAATATACCATCACAAGTAAAAAACTAATATTTCCAGTGATGTTTTCAATGTTAATTTGTACCGTTATTACACCTCACAGTGCCGTTGAAAAGTATTTAAGATCAATCGCATGCTTCAAAACAACATTGCGTCGTTTCTTTTTTATTATAGCTGTCATGAATGTATAGTTTTTTCCCACCACAAGTGTATATATTCTTGTTGGAACTAAAGCAAGAACAATGGAAAATATTTGCATTGTAGCCCCAAGGTAGATAATTAAATACACTAGTAACTTTTATGATGGTTGACTCCGAAGTGGTGAACATCTAGCATTGAATCACTAGTAAATGAAGCATACATAAAACGCGAATCGTAATGGTATCCCAGAAGTAACACACATATTCACACAAATGACAATTCTCACATCACATCTAAGATGATAAATTATATTAAGATCATATTAACTTTCTCTCTCTCTCTGTCTCTTCTTCTTCTTCCACTCTATCGCTCTCTCTCTCTCTCTCTCTCTCTCTCTCTCTCTCTCTCTATTCTTCTTCTGCTTCTTCTTCTTCCACTCTATCGCTCTCTCTCTCTCTTCTTCTTCTTCTTCTTCTTCTTCCAAACTTTGCAATTCGGTATTTCATTTGGTTAAAACTTCAACAAATAAAGAAACCTGAAACATGGCATTCGTTCCTAGCTGAGCCAGTGGGGTTCATTACTAATGTTAAATTCAGAAATCACTGCATTTCTATAAACATTGGTACAGTTGTGAAGTAAATATAATTGGGATTTCAGTTTATTCTCTTCTTTTTTTTTTTTTTTTTTTTTTAGTAATTTTTCGATGTGGAAATAAACTGTTTACAATATGAGGGTAGCATATCTTCTTTGGTAGTTACTCTTCTGACATCCTGGTGACATGACCTGCCCATTTCAACTGTGATTTCATCAGCAGATTGTGGATGCTTGGAATGCCTACCCATGTGAGAACCTCAGTGTCTGGGACCCTGTCCTGCCATCTTATCCTCCTCAGTTTCCTCAGGCAGCCAATGCGAAAATGGTTCAGCTTCTTGGCATGGCGTCTGTACTCCGTCCAGGTTTCGCAAGCATACAGCAGAGTCGGCAACACAATGGCTTTGTAGACCTTCAGTTTTGTTTGTAGACTGATGCCACTGCGCTCCCACACATTTGCGCGTAGTCTGCCAAAGGCCACACTTGTTTAAGTAGTTCTGACGTTGGTTTCATCATCGATGTGGACTGCACGTGACAGTGTGCTGCCGAGATAGGTGAACTTGTCCACTGCCAGGAGGGTTTGGTTATTTACTGTGATGGTAGGCTTTACGTACGGCTATCCTGGTGCAGGTTAGTGCATCACCTCTGTCTTTTTAATACTGATGGTGAGACCAAAGTTGTCACAAGCTGAAGAGAAATGGTCCATACTCTATTGCATGTCAGTCTCAGATTTGGCTTTCAGGGAACATTCGTCAGCAAACAGGAGATCATGAACAGTCACTTCCAGTAACATAGTCTTTGCCTGTAGTCTCCTCAGATTGAAGAACTTGCCATCAGTCCGGTATCAGATGTCAATCCCAGTATCATAGTCACGGAAGGCATCAGTAAGCATCCCAGAGAACATCATACTGAAGAGGGTTGGGGCCAACATATAGTCTTGCCTGACTGCATTGGTGACTGGGAATGGTTCAGACGACTCGCCGTCGCCCACGTCACGAGCGAGCATGCCATCATGGAATTCCCGAACCATCATAGTGAATTTCTCTGGGCAACCAAAGTTTGCCATGATCTTTCAAAGGCTTTTGTCAGGTCGATGAATGTCGTGTCCAGGTTGGAGTTCTGTTCTTGGCATTTCTCCTGGACTTGACGAGCTGCAAACAACATGTCTGTGGTTACTCGTCATTTCCTGAAGCCACAATGAAGCCCTTGACCAATATGATGCACAAGGCGATTCAGCAGAATTCTGGCGTGGAATTTTCCGGCTATTGGCAGTAAGGAGATGCCCCAATGGTTTATGCAGGATTGTATGTTGCCTTTCCGCTTGTACAAGTGGACGATGGATGCATCCTTGTACTCCTGGGATATAGTTCCTTGAGTCCACATTGACTGGAAGAGATCAGTCAGATTATGTGCCATGTGCGAGCCGCCGGCTTGTAAGACTTCTGCTGGTAAAGCATCTGCTCCAGTTGCTTTGCCATTTGACAGCAGGTCAATTGCTTTCTCAATTTCAGTCAGCGTTGGATGATCAGCAAGTGATATGTTGATTTCCACTTGGGCAGTCGATCAATTGTCTCCTCACTGTTAGATGACTGTTGATTGAGGATGTTGTTGAAGTGTTCTGCCCATCTTTGAAATATATATTCTTTGTCAGTGTTCAGTGTAGTGCTGTCAGCATTAAGTATTGGATATGTTCCTGATGCCTGTGGCCTGTATATTTTCTTCAAAACATCATAGAAGTTCTGCATGTCATTCCTGTCTGCGTAGGACTGAATCTCATCTGCCTTATTGCTCAGCAATGAGTCTTGCAACTCTCTGAGTTTGCATCGGACAGTTCTCTTAATGTCGTTGAAGGCTGTATTCTTAGAGGATGAAGTGATGTCTTCTAAACAGGCCCTCTGTAGTCGATGTTTCTCATTCATAAGTCACTGTATGGCAGCATCGTTCTCATCAAACCAATCTTGATGTTTACATGTGGTGGTACCGAGGCTTTTGGATGCAGCTGAATACTCAGAGCCTCTGAAGTATATCCAGGTTTCTACCACATTTTCGGAGTTCATATCAACTGAATCTAGTTGGCTGCACAGATCTCAACAAATGCCTGTTTCACACTCTCCTGTTTCAATTTGGAGACATCAAGCTTTTGGACACTTTTTTGCCTTGTAGTCGTCTGCTAACCTGAATCTGGATATTGAGCTTGGAGGCTATGAGCCTGTGGTCAGCCCAACATTCTGCACTTCTCATGGCCTTCGTCACTCGGACTTCCTCTCTGTCCCTTCTCCTGACGATGACATAGTTAATGAGATGCCAGTGCGTGGATCGTGCGAGCATCCAAGACGTCCTGTTGCGGTTTGGCAGGCGGAAGACTGTGTTGGTGATTAGGAGGTCGTGTTCAGCGCATTTCCTCATTAGGAGGAGTCCATTGTTGTTGCATTTGCCAAAGGCATTTATGCCAATGACACCTGGACATGTTTTGTGATCTGTCACGAAGGATGATGAGCTTGTCTACCTTCAGTACTTCTACGATAAGAGACTCCAGGTCTTCATAAAATTTGTCCTTGATCTCATCTGGGTTGGTTATGGTGGGTGCATAGGCGCTGATGACAGTTGCAATATCTTTTTCCAGACAGTGGGTGTCTCATTTGCATTAGTCTGTCATTCACGCCCTTTGGAATATTTGTGAGCTTGCTGACTAGCTGTGATTTGATGGCAAATCCAACACCAGCTTCACGTCGCTTTTCTTTACTTCGACCACACCAGAAGAAGGTGTAGCCAGCTCCTACTTCGGTGAGTTGTCCTTACTCAACTTGGCAAGTTTCACTCAGGGCTGTTATCTGAATGTTGAATATGGCCAGTTCTCTACCAACTAGTGATGTTCTTCTTTCTGGTCTATCTGCTGATGTACTGTCCATTAATGTGCGTACATTCCAGGCACCAATGATGAGTTGCGTCACCTTTGTCTTTTGTTAAATTTTCGACAAATTAGGTGGGATCCCGGTCAGCTGCGGTATGCTGACCAGGGTTAAGGTGAAGCAGACAATGTTTAGAACACCTTTTCTAGCCCCTTCCACATGCCACGGAGGTGAGCAATGTGATCCTAAAAAGGGCTGCTCAGTCACCCATGTGGCCGCTGGTGGTGGTGGGGGGCGGGATAATGCCATGACTTGCGCGTGAGTTGGATTTAAGTGAGAGAAACTTGCGCAGAGTCACCCTCACTCTCTCGTCCAGGCCTGTCTGAATCCAGTGGCACTACAATGTCGAGACGTCTGGAGACGAGTCCAGATGCAATGGATGGCCATTAGTTCCTACTGCACCTGAGCTGATAACCTGCGCTGTCCACACAGCCGGGGGATGAGCATATCTGCTATGCCCCCTGATCCACCAGAAAGAACTTTCCAGAGGGAGCCAGGTGCAGCTGTCCACTCTGGGTCAACAGTCACAGGTAGTACTGTTACTAATGGTTGAAGGCGTATCCTGACCTGACACCAATGAGTGTATTATATGTGCTATCAAAGAATATTTGATAGTACAAAAGTTAGAAACTTCAGATATTATCTTACATGGCACGATTACTCACTCAACGAAAGAAAGGTTGTCAAAATATTTATCGATTTTTATTAAAACATAATTTATATCCAAAGGGACAAAATAAATGGAGACGTGATCTTAACTTAGATGAGTGTTTAGATTGGAAAAACAAGTATGTATTAGTACATAAGTACACAACAGATACTTATCTTAAATGGTTTCAAAATTTTCAATAGAATTCTACGTACAAATGTTCGTTTACACAATGAGAATTAGGCAAGACAACTTATG
Organism: Margaritifera margaritifera; assembly: GCA_029931535.1. NCBI lineage: Eukaryota > Metazoa > Mollusca > Bivalvia > Unionida > Margaritiferidae > Margaritifera > Margaritifera margaritifera. The sequence goes on from JAQPZY010001594.1 coordinate 4,594,053, forward strand.
TTCCTTTTGTAGAGAAACAGAAGAATCACTTTTTCATTTATTCTATGATTGCGCTATAGTTCAATTTTTTGATACAGTTCTTCAGGTGTCTGGAAGATAAACGCATACACCTAGTACATGTTAACTTCACAGCAGTAGATATAATATTAGGAATAAACAAACAAAACAAATCTGATGAAAATTTTGATTTTCCTTTTAGGCTAGAACTACATATTTGAATTACATATTCACAATAAAGTACCAAACTTGGAAACATTTAAGAAAGAAATAATATATCTTTGCAAATTAAAAAAGTACACAGCCTACAAAAAGTGTGGTTGGGAGAAAATCAGCCACAGATGGGAATCTTATGAAGGTATAATTGATGTATACTTTTTGTTATCAATCATTTGCAAGCTTTAATGTGTAAAACATAATGCATGTATTATCAAATAAGATACACAAGAGTATATCTTCATTTTTTGCCGCTTTCTTTCAAGGACTAATGTACTATAACATTATTATTAGGGAATAACTATTTTAACAGTGATATAGAAGACAAAAATGATTGTATTGAATGTATAACATGAATATTCGCTCCTCTCTCTCTCTCTCTCTCTCTCTCTCTCTCTCTCTCAGAAACGACTATAAATTGATATTAATAATCCAAAACATACATTTAATTTATTGTTTAAATATGTGACTGTATCAAATTCTCTGTAAGGTAGTCCGTGAGATGGCATCCCGACCCAAAGCTACCTATTTACGGAGTTTATTAAATATTGAAGAAAAACAAAGAATGTATAACCCTGGACCCACTCACCACGCAATTCAACTTTCTAAACCAGAGTATGTTAAGAGAGGTTTGTTTTGGTAAAGAAATCGAAATATCCCACTGAAATGTCACCGCAATCAAAATACATATATTGCCTAAATGGTTGTACAAACAGATATTTTAATCATAATGTTCTATTCCGTTTTCTTTTACCAACATTATTAGCTAGTCAGCTTCAGCTGTACTTATACGGCTATTCTTCCTGTTGCATTCTAATAAACTGCTTTGAGCATTTTTTTTTATTTTTTTTTTTTTGGGGGGGGGGACAGGACATTTACGAAGAAAATCATTATGTATCGTTTTCTCCAGTTTCTTTCTTTGCTTTTTGCTTTCACTAAGACCGATATCATTTTGAAACATTTCCTTCTTAGAAGTATATGGTTTTCTCACATGGTTACGCGGCATATGATGTCTTGAAAATGAGAGCATTTGCCCAGCAGGCATTTTACCTGTTAACCTGAAGTAATTTGAGACCGTCGTTACGCTGACGAACTGAACATCAAAAGAGCAGAAGAAACACAGAAGGACATAAATTTTCTCCTGAAGGCTAAAGCTACCTAAAGCAAGTGGCGTATGAATGATTACTCATAATCAATTGCAAGGCATCGTATCGAGTTAATTACAAGGAGGCGCCACCTTCAAACACTTCCGACATTTTAATACATAATGATTGTACGTTTATTTCCATGGAGCTGAAAACTGCGAACGTATACAACTCATCCCGCTGCCTAATGGTGATATTAACGTGATCTTTCTAGAATTCGAAACCAACAAGGATCTGAGAAGGAATGTGGGAACCTGAATTATATGTGTCACACACACACACAGATATATATATATATATATATATATATATATATATATATATATATATATATATATATATATATATATATATATATATATATATATATATATATCAGTAATTAAATATAAAATTAGCAAGAAAGGGAAAAAATTATATCTCTCATAAAATAAAATGAAAGAACTTCGCTGACTAAATAATAACTGATCCTTATAAATTGACAGTTATGCACGGTAAACGGAAAAAATAAACTTTAATTGGAAAACATACCGATGAAGTCGCAAAGATAAACCGACTTTTTTTTAAAAAATCGAAGTGAAACGGACGAGTAGCCATATAATGTGTAAGCGCATTCCACACAGGTCCTTTAAGGTCATGAGAAAAAAAGCCAACCTTCGAGAAACACACTACGGGTGTAGTCAACTTTAAAACTTCCTGTTTGTTACTCTGACATGAATTTGTTGACCACCACTAGACCACTAATCATCTTGTAGATTATGCTTTTAATTCAGCAGCCCATATATTGAGGTTACCCAAATATATGATGATGAGGGCTATATCCTTTTTATATATATTACGTCAGCTCGGGGTAATCGATGGTGTTAACATATACCATTGGTCTGCTCGTTATAACCAATCCAAGCCAACTAACGACTGCGCTGCAACATTTGTTTATATACGTTTAAATGCTATTTATTCTTGATAGCGTTGAAAGTTACCGTGTCTAAATATTAATTAGTGCGGTGTATTAATGATTCAAGGTATTTTTTTTTATGTTTTTGCTTAATCGAAAATGAAATTCTATATAAAAAAATGGGTTTTTTTGTGTTGTTTTTTTTTTTTGGGGGGGGGGGATTTTTATCGTCCATAGCCAGATGATAGAACTACAGACGAATATATTTCTAAAAAGTCTTTAAAGTTTTCCATCTCTGATGTACTTAATTGTAAATTCTCATATTAATCATTTCATACACAAAATATAAGATGTATGTACATTTGAATTGTTTAAGCCATAATACTTTGTCATGTAGGTGGAGTGTTTAATAATAATTCTTGTCAATTATATTTGGTGATAAAAAATCATCTAAGTTTAAGCTAAGATGACGCATTGTTGAGGCAAATAAAACATCTAATAATTGCCATAAAAGCATTGTAATGTGCCACAAATAAAATTTCTGTAAATGTTATTTTATTGGTAAGTACCTGTAGTAGAAAGTTCTGGAGCAGAATGTTATCATACAAATTTAACAACTTCGCATAATGTCTAACTTTTAAAGAAAATGATTTTTCAAATATTTAAAAATGTATAGTTCAAAAGAATCGGACCTTATTCTTGAATTTCCGTTGTGTGATTTCGTAGAAGTATTGTAGCTATCATCGTCGAAAATTTATAATGAAATATATTGGATAATAGTTTGGTTCATCTGTATTAACTCGAACTCAGATCGCTCTGACATGCTATAAATTCATTGCAGCAAAGATAGTTTCCTCCGAATGGTGATGACTGCGTTGGAATTTGATTTAAACGTCATTTTTTATGTCAACAATTTTCTTATCATGTACCAATCATTTTGTTATTTAGCCTATTCAAGACCTCTTCCCTCTGCCCACTTGTAGACCTTTACCAAAGCACCTTTTTATCTACATATATGCATGTAGATGTTTATCTATGAAACTTTATATTTTCCTCACTCACACAGTATATAAACTATACCCTAAGTAGATAAAGCTGTTGAAAGGGGGAATATATAAAATGGATATGTGAGATAAAAGTAAAGAAGATTTGAAGAAAAACAAAAAACAATAGAAATTTGAGAGCTTTAAGTTCAAAATATTGTGATGATAAAAATATCTAAAAAGTGTTTTGAAAAAGTACGAAATATTTTGTGTCTTCTCATTTGTAAGCTTAAGTAAACCAAACATAATAAATAAATAAATAAATAAATAAATAAAGGTGCAATAAATTGCAACCATCTTTATCTGAAAGCTCATGCTAGGATTTTTGAAGGACATAAAATGATATGGTTGTCTAAATACCAGTTAGACTCATGAGGTAAACAATATGAGACAATGCTACAGGATATATTTTAATCGCCTAAAATGCAACTCACAGAAATGAAAATTCTTTTCGACAGAGAAGATACCTGTTATGCATCTTAAAATACTGACAGATTCGCGATTTCAAAGGCTGTATATATGTGAAATTGAACTATGTCCTTGAAACGTGAATATCGGGGTCATTTGGGCACACAAATAAAGTAAAACCTCAAAATGTTCTCAACAAAATTGCGTTGTCATTAACAAAGAAGGAGCCAAACAAACATGTTTCCACAATATAACACCGGAAATCGTGCATGTTGTAGAAGTACGTTACAAGTCACCTATGTGCCCTGTTAAGTAAATGTGGATCAAAGACTCTATCCAGTTGGAGGACCCATTGTTGTCGAGACATGTTCCGGAATACGTCCTTTATCTTTCACGTTTCATAATATCTCCCTTAAACACTGATCGGACAAGAGGGTTCAGTAAAACATTAGATAGATATCCTGACAAAATTATTTTTGATTTCCAAACGGCGATCGTCATTGTTTTGTTCAATTTTTAAAAGTTTAAATGTTTGCGCATCTCTGACTGATATCTTTCTTCTTCTTTTTCTTCTTCTTCTCAAACTTTGTACATTTATTTTGGTTCATTATATTCTAAAAGGGACGTTTCCCAAGAGGACAGAATGTGTACTTTCTATACTGATAGAATGTTAAATGTAATTCGTCTGTGATTTTCAGTGAGAAACTGTAGAAACGGCTTAAAAGCCGGTAATAATTGTTGTTCTGAAGGGTCAATTCTTTCAAATCATCTAGCTGACTAGATGGCTAGTTTGGTATGTTTTGTATGTATGTAAGTATGTTTGTATGATTGGTTAAATTGAAGGTATCTGTCTGTCTATCTGTAAGTATCTGTATGTGTTTCTGTCTATTAGTTCTTCACCAGTTCTGTCTCTTTGAGTATATCTCATGAATTGCTAAAAGTTTAACTACCTACTAGCTGCTGTTGTTTTTTAAATGAGATTTTGTGTATTTGATATAATTGACTTGAAAATAACTTTACTCTGACGAATCGATAAATTATGGGATTTTTGTTTGAAATGCACCAAAAGAAACGGCAATGCAAACTAAATGCGAAAATGATTGGGCTAATTACCGACCTTGCCTAAACAGCTTTGGCAAAGATTAGGTAAGGTAAAAAGCGTTTGTAGACGGGGCTGCTCAACAGTCACCTAGTAAGCATCAACATTATTGAAAAAATTGAAGCAGATCTTACCATCATCAATGTCAAACTTTTATCAATCCATTTGACTATTAATGGTAATACTAGTATTGACATTGCATACATATATAATACCTTGAGTATTTATTCTGCAGTATTGGTTGGACTTCGATTTATCATTTCCAGAAATTAAATCAATGATCAGCTGAGACATCTTTCAAATACAAAATATTACCAACGATTTCGTCAAAAACAAACAACGAAAATGCCAAACTTAAAGGTCACAGGGTTTTGATGGACTATCTCTCAAATTTTCAAATCTGACTATAGATAGTATGTGGAACCGCTTACCTATATGTTAACACATTAATCAGAGCAAATGTTCTTGTAGATGATTTGATAAAGGCAAATTTACAACATTTGTTTGAATCTGGAGACAAATAAAGTCTCAATTTATATAGACCTCTCAGTCTGAAAATTAAAATATTAGAAAAACTCATTTAATGACTTTGCATCAGAAAAAAAGCTAATTGTTCAATCTCAATGGGGTTTCATTCCAAATAAGTCTTGTGCAACCACACTTAATTGTTTTGTCGACCATTGAAGCAAGAGGCATCTACAGTGCAGGATTGGGAAATGCAGGCAGATGTAAAAGGGCAGCTGAAGTTCCCAAGGGACATCTGTAACACCATCGTCAGACCTGATATTGCACTGTGGTCAGGAGGTACCAAGCAGGTGATTTTGCTGGAACTGACAGTGCCATGGGAAGCTAGAATGGAGGAGGCCCATGAGAGGAAATTGGCCACGTATCAGACACTCATTCATGAGTTCTAGCAGAATGGATGGAAAACCTGGAATCTTCCTGTGGAAATAGGATGCTGTGGCTTTGCAGCACAGACCTTTTGTCGTGCCTTGGAATTCATAGGGATTACAGGACCTAGCCGCAGGAATTTAGTCACCAAGGTTGGCAAACAGGCCGAGGAAGCCTCACATTGGATTTGGTGGAAGAGAGAGGATCGATAGAAAAGCTGATCAGCTCAGTCGGCGCACCCCTGGAGAGCGTTGTATGTCAGCGTCGAACCGCTCTAGGAAAGGGGATGATGATGGAACCGGTCTGAATCAACGAACAAATATGTGCTTGCTGGAGTCCCCGAAGGATCTCTTCTAGGTCGATTAGTATTTCTTCACTAACTCTGGTAGCTTTTTTACATGCATCCAAAATGCTGAATGTTTTGAGGTCCATTAAATACAATATAGGTAGGAAAACATTGGAAAAATGTATCTCTCTTATATACGCCCTCTCCTAGAGTATGCTCGTACAATATGGGATAATTGCTCTGCCCCGGCTTTTTAAGACTCGAAAGACTGCAACTTGAAGCGGGAAGAATTGTAACCGGACTTACCCGTAGCACTTCTACTAATAATATTTACAGAGAAACAGGTTGGCTCCCATTATTGGAAAGAAGAAAATTTCATAAACTCTGTACCGTCACAAAACTGTATATGGTTCATCTCCCTCTTACCTCCAAGATCTAGTACCTCCGTTAGTTGGACACACAACACAATATAATTTGTGAAATATAAATAATTTTCAACATATCCAGAAATTCCTATATATCTTTCACAATAAAGGTTTGGAACACTCTGCCGGATCCAATAAAACATGAAACAGATTATTTAACATTTAAACGTAAAATTTCACCAACACCCAATTATGTCCCGCTATATTATTATACTGGTAACAGGAAATCATCAATTATTCATACTAGGATAAGAAACAACTGCAGTGATTTAAGCAATGACTTATTTTTACATTTTCTTACTTATTTCCCATTGTGCACGTCTAGAGAGGACGATGAGACTGCCTACCATTATATTTTAAATCGTAAGAAAAATACAGTACCAATACTAGGACGTTAACCAGCTATTCATCCATGTTAGTACTAATGTCCTGCTGTATGGATCCCCTATTCATCCCTGTTAGTACTAATGTCTTGCTGTTTGGATCCCCTATTTATCCCTGTTAGTACTAATGTCTTGCTGTTTGGATCCCCTATTCATCCCTGTTAGTACTAATGTCTTGCTGTTTGGATCAACTATTCATCCCTGTTAATACTAATGTCTTGCTGTTTGGATCCCCTATTCATCCCTGTTAGTACTAATGTCTTGCTGTTTGGATCCACTATTCATCCCTGTTATTACTAATGTCTTTCTGTTTGGATCCCCTATTCATCCCTGTTAGTACTAATGTCCTGCTGTTTGGATCCCCTATTCATCCCTGTTAGTACTAATGTCTTGCTGTTTGGATCCCCTATTCATCCCTGTTAGTACTAATGTCTTGCTGTTTGGATCCACTATTCATCCCTGTTAATACTAATGTCTTGCTGTTTGGATCCCCTATTCATCCCTGTTAGTACTAATGTCTTGCTGTTTGGATCCACTATTCATCCCTGTTAGTACTAATGTCTTTCTGTTTGGATCCCCTATTCATCCTTGTTAGTACTAATGTCCTGCTGTTTGGATCCCCTATTCATCCCTGTTAGTACTAATGTCTTGCTGTTTGGATCCCCTATTCATCCTTGTTAGTACTAATGTCCTGCTGTTTGGATCCAGTATTCATCCATCTTAGTATTAATGTCTTGCTGTTTGGATCCTCTATTCATCCCTGTTAGTACTAATGTCCTGCTGTTTGGATTCCCTATTCATCCCTGTTAGTACTAATGTCTTGCTGTTTGGATCCACTATTCATCCCTGTTAGTACTAATGTCTTGCTGTTTGGATCCACTATTCATCCCTGTTAGTACTAATGTCTTGCTGTTTGGATCAACTATTCATCCTTGTTAGTACTAATGTCCTGAAGTTTGGATCCCCTATTCATCCCTGTTAGTACTAATGTCTTGTTGTTTGGATCCACTATTCATCCCTGTTAGTACTAATGTCCTGCTGTTTGGATCCACTATTCATCCCTGTTAGTACTAATGTCCTGTTGTTTGGATCCATTATTCATCCCTGTTAGTACTAACGTCTTGCTGTTTGGATCCCCTATTCATCCTTGTTAGTACTAATGTCCTGCTGTTTGGATCCAGTATTCATCCCTCTTAGTACTAATGTCTTGTTGTTTGGATCATCTATTCATCCCTGTTAGTACTAATGTGCTGCTGTTTGGATCCCCTATTCATCCCTGTTAGTACTAATGTCTTGCTGTTTGGATCCCCTATTCATCCCTGTTAGTACTAATGTCTTGCTGTTTGGATCCACTATTCATCCATGTTAGTACTAATGTCTTGCTGTTTGGATCCACTATTCATCCCTGTTAGTACTAATGTATTGCTGTTTGGATCCACTATTAATCCTTGTTAGTACTAATGTCCTGCTGTTTGGATCCCCTATTCATCCCTGTTAGTACTAATGTCCTGCTGTTTTGATTCCCTATTCATCCCTGTTAGTACTAATGCCCTGCTGTTTGGATACACTATTCATCCCTGTTAGTACTAATGTCCTGTTGTTTGGATCCACTATTCATCCCTGTTAGTACTAATGTCTTGCTGTTTGGATCCCCTATTCATCCTTGTTAGTACTAATGTCCTGCTGTTTGGATCCAGTATTCATCCCTCTTAGTACTAATGTCCTGCTGTTTGGATCCCCTATTCATCCTTGTTAGTACTAATGTCCTGCTGTTTGGATCCCCTATTCATCCCTGTTAGTACTAATGTCCTGCTGTTTGGATCCCCTATTCATCCTTGTTAGTACTAATGTCCTGCTGTTTGGATCCCCTATTCATCCCTGTTAGTACTAATGTCTTGCTGTTTGGATCCACTATTCATCCCTGTTAGTACTAATGTCTTGTTGTTTGGATCCACTATTCATCCCTGTTAGTACTAATGTCTTGCTGTTTGGATCCACTATTAATCCTTGTTAGTAATAATTTCCTGCTGTTTGGATCCCCTATTCATCCCTGTTAGTACTAATGTCTTGCTGTTTGGATCCCCTATTCATCCCTGTTAGTACTAATGTCCTGCTGTGTGGATCCCCTATTCATCCCTGTTAGTACTAATGTCCTGCTGTTTGGATCCCCTATTCATCCCTGTTAGTACTAATGTCCTGCTGTTTGGATCCCCTATTTATCCCTGTTAGTACTAATGTCCTGCTGTTTGGATCAGCTGAGCTATCAAATGTCCTAAACACCCGCATCTTTGAAACCTTCCAGACTTGTATTAAAGATACTAAAAGATTTCAATAATCGTCCAAAACAATATACCTATTGGCATGATCTAACTCCAAAAACCTGCCACGGATTCCCTTTATCTTTAATCCCCCAACCCCCACCCCCATTCTCCCCCTCATTTCTCTTCTTTAAACTAGTTGTTTTACACTTATTTTATTTTATCTTTTCTTAATTCATTTCCGCTCTTTCTCTATACTAGTATGATGAATTTTTCCATTATTCATTTGTATTAATGCACTGTGTTTCTGATCCACGCATAAGTATATACACGTAATGTTAGTCCTTGCCACTTTTCATGTAACTACTTGTGTATTTGAGGTAGGGCTGTTGCTAAGTTGTGAGAACGTGTAACCCGATCCCATGTGCTGTAAATATGGCAATAAAATATGTTTAAACTAAAAACGTTTGCATCCCTCAGAGGTCCTTGTACATGTCACGCTTAGCACCCTTGGTTTTCAATTCACCATGTTTGTGAAATTAAGCATAAATACTGTAGGTTGTTTTTTATATTGAATCAATTTAATTTTATTATTTTCAGAGGTGACCCTTTTCTCCTAGATTTTAAACAATAACATAAATAATGTGTGTCGCAAATGTACCTTATATTTTAGGAATTGTTAAATTGTGATTCTTGCGTCAAATGGACTGGTTCATTCAACGGCCTTCCGAAGAGACATAAAATCTATCACATATGTGACCTCAAATATATCTGGTTATTCTAACCCTAATGTGATCTATGCTGGGGGACAGACCTACAATTATCATTTGGTCCCAATTTATTTATTGAGAGAGAGAGAGAGAGAGCCATGATGATATTGTATCGTTCCCTGTTGCAATTCATCGCGTGTGGTCCGTTGAGATCAGAAGAGATCTTCTGGCCGCCAAGGGATTTTCGCATACTTTACGTTTCTCACATCGATATTACCCAACTATTAACTATATGTTACGCGTCAAACAAATCATAGGCCATGTCCCGTAAAGTAAGCCGTCACCTTTAACCTGATAGCCAGTAATACCACCTTTCCCACAGCAAAAAAGGATTTCACCTCTCTTTCACGTAATATGACCATGACGCTTACAACAAATTTATTATTATGAAAAGCCCTCACTCACAACAATTTAATTTTTATAAATTTAAATTTACTGGTTCAATATTTGAGTTTCACAACCGGTCTGAATATGTAGATTATTATTCAAATATGAAAGACAGTTAAATCGTCGGGCTAAAATAAAATGGAGAGGACTCATTGGTCCTCAAACAAGGCCCATATTGATCAATAGTGAAAGAAGTTCATACGACAAAGGCATATGTTGTTGTTTTGTATCAAGTATATTTAACGCAATATTCAATAGTGATCATTTTCCTCCGCAAAGAGGGATGGGAAGACTTACCTATATACCTATATTTAAGTCTGGTGATTCTTGTAATATAGGAAATTAAAATTATAGAGGTATTACTCAACTAAGGTGCTTTTCAAAATTATTTATAACTAGTTTAAATGAAAGACTTTTGAATTGAGCGAAGAAAAATGACAGACTGTCGGATGCACAATTTGATATCAAGAAAGGAGTGGAAACTACTGACGTTATTTTTGTTGTACACCGTTTGATTAATAAATATTTCAGTAAAGATAAAAGGTTTTAAGCATCTTTTGTTGATTTGAATAAAGTATTTCATAGAGTTTACATAAATGGTTCGTGGTTGAAGGTTTTTAGTAAAGGTATAAATGGTATTATGATAATGTTCCTTGTTCGATGTGCAGTGTAGTTAAATCATGTGTTTCACATTGGGGGACTCGAAGTCAATGGCGGAGCGAGGGGGTGGATATTTTCCCTGGGCGCCGGGCTGGGGGGGGGGGGCCGCTGTCGGGTTTTTTTTTCCCCCCCCCCCCCCCCCCCCATCTAAGCCCCAAGTTTGAGTGCTTAGATGGAGGCAGGGGGGAGGAGGTGTTTGGAGGTTGGCAACTGACATAACACTGTTCTCTGTGGTAAAGTAGGGGCGCCACTAAAGAACATTGCCCACGGGCGCCTCAAACCTTTCACGCCGACACTGCTAGCTGTGCCTTTTAAAGTATGGAGTAGGTTTGATACAGGTGAAGTTTTGTTTATTAAGATCTGGACACGTCATTACAATCCACGGGAGATATCTGTATTGACTTAGATGAGTTACTTATTTATGTTACTGCTCGCTGACGATTTAGTTTTATTTTCAGAAAACACTGAGGGTTTATAACAACTCGTGGATAATTTGCACGATTACTGTTATAAATGTAATCAAAACTATTAACCTTGAAAAAACTAATGCAATGGTCTTTGGAAAAGGTGGCCCTATGAGACAAAACGAAGTATGGAATATAGCCGGAAATAATATTGATGTCGTTGAGAATTTTAATTATCTCGACCTTGTTTTTTCAAGTAATGGAAATTTCTCGAAAGCTCAACAAACATTGTCTGATAAGGCTATGAATATGCTTATCTGTGATTTGAAAAAAAATGTTACTTAAATTATAATGAATGTATATACATATATATATATATATATATATATATATATATATATATATATATATATATATATATATGTATGTGTGTGTGTGTGTGTGTGTGTGTGTGTGTGTGTGTGTGTGTGTGTGTGTGTTGTCCCAGTTTTGAACTATACAGCAGAGGTATGGGGTTTTCACCAGGATAACGATGTCGACGTGGTCAACGGAAGTTTTTTTAAAATATTTGCTTAATGAAGAAACATATACTTCTGACGTCGGTGTATGCAATGAACTTGGAAGAATCTCACTTAAATACTTAAAGTTAGTTAAGTTAGCTCAATATTGGTTTGGAATGAAAAATTCTGTACATATTATACTCAGTACTGTATATAGACCGTTGTATATTAAAAGTGAATCAAATAATAGTATTAATTGGGTTACACTGCCAAAAGATACTTTAAACAAATTTGGGTTTGGTTAAGTGTGGATGTTTCCCAATTCTGTCAATTGCCCCAAGTTTATTAAAAAATTCAGGCAAAGGCTTACAGATGCTTTTCTATCAGACTGGAAAAATAAATAAGAAAATTCTGATAAACCGCCCCTGTATCAACATGACAAAACTGACCTCGGCCTTGCAGATTATTTCAAATTCTTTTGTAACCATAAACATAGATCAATTTTGACATAACTCCGAGTGTCCTCGTGTAATTTGAGAATGGAAACTGGAAGATATGTAAACAATATAATCGATAGAAATGAAAGATATTATATGTTATGTAACAACCATGATGTTGAAGATAAATTTATTTTCTTTTAGTGTGTCCAGTATACTAACTTACGTGTAAAGTTAATTAAAAAATACTCCTGGAACAAACCATTCATGTTTTAGGACATTCAATTGCTAAACTTAAAGTAATCAGAAAACAATATGTTCTTGAGCTAAATTTGTTTATGAAGCGTTTAAAATAAGAGACAGATTATTATTTTAACAGTAATTTATTATAAAGATTGTTTATATCGGTCCGTCCTCAACTTTACAACTTTTGTTGATTTCCTTTTTGAGTTCTGTTTAAAGTTGTGCGTATACTATTTGATAACTACCCAGTGTATGTGGTATGTACTTTGTGAGCACGTACATGCTTATGAGAATAAACTACTGAATTGAATTGATTTTGTATCACTAAATACGTACTATAAAGTCTGAAATATAATTTTCTTCATTGGACTTCTTTGGGAGTGGTGTGCGTTATGGTAAATTTAGAAAGTAGACAGGTGACAGAATAATCATTCCAAATGTTATTTCAGGCGTAAATTTGAGGTACGGAAACGTCAAGTATACGGTGTGCCATCTGTCAACGCCAATCACTGATACATCAAAGTGGACACTGGAATTAACGAACGCTAATTGATTTCAGAAGTTTGGAATGCAGAAGTATTTGTCATTTACGAACTCTCCCTAATTTAATCCGATATGTCACCAGTTTCGCTTTCTATGTAGTGAACGACCTGTTGGTCACTGTAGATATGGACTGTCATCAGATGGACAAATAGTTCAGGCCAAACATCAGATGGAGACATATTACAGGCAACACATCCAATGGAGAAGCAGTACAGGCCAAACATTCGGAAAGCATCGGATGTATGGACAATTAAATAGTGTAAAAAATAACTATTTGTTATATATGCCACGTGCCCGAAACAATTATATCTGCATCAACATACGTTAATTGTGCGCATCAATCATGTATGCTAGAAGGCTGTATTACTGATAAAAAAAAGTATTAAAAAAACGGCCAATGCCATTGTCGTAGGAACTTCCTTTCCTTTTGATCAGTATGGATCCTCTCCATTCCAGTTTAGCGGGAAGATTTATCTGCCGTTCCAATTTTAATAATAATCTACATATTCAGACCGGTCGTGAAACTCAAAATTTTGAAACACTAAAACTGAAATTTTAAGATTTCGATTGTTGCAAGTGAGAACACTCAGTCTAAAAACAAAAGTAAAATCACTCAAATAAAATGAACAAGTGAGAATGATGCTCTTACACACAAGTGCAGACAGATGGAAATTGTACGGGTCCAACATAAAGTCCTGGACACCTTATATAATTCCAAGTGAAAGAGGTCACTTGGGATATAATTCTAAGTCTATTAAGATTCCTCGTTCACCTTCCTGTATATTTGTTTAGGGGGGGAGGGGGGTTTTTTTTTTTTTTTTTTGTTGTTGTTGTTTTTGTGTTTGTTTTTTAATTATTAAAGTTTTGCTGTCATTGTTTAGTATAGGCGATAGTGTTATTTTACGGATTCCTAAGAAATGTGGGCATACGTTTCTAAACTTATTTATATTTTTTCTTCTAAGAACTTTTGCATAGCATTAATTTGCAAATTATTTCATGCATATACATCGTAAAACAAAATAACAAATTTTATAATAAAGATCCAATTTCAAGACAAACGCGAAAAAGAATTTAAGCATAACGTATTGATTTAATCTTTTAAGTGCATTAAACTTTTAGACAAGGAACATGTCACATTGTTTCTCAGAAAAGTTATCAAGTGTCATAAAAGGTGGGGTGGGGTGCGGGAACAGTAAAAATAAAACTACTTGCACCATTGCTTGACTCTTGACCTTGATTTTAAGCATATTTTGTTGTCAAATATGTGACACTTCGGGATTGGACAAGAGTTATTCCAACTTATTGGAATGCATTTTTCCTAGAACAAAACAAATGCTCCCTGAAGAACAACTGGACAAACTAAAATTACGTTCTGAACAGGAAAAAATCTGGAAAAATAGAAAAAAGGTAAATGAAGAAGGGAAGCAAAAGAAAGAAATGAGAAAAAAGAGTTGCAGAGAAAAATAAAAACAGAAAATTCACAAAGCCATAGCGAAATTTGCGTCGAACTGAAATAATTTTAAGAATAACACCGTTTGATTAGATTAAGGAAATTTAGTTTCCATTTGAGCAGATTTGAACATACAAAAATATAGTGAGATTAGATGCGAGAGTTGATATAAATTTCGGTTGACTGAAATTGTCCTTTCTAGCTATGAACAGAAACTATAAAATAACTCATTGTGTTTCTTTTGGATGCCGCGGCAGCTAAGTTAGTAGAGTGTCAGTTAAATCGTGAATGTATGATGGTAGAGTGTCAGTTAAATCGTGAATGTATGATGGTAGAGTGTCAGTTAAATCGTGAATGTGTGATGGTAGAGTGTCAGTTAAATCGTGAATGTATGATGGTAGAGTGTCAGTTAAATCGTGAATGTATGATGGTAACAATCTCTAGAACATTGATATTATGCAGCATACGTTACTTTGAAACTACGTTTTCCATTGTATCGTGCAGCATACGTTACTTTGAAACTAAATTCTCTATTGTATCGTGCAGCATACGTTACTTTGAAACTACGTTTTCCATTGTATCGTGCAGCATACGTTAGTTTGAAACTACGTTTTCCATTGTATCGTGCAACATACGTTACTTTGAAACTACGTTTTCCATTGTATCGTGCAGCATACGTTACTTTGAAACTAAATTCTCCATTGTATCGTGCAGCATATGTTACTTTGAAACTACGTTCTCCATTGTATCGTGCAAACCTAATCTAAAATCAAACGTGTAATATACTTAATAGTGTAAAGTTGTCGTTTCAGTAGTATCGTATATGGGGTATATACCAATGCAAATAATGCCCATGTTTCCAGTGTATACGATCAATGAGTCTCCACGCTTCAAGAAACAGCATATTTGCAGATAACATCACTTTTGAATATAGGCATACCGAATACAATACATTTTTAACAAAGCAACATGTGTTATGATTCACAAACTTCTTAATATCATCATATGGCTCTTATGTATGTTGTGCCATTGTCAGCTTTTGTTTCTCTTACTTTGTTTTAGATTTGGTGAACAGATTCAATGGATTCACTGAGCAGCAAGATATAACATATCTGTCTCCTTTTTACTGTCAGCCTCCTTACAAACGTTTGTTTTTTCACAGGGTACATTGTTTTTTAATTATTCATAAAATGCATTTGTACAGAGCAATACAAACCAATTTCGTCCGTTTTTCGCTTCTACTGTGCTTATGTGTAGCTAAAACGTATACATACACGCTAATGCTCTTTAATTAAGCCCCTGTTAAACAGCACGTGGTTGTAATATACTGTAATCAGCTTAAGTCACTATCTTATGTCATGCTACTTGATATGTAGTTATGATGCATTTCAAATTTTAATCTATTATAAAACGTAGGAACGCCATTGGTTCAGATTTATATAGGTTCACATAGAAGGAGTAGATGTGAAATAAAGCTTTGCCTCACCCTTCCATTCACCCCTCCCCCCACCCACCCAGAGCTTTTTAGGACGAAGATTGGTCTATCCACGGCTTACCAAAAACAAAAACACAAAAAAAGATATAAAAAAATGAGCAAGCCGGGGGTAGTACACGAGGTAGGGATCAGTGACACGCCCAGCCGGCCGGCTCAAACCTCAAACTGGGTGTTTTACAATTATATATATATAATTGACAAAACAATTTGTGCCTGAAGAAGCATATAGTAAATGCGAAACTAGTCGCACAAATTTATCGGCGTTTGTGTTGTTTCTTTATTTCAAATATATATATATATATATATATATATATATATATATATATATATATATATATATATATATATATATATGTGTGTGTGTGTGTGTGTGTGTGTGTGTGTGTGCACTATAACCAGTTTATAGGGAATGTTTAGCCCTAGGTAAATAAGCCCTCTGTGTGTGTCTGTGTGTGTGTGTGTTATTCTTATCTATAAACATTTGATTCTCGAGATATTATAGATTAATTGTACGCACCAGAGGTATTTGCCTATAATGTACTTTACAATTACTGTAAAGAAATTAGATTTTCTCCCGGGTTGCGGAGAATATATGGTTTGAAATTAGATGATTTTCCGCATCGAGACGGACGAATGACACAGACAGACAGGTTTATGCTAAATATTTTGTTAAAAATTAATGCAGGCACATTGTAAGTGAGTTTCTTGTCGTGACAGTTTATGCGACCCCGTTAGAGTCCCACACTCGAACTGAAGTCCATTTTTATTTAACTGGGGACAACTGTTAACTCTTATTAATTCATCCTCAAGTATGAAAGTCGACTGGAATTGGTCTTGAGTCACAACGGATGACATCCACACATACAGACAAGCGATTACCGTGCACTTTATCCTTTAGGGGTAACTGCTATGTATGGTTGAATTACCTCCGGAATTCCTAGCTTCGGGTTTCGCCCTAGACACTTCAATGGGGGTTGAATTCATAAACGGAATACTGTGTATAGTCTGAAGTACCTCGGAATTACTAGCGTTTCATTTCACCCGAGGAATTCCATGGGGTTGAATTCAAAAACGTGTACAATCGGTGTAAGGCAGCGAATGAATTCTGTCAGAATCGGTCAAAGTGCATTAACCAGAATAGGACTGCCCTTGGATTGACATATAATGGCTAGCAGATTCCGTTTGTCCATAATATTTTTGATTTTTCATCAAACAATTTTGATGCGCTTGTTTAGTGATGATCTGTTATGCCTATTAATTAAAGATGTGTACTGGCTGCTTCCTTATTGATGCCTTCGTACCTTTCATCACTTTGGTTGAAGCAACCATGATTGTGGATATATTGGGTATATACGCATCAACGACGGCTCGTCGGAACGAAAATGTTAACAGTAATATTGATAGTTCACGAGAGTTTTCAACCTCTGAGATTCTTTTTTTCAGGCGGAAGTCCTGTGGAGCATTGATTTTTGGGGATAACGACATTATGATTCCTCTGTAAGCAGCGCAATCTGAAAGTTGTATTGATTTGTAGATGTGGGGGTGGGAGTGAGCTCCTCTGCGGACACGCACCTCTAGCCTATCGCCGTTGTGTACTGTCAAGACGGCGATGATGTAAAAGAAAGTGTCAATTTCCTTAATATATTTAGTGCTGGCAATTCCATGGTCTTCAAAACGCTTGCCAATAGGCTCTCCAAGAGTCACAAATAATATGCCTTCTGTTCACAGTTTTGTGATAGCGGGTTTTTCTTTTTTTTTTTTTTTTTTTTTTGTTTTTTTTTTTCTGGCTCGTAACTGAAATGCGGCAGAACATATCTTTTTCGAAGACCACACGGGATTTGACTCCGGTGAGACGAGTCACAGAGACCATTACATAACTCGAAGAAAAGATTATCGCCTAGGTCGCTTCGCCAAATAGCACTTCAGCAATATTGTAGCAATCGCGTCCGCGACCCATTGGGTTACTTTTCGTTTTTTCCGACAGCGAAACCGCAAGTACCCCTAGCTGACCACGGGTTGGCTTAGGGTAATCTGGGCGGTCTCATCACACAATGTCGATCTGCTTTGCATCCTCGTTCCATCCCAATGTGAACCGGGGCATTTCAAACCCATGTTGGCGTAGATGCTCTTCTATCAGTGGTTTGTGTTTCTTGTCGATGTTAGGCACTTGTTTTGCGAGCTGCTCCAATACTCCGTCATCGGTCTCAGGATTGGCAGTCGGCACCAACTATTCATATTCTTCTTCTGTGTCTGGTTGCTCCCCAATGGCTTTCCAAGGCTATTGTTTTAAGCTACATGATTTCTAACTGCCGCTCAATAGCAAGCCAAAGATAGTCAGAGTGGTTGAGAATCCCGTCGGTTGTGCGTTGACGTGGAGACCCTCTCACTTGATGGTGTCTCCGGCGGAAAATATAGACGCAAAGCTAGTTGTAAGGCTTTCGTGTGAGACGTTTACCGGAACGGCAGTACTGCCATTATATGCCATTAAGGCCCCGTTTATATGGATTGAAAGCGATGCCCACGTTTCGTTACCACGAATCCCGTGAAGGTTAATGAAGTAGAAACCGACACTCGAGGCGGTGATGGTGTCTTTGTTGTTGTTGAGTGTAAAATCCCCAACGTTTTGAAAGTCTTGCGTTACATCACAGCGATAGTAACCAGGCGCGTTTATTGCCGTAACACCACCAACTGGCGTGAGTCTGTCAGCCATTTAGTGCACGGTTTTTAAGGCGGCGCTGGCCGCGCTAGCAACGATAAAGTCGCGAGAGCGTAGAACAGCAAAGAACGCGACCGTTATCGTTATGACAAGCACCACGAGGTTTCCGGCAAGACAGCCGATGGCATTGCCAGCGGTCATCAGCAATAACGACTCGATTGACCCGATAATTCAGGGCAGAGTCGCTGCCACTTTTTTTGCCAACGTTTTCAGCATCTCAGCCAGCCGATCCAGATTATTTTTACGCATTCTTTTACACCGCCGGAGTCTGGTTCAGGTGCCGGGGCTGGAGATGAAGTTGTACTTCCTATTACTGCGAGAGCAATCGTGCTTATGGTGAACCCCAGCGAAGTGAGAATCGAGTTTATGGTGGTTCTCTGTTAGCGGAAGAGTGTTCTCAGCCTCTGGGTTAAGGTTGTATCTTCGTGGATAATTTTGCTGATAGTCTCCAGAACTGCGGTAAGTTGGTTGCGAAGTTTCCCTTGTAAATCGTTGGCTATCTGGAGTTGAACATCGAGCTCCCCCTTTTAAACCACAAGCTGGGCTTGTCGCTGCTCGCGTTAAGTTTCATTTTGAACCCGTTCAATGGTTTTATTAACGCGTCTATGTTGTTCTTGATTTCTACAGTTTTGGCGATATTATTGAAGGCGCACCTTTGTAATATTTAAAGTCCCTGTTTAAGCCAAGGATTTCTCGCTTTTCGAGGGCCCTAATCTCCGCTAGTTCTGAGGCTGTGAGCGGCTCGTCTGAGAGAGCTTCTTTGAGAGCTTCGTCTGAGAGCGCTTCTTTGAGAGCTGTGTTCTCAGATAGCGTCGCAGCAAGGAACATTGGATCTGTCATTGTGTCTACATCAACTGATATCACCTTTTGAACCGCGGCGAGCTTTCTTTATGATTTAGCCGACAGCCGCTCCTATTTGAGGCCCAACCTTTGGACGAACATTGCATCCATGTGCGCGTATGCGTGATGTTAATTGCTGTTTTTGCACTTGAACGTGTCTCATGTATTATATGGCTCAATCATTATATTTTTAGTTGCTACTTGGAGCCGTGCAACTCTGGGTTTTGTGTAACCCGGTTACTGCGGTCAATGGTGACGTTGGTTCGAAGGACGGGACTGGTTTATTTGGTGTGAGGGGCAAAAGGTTATGTACGAACGGGTATGCGGGATAAGGAGGCTCTCATGGATCCTTCGGTAGGCCGGGAGGAGCGGACCACGCGAGATCGTTCCTTCATCATTTGACGGGAGCTGTGGAATCGGAAATATCTTGTGACAGTCGACTGGAGGCCACGAGATAAATACCATCGTTCATTCAATTTTGAACCTAAAATTCAATGTCACAATATGTGTGAAAATCAATCAGATTCAATGCCGCTATATGTGTGAAAATCAACCATATTTGTTGATGAACCATGCATTGTTCATATTGTTCGTAAATTCCATACACTGTTCATATTTATTCATAAATTCCATGCATTGCTCATACCTGGTGATAGATCCATACATCAATCATGTTTGTTGTTAATTAGATACATTGATCATATATGTAGATAGATCCATGTATTAGTCATTTTTGTTGAAATTCCATGTTTTGATGTTGAATTTTGTTCGCATGAGTAGGGTTCAGATTCATTCATTATTCATTTGCATCATAAATAAACATCTCATTCACTTAATGGTGTTTAGCGTTTTCGCTAGATCTAATCCCACACTGTTTCATCGTGTTACACACAGTACCACCAGGCTAGCTTTCATAATTTCTTTGAGCGGCGGCACGGCTGCTCCAGTTGACGCCAATCCTACGATCGTGAAAAACCCTGGCAGCGCCATCGTCCAAGAAATCAGTATCAATCTCAAATGAAACCCGTTGGCCACTATTGCCGATGCTGATGTCTGGGGTGTCTACAAGAATCTCTGGCTGACGGAAAAAGAGCGAGCTACCGCTTTCTATCAGGGTATACAAAAAGGTGGCACCACCGCGCTGGTAATGCCGTTGGCGCCACCCAGCCCGACGCATCTATAGCCGCCACGTTTGGGAACCGCTTCCTCGTGCCGCTCGACTTCGAGCTGCTAAATGATCACATAGCATAAACTCTGGCCTTTCACACCACCTCACATTTGAGCTGACGTTTAACGACTATGGCAGGGCGATCCAGAGCAATGACAAAGGGGAGAGCTACACCATCAGCGGTATCTATCTACTGTTCGACGTCGTGACTCATGCAGATCTCGCACGCCAGATGCAGTACATAGTACATGTGGCCGTCTTGTACACCAAAATGCTGCGCCATCGCCTGGCTGTGCTAAGCAAGAGCGACGGAACTTGGAACATCAACCTAAATAAGCCAGAGAAAAGCATGAAGGCGACACTCAGCACTGATTTCGAACGCGATACTGAATATTTCTACAACCCCCTTATCAAGAAGGTGTCGGTGACGATAGAGGGCATCAAAACCAGATTTATCTATATCTATAACCAAGTGCAGGCGAGATACCAGCAGTGGAAAGAGGTCATAAAATAATGGCGAGGGAGTCTATCAACGACACGAAGTTACCGTCTATTAATGTTGGTGCCTATTACCTAAACCGGTTTGTACTTGGCATCGATATGAGATCGACGGAAGACCTCGCGCTCCACGGGTAAGGAAGGCGCATCGAAAACGCGAGGGCGTAACGCTGTATATTGGAAAAACGGCCCAGGCAGCAGGTGCATTAAACATGTATTTATACATCATCATGGACGCATAGGTCAACATACAAAATGTCCAATTTTTATGTCAGCCATGGACTGGCCTGGGGTAAGCAGCGCAAGCGCAGGCAGCCTCCATGAGTTTTCTGATAACTTACAGCCACTCTGCGCCATGATCGTCGGTCGCCGCAGTTGATGCCAGAGCTTTTTTGCCTGCGAACTACTTGAAACGGCATTCAGGTACCACTTTTACAGTCATCATCTGCTCCACAATACGCCTCAACAAGACGTACGATATGCCTTGGGCCCGCAGCAAAAAAGACCCGGGAGTATTTTTGGTCAACCCTGAGTATTTTTGGTCAACCCCGAGGGCCATGATCTGGACTTTGTGAGCTCGCTAAAAGTTCGAGGAAACCACCACTCTTTTTCTACTCGACGATTGTGCCTTTCGTTCTGGCGTCAGGCATAAGGAAACGGTCCCTACTAAGCTCACCTATGTCAGTCACCTATGTCAGCCGCCATGACGGCATCAGAGTGTAAGTAATAACACAAAAATACAACGCCGTTGCCCTTGATTTCCGCGCGCAGACCTGGTGGATAGTCCTGTTTTACTGCAAAGACGAGACTCATTGAGGAACACGTTGAGAGAAAACAATATCATGGAGGTCTCGCGTTGAGCGAAGGCCTATGAGTTTCTTAAAAAAGAAAGTGTCGGCAACCTTCTTCTGCGCACAGGGCTACAGGTGTCCTACTAGATTGTCTATACCCCCTCGCCCCCACCCCAGCGGCTTTTGAACTGGTGTTCTGTGGTGGCTTTATATTTTGTGCGTTGCGATGGCTTTAGTTGTGAGTGACCTTGATATTGACGAGCTACTAGATGGATTAGCGGCCAAGCCGGAACGCACAAGTGCAGCTGGAACAGTAGCACATCAGCTTGACCGTCTGTCTGAACTAGTGATTTCTGGAGCGCCGAAATAATACATAAACTGGCCTCTTATCTTGGCAAGTCTAAAGGCGATGAGCGATGAAGAAGTAGCAAAAACCTATATCATATTCGAGGCTACTAGGGGCCAGGATGACTGCTTCGCTGGGGTCATCTCTGCTTGGTATGTACATTGCAGTTGTGAGCCATTTGCTACCAACAGACAGCCACCAGTACCTTGTGAGGGATTTAAAAGCTGATCCGCTCATCCAGGTCTCTTTGACGAGCATCAGCAGCCGCTGTTACTTCAGGGACGGTCCTGTACTAGCGCCAACTGTAGCTGGTATGATAGCATACCAACATGTTGAAAAATGAAAGTAAAACAATAACAGACGATGAGTGCGACAGCGGAACCGTCAGTGCAGCCAAATACGGAACCATCAGCGATACCGAAGCCGGAACCGTGAGTGGTACTGAAGTCGGAACCGTCAACAGTACCGACGTCGGAACCGTCAGCGGTACCATGTCTGGAAGTGATGCAGGTCACTAAGGTTAAAAGTCCAGGTAGAGCTGCTGCTAGTAAAAGACTTGCTGCTATGACGAAACAAAGCCGGACTGAGAAAAACGCCGACTGTACGCCAAAGCCCTATGTAACCCCCTTTACAGTGGTAAAGTACTCGGAGTCTTTGATCTTCGATCGCGATGATTGGCAAACGCTTGATAAAAATAAGACCAGTCGACCTTGGTCGCCTAGACTTCCAAAAAGCAGCAAAGGCAGTTATCATCACAGCGCTGAGCCTTTGGATACAGGACATGCTAATTAAACAGGGCATCATGCCTGCTAATATCACTTCGGTCTAAAGACAATAATGGCTGTCGAGTCTGGTATGATACTCGGCGGAGCAATCCTTAACGTCGCCGCATGAACTGGCGGAGCACTATCTACAATGTGTTAAAACTAGTTTGCTGAAAGGAAAAAAAAAAAAAAAACATACCAGGACATCAGCTAACTGGTGGTAAAAAACGGACGACGGCCCACTGATTGGTGATAAACCCAAGCTTTCTGACTTTTACACGCCCTCACATGAACAGCAAAAATAAGAGCTTTTATTTATAATAGGGGGTCTCGCCGTCGTGGGCTACGTGGACTACAAATATTTTTAACAGCTGAGCGGGCGTTTGCGGGAAGTTTTGTACTGGCAAATTAGAGCTGCTTGTTGGCATCCCAATTGGTTGCGAAATAGCCATAAAAACGCGATAGATACTAAGCTTGTGGCGATATAATGCAACTCGCGAGGCTACTGGAAGGGCGTGGCAGCCGTCAAAGTCTCGCACTATGTTGTCAGGGAAAGGCTCAAGGAGCAGGTCATGTGGCAGATTTACCTACCCACACCGAGTACAATTATCAGACAGCAGTTTAACGTTTCAGCTCCTAACGAGGAGCACCAGGCTGACCTTTTTTTTCCTCCTGTACGACAAGGTTGGGCGATACACGTACAAGTATGCGCTGACAATGGTTGATGTCGCCAGTCGTTACAAGAAGGTCGAGCCCTTGACTTGTACATACGTGCCAAAGTCGCTGATGCGTTGGCAGGTATCTACAAGCGGGGACCGCTAAAGTGGTCCAAACTGCTATAGGTTGATCCCGGCCTGGATTTTATGGGCGCTGTGTTGCAACTCTTGGACAAGCACGGCGTTTGTGTAAGGCGGTGCAAGCTGGCGTCCACCGTGCGCAGGGCATTGTGGAGAGGTTCAACCGTACTCTGGACGAGCGGCTGTTTGGGCACCAGCAAATCCAGGAGATGTTGCTAGTGGGAAATGCGGAGAGCTAGACTGCAAAGCGCAGCAATTAGTGGGTTAGGCGGCTGCCTGCTGTTGTGGTGGCCCTAAATAGTGAGGTAACACAGCTCACAGGCGAGAGTCTTATTAATAACAATCGTGCTACGTCTGCGCGGTCAGCGACTCGGTATGTTGGCCTGAAATAGCACCACCTGCCCTCAACTATCATGGTACGGTACCTATATACATCTTTAGAGCTAGAAAAAGGATAACGTCGTGCCACCGACCCAGTAAGGTCTATCTGGGTGTTCATGCTGGCTGACACATTTGACATCCCAGACCATCCATCTATATAGATCTATATACCATCTTTCTGGAAATGGTTCTCCCCGTAGAAGTACAGATTGTGCTTCAGCTATCACCTAAGGGCATTCTTGGCAAAACGTTTTTGCCGACCCTCGTATAGCCAGCTAGCTAGCTCAACAAGCGATGGAAGTCGAAGTATGGAGTGCGCTGCGTGACGTTGCCTTTGCCGCCACCATCGATAAGGTGAAAGGGTTGCTGCGAAACCTTAGCAACAATACTAGTTCCATATGCTTCCGCGACATACGCGCGATGCTGCCTCCTCGACCTTCTTGAGTATATCACCCAAGCTATCACCTAAATGCATTTTTATCCAATGTCGAAGAGCTCGTTGAGGTACTCCTTAACCAAGGCGTCTTGCTCTTTGGTTGTTTGGTAGTGGCCGTATTCTCGCGTGTGGACACCGTCCGGTGGGCACAGGCTCGTCTTGTTTATGCGGTACACCCCCATTTTGTAGTGGTCGCTGCGTTTGGCCATCATCTGGTGATGGAACTCCTTCCGCTCGCTTAAAGCATCTAGGTCTAGTTCATGTCACAGGTCGTGTGTTACAACATTCTTTGAAACACCCTTGGCCTCTCGGACATCCTTTATATCCTTTTCCTCTCAATGAGATTATTGGTATACTTTTCCATCACCTTCTGATACAATCTGAACGCAGCTGTCAGCAGCTCGAACTTAGCTCCAGTTTTCTTCAGGAGGGCGTCCCATCTCATGCCAGGTGAACAATAATAGTGGGCTGGATCAAGGCCATAGACCTTGATCGATGTATGACGAAATGCCTCAAGCACGTCCGCTGGCAGCGCATCGGTCTTGAGGTATAAGTAGTGATAGTTTCCCAAGTTCTAGCAGCCGATTGCCTTCCACACGCTCTGCGCACGCTCACAGTGTTTTCTGGTTATGCTGGCAAGGCTGAGCTGGCTGTAGAATGCCTCTTTAAGCGGAAGCTGTGTTTCCTCGAATCGCTCCCAACTGTTCATGTATTCCTATGTGTAGACGCCCTTGCGAAGCAGAAGGTCAAGCGATTCCGCTTTTGCTGCGTACTACGCAGTTGCGCGAAACGCCTCCTTACCTCACCCTGTCGTCACCACTGAGCTTCTCGCCACATATGTGGCAGTAGGTTGATTCCTGGAAAGTCCCGCTATCGCCTCCATCAATAATGATTTTAGCAGGATGTCGAAACACCTCTCTGATCTCCACCAACTCATGCTCGAGGTTCACAGCCTCCTCGCCGAAGTATAACACAAGCTCCTTGCTGACTCCGTCGCAGCGGATGACTATGTAGCATTAGCCACATCGGACCTAATCGACGATTTTCTGCGTGCAGCTCACGTTCCGCAACGAATTGAAGGTATTGCCTTCTTGTGGAACGCAGGCACGTTCAGTGCCTCGAAATCCGCACAGATGATGTATAAAACAAGCATTTGGCTGTGGTGGCTCTGAAATTATAAGATATTATTGCCTGGCTCTGTCAAGGACACGAGTTTACCCCGCAACAGTCTTTCGTGTGAGCTTTCAATAAGTCGGCCTGGCTGAAGGCGTAGAGGCAACGGTAGACGGGCTTCTAAGTCTTGAATTTGTTAAATACTATGCGGCTTAGATTTTTTATCCAGACATAGTAGCTCCTTTCGCCCTCGGACAGAAGGTTGACCTCGTGTGGCTTTACCTCCTTGCTGAGGCGTTGAGGGTAAAGAAAATTATCCCAACCCAAGACGTATACCGCAATTTCTGGATTGAGGCGCTCAAACTTGACAATGGCGCTCACATTCACTGGAAAGTCAATGCCAGCAAAATTGAGCTTGCCCAGGTGCTAGCGGTACTTGCCTGGTCGGTCAACGTTTCTATCGTCTGCTGGGAAAAGATCCGACACAATAGCAAGTTCCCTGAGCTTCCTGCCAATAGCGTCCTGCGCACTAAGCGTCGTGGCATTAATAAATGCCAAAGCGTCTGCTTCGAGCCTGTGCTTTTCGGGCACATTGGCGCGGTATCATTCACAATCGCGCCGGATCTATATTGCCTCTGTTTAAAGGCTGGCAGTGCCGAAGGCTCGGGGCCAAGCAGCTTGTCTATCAGGTCGTCAACGCAATACTGCGGTGCCTGAGGTTCTATCCTACGCCTGGGAGTAGGATTTGGCCGTTTGGCCGGAGGCGCTACCCTCCGCCTTGGAGCTGGAACTGGTCGTTCGACTGGCTGACCATCCCTAGTGGCCAGTAGTGGGTCCAGCGTGTCATCGTATTCACTTTGGGTTATCTGCCCTCTTCGGAACAGCTCGTTTAAGGGAGTGATGGTAGACATGATGCTATGCTTATATTATATTATATATATATATATATATATATATATATATATATATATATATATATATATATATATATATAGCATTCGCTATTTTCTCAAATAAAAGTATTGTATATGCAGTTCCTTTTTTGCTCGTAGCTGATGTATAACTTTATTAAATTGTCTCTTTGCTCTTCTCTCCACTCTCTTCATTTCTCTTGCCGCATTATTACTACACAACCCACACATATCCTGTAATCGGCCCATGTTCCCGTGCCACACTTCCAGCATCATACACTACACCATCTTCTAAACATATGCATACCACAAAATTCACCAACACAGTTTTTCGCACACATCTCTTTACTCCCTAGTTTAAGCCAAGCGCACTTGTTTTGCCACTAAACACCATCCTCAAGCTGTATACTCTTTCGCCTGTATTTAAATAAATAACTTGGTTTCGGCCGGCCGGCTGAGCGCATCACCTACCCCTGCGTCGTATACTACCCCCATGCTTGCTCGGGAGGAGGGGGGGGGGGCAATTTTGGCAAGCCGGGATATGCCAGTTTTCGTCATAAAAGCTTCCAGGTGGTGAGGAAGGTGAGAGAAAAGCCTTATTTCACATCTTCTATAGGGGATGTATGTCTGAATTCGTCTCATCATGTCCTTCAAACCAATACGTGGTTATAGGATGGTGATCTGGACAGTTTTCAAGTTATGACCCAGAGGCAAGTCTCTTACCCCAATGTTATCACCCAGGACCTGTGTTGGATGCACACAGGAATTTATCTCCTTATATCCAGTAAATGTATATATGGTTATAGGGTGGGCATCTTAACAGTTTCCAAGGTATGACCCAGGGCAAGTCCCCTATTTAAGGGGCATGACCCAAGGTGTGTGGAATGCATGTCTGATTTTGTCTCCTCATTTCATTCAAAGCTATATAAAGCCACAGGGTGGGATCTCAACACTTTCTTAGTTATAACCCAATGCAGCATTCACCCCACCCCTGGGGCAAGACCCAGAAGTGTAATCATAAAACTTGTTAAATATGTTATAGCTCTAGCCTTGACGAGGACATACATAACTTTCAGATCTCCATTTAAAACACTTAGGAAAATGTAGAGATCTTACAACCTCCCACCAACACCTACCCCCGGGGTCATATCAGATTCTTAAAAACTTGTTCTGCATATCTACAGGCTATGCCCTATCGTATCCAAAAGTGTCATGTCTGTATCTTAAACCATGCACGAGGTGATAAACAACATTACTAACGGAATGACGGAAAAAAAACATGCCTACAGGTGGATAGGAGGACCCACCTTCCCACCTTTTACCAAAAAGTCAATGTAACTCAATAATTTACACATTTAACCATTTCATTGGGGGGGGGGGGGGGGGGGGGGGGGATTTTTTTAAAAAAAATTCTGCGCCCCATAACAGCTTGAAAAAAATGTTCTAGCTCTGATTTTTAGGAAAACAATTAACTAGATAATAGTTTGATTAATGATTTATCTAGACAGCAGAAAAAACAAACATCCTGACCCGAAAGAAAATCGTAACCACCCCCCCCCCCCCACTATTAAATTGTTTGTCAGTTACATTTCAAAGTAAAGAAAATGTAATCATTTTTCTGTTGAACTTGACTGAGGGCAACATCCTAGAAAATGGGTCAAGTACTTTTTTCATAAGTGGTTTTTTTTTTCATTGTTGCTTAGAAGACTTTTGCAATCTGTCGTTTTGCTACCTGTGTGTAATTTGCATGGCCATGACCGTGCTTTGGGTGCATCACCTGCGCTTCAGCATTAAAAATATATTTACATATCTTTCATCTGGATGGTATGAACTGAAAAAAATCAACATGACTTCTGGTCAAGAGAGATTTATCAACAGAAAGGTATTATATATATATATATATATATATATATATATATATATATATATATAACACAAAACCAAGAGAAAACTTAACTATTTGTATGTATGAATAGCAAGGGAACTGCAAAATGGAAACCAAAAACAAAACAAGAGTTAAAAGATGAAAAAAGAGATATAAAAAAAACAATATCAAAATGTGCAAAAACATGTATGCTTTGCGTTGGCGTCAGAATTGCAAGAATTTTTTTTTGTTTTTTTTTGTTTTTTTTTTGTTTAATGATCAAAGTCTGCGTGATCCGCGTCAATACGTATATACATTATTGCACTATGTACAATTTTTGGTAAAGTTATACTTTTTACATGTTAAAAAAAAGAATTTAGTTAGCAGGGGCGTAGCAAGAAATTCTGCCCCTCCCTCCACCCCCCACCCCCGCAAAACTTCCCAATAAAAAAAAAATGCTTTGATGGCAATTTTGCTCCCTCCACCCGCAGTTGCGAAGGTCGTTTGGGCGGTTTTTACGCCACTGTTAGTTAGATTATAATTTGCACAACAAAAATTGATCAACCAAACAATGATTTGTAGGTAAAGAAGTGTTCATTATTCTGTACAAATTCTTGTTAATCCTAAGTTTTGTGATGCAGCTATCGGCTTTATAATATATTTGGGTGGTTGAAACTAATTGCTATACATTCCTTAGATTTCCTAAGAAAATAACATATGCCTGATATATAACCATGAGACACAGATTTTGTACGTGACCTTAATGAAAGAACTGTAGCAGGCACGTCGAATTCTTGTGTTCTGACTATCGATAGAAGTTTCCCGCGCTCGAGGTTAGCAGGAGCAAGAATGCAAAACAACATGTTTACTAGCAACTAGTTGTATCTATCCACGGGGGACCGACCTTGAGCTGTTTAATTTAGTTTAAAAAAGTTAAAATTGTATCTTCCTACTAAACAAAGAAAGTGTGTCGAGAAATGTTATTGAACTCGCACTATTTTTTAAAATACAAACTTTACATAAACACTCGTAGAGATTTCCCTACATGTTTGTTTTTTTAAAAATCTGCCGGTGAATGATCTCAGCAAGATCAAATCAGCTGAGCCCCATCACACTCTGCAATCCAGACCAGAACTGTCCGAATTGGCGATTATTAATTGATGCCAGCTGCAGAAATGCATCTGAATATTAATTAAACTGTGTAAAGGCTGTGAAAACAGATGTAATTAAACTGTGTATAAAAGTTGTGACAACAGATGTAATCAGTGGCGTAGCGAGGGGGGGGGGGGGAGGGGGAGGGGCGGTGGCCCCGGGCGGCACTTTCTAGGGGGCGGCAATTTGGTAAGAGTACCGTATGTATCATAAATAATACTGATGGAGTCGGGGCGTAATTTTGGTAGTTTGGCCCTGGGCGGCACAATGCCTCGCTACGCCACTGGATGTTGTTAAACTGTGTGTAGAAGTTGTGACAACAGATTTAATTAAACTTTGTGGAATTAGTGACAACAGATGTAATTAACATTAAACACAAGAGCAGCTATCCTACCACTGCTCATCAGTTAGATTTCCTTCTGTTTAACATGAATTAACTGTATATATATATATATATATATATATATATATATATATATATATATATATATATATATCAAACTGATATGTAATACTGTCAGAAATAAATGTAAAGTTGAAATTTAAAAGGCCAAAAACTTTAAATGATCTGAGAGCAAAAAAAAAATTTGAACAAAATTTTAAAAAATTTAAGTTTCCTTATTTGAAGCATACTATTTTAGCCAGTAGATTATTTTGTGATTTGAAAAAATTAAATACGTATTTTACATATTCTGATATTGATTTAAATATACATCAGTAGTCTGTGTTTATTACGCTGTTACAATTATCTGCAGCATAAACAAGTGAAATGAGGGACCAACGTTTTAATTTTAGAGCGGGGGGGGGGGGGGGGCTGGGGTTTTCTTTGTAGAGGGGATATATTTTTTTTCTTTCACCTCAAGATAATTTACCTTTTAAATTATATAAGAAAATCCCAGCTTCTCATTTCAACTCACCCCCAACCCCCACCCCCACCCCGCATAAAATTAAACGGTCGGTCCTTAAGTAATAAAGAAAGTAAGATGACTGCCCAACTACAATAAAAAGTCCAGATACTTAAACACAAACTGACAAAAGAAGTATGGGCTACTGGTGTAGCTGTTAACCACAAACTGACATAAGAATTATGGGCTACTGGTGTAGCTGTTAACCACAAACTGACATAAGAAGTATGGGCTACTGTGATACCTGTTAACTACAAACTGACATAAGAAGTAGGGGCTACTGGGATAGCTGTTAACCACAAACTGACATAAGAAGTATGGGCTACTGTAATACCTGTTAACTACAAACTGACATAAGAAGTAGGGGCTACTGGGATAGCTGTTAACCACAAACTGACATAAGATGTATGGGCTACTGTGATACCTGTTAACTACAAACTGACATAAGTAGTATGGGCTACTGGTGTAGCTGATAACCACAAACTGACATAAGAAGTAGGGGCTACTGTGATACCTGTTAACTACAAACTGACATAAGAAGTATGGGCTACTGTGATACCTGTTAACCACAAACTGACATAAAAAGTATGGGCTACTGGTGTAGCTGTTAACCACAAACTGACATAAGAAGTATGGGCTACTGTAATACCTGTTAACCACAAACTGACATAAGAAGTATGGGCTACTGTGATACCTGTTAACCACAAACTGACATAAGAAGTATGGGCTACTGTGATACCTGTTAACCACAAACTGACATAAAAAGTATGGGCTCCTGGGATAGCTGTTAACCACAAACTGACATAAGAAGTATGGGCTACTGTGATACCTGTTAACTACAAACTGACATAAGTAGTATGGGCTACTGGGATAGCTGTTAACCACAAACTGACATAAGAAGTATGGGCTACTGGGGTACCTGTTAACCACAAACTGACATAAGACGTATGGGCTAGTGGGATACCTGTTAACCACAAACTGACATAAGAAGTATGGGCTACTGGGGTACTTGTTAACCACAAACTGATATAAATATGGGCTAGTGGGGTACTTGTTCGTCTCTCCGTCAAATATTGTTGAATATAGATTCAAAAGTACTTTATATATCAAATATTCATGCACTAAATTTAGAGTACTGAAATCGTTAAAAGTGTGTATAGTTCCCGATAGCATACATCAACACTCCTGCTCACACTGAATTCTCTAAGTAAATAAATATATTTAAAATATGATCTGAACACACACACACACACACTCTATTTCTCTCATATTGGATTTTATGTAATGATTGGCGGTAGTAACAAACAATAATCAAAGAATTAACTTCCCAAATAAATATTTTGCTACAATAAATGTCAAAAGCAAATACATATACTGTATACATTTTTTTTTAATTATAATAATAATTAGTCAAAACAGTATACTGAAAATAATAGATAATTTCAAAGATATGTAAAATATGTATTCCGTTTTATAGAAATACTCTGAGATCTTAATGATTAATAACACTATTACTAATGCCATGTATTAAAAGTGCAGTTGGTATCTATTAATCTCCAATTCTGACACTTCTGGTCCGGATTGGGGAGTGCGATGGAGGTCAGCTGAGATGGCATTGGTCATTCACCAGTAGATATTGTAAAACCAAACATCTGGGGAAATTTCAACCAGTGAAACCCTAAGTAACTGACGATTACATTTTCGCGGGGAAGGGGGGGGGGAAGGGTCCTCACATCAGCAAAATATTCTTGCTCTGATTGATAGAGAAGAAGAAACATACGATCCTATTATATCCATTATCTGCTGAATTATCTTGATGTAAAAGAAAAGAAAAAAACAAAAAATATCCCCGCTCAAAAGAAAAAACCAGCTCCCCACTGACCCCGAACATGAAATGGTCGGTCCCTAATGGGAAAATAATTCTGGTAATGTTAATGCTCGGAAAATATATCTATGTCAAGCCACATGTATACAGGGTATTATGTAAATTGTCCAACTCTAACTTATCAATATTTTCGGCCTTAAAAACGCATATCACCGTCTCTGCCTATTTTCTTCTAAACTCCGTCCTCCATTTGTGATTGACAGAGCAATGAAATTAATGCACGCAAACAGGTCCTGTGTACTGAGTTGTAGAAGTACATATCTGTTTACAAACCTTCAGCTGATCCAGTTTTTAATGCCGAGGATATCCTCGACATTGACCCAGTTGAAAACTATATTTCCTGACCTTGTTTACACTTGTTTTGGGGTCACGTGAGGATATAATGGGCTATGATTTCTCAGCTGATTGTTATCCAAGAGTGCTCTTTGGCCTTTGGCCATATCCAATCGCATCCCCTCATAAACATTGAAAGGCTGTAACGCCGTCGAGAAGAAATGGCGGGAAAGAAAAAGAATTTATGATGCATTAGCTAAACCTTGCAGGAGTGAAAAAGACGTTTGGGTCTGCAAAACCCAATAACAAGAAAAGGCGGTAAAAATGGTCCTATAATTTCATGATGTGCGTGCTATGCATTATGCTTTCTTCATTCAATGTAAACTTAAGTTTACTAATTTACATGTTGAGATGCATGTGGTTCACGTTTGTTGTAACCAACAGAACATGCCTGCATTTTATGCAGTTTGGAATGTGGCACATAATTTGCAAGCAAATTACGCAAATTCTTATTTCAGTCTAATATGTTTAAAAAGAGCATGGGATTGGTTCTTGGAATTTATGAGCTATGTTTATTGTTTTGTAAGTCACAAATTTGTTTATTAGTGTATGTCAACGCAGCAAGAACAGTGTGATTAATAGGATACCTAGAATGACAGAAAAGAGACTGATATCGAGTAAACTGGGGGCAGATTTTAATCCCAAACAGCAACACGAATGCTCGATTACTGTGAAGATCCATTTAATTTTCCTCTGGAGTATTTTTATTTTATTTATTGGGGGGGGGGGGGGCGGGCTGTGATTTCCTTTTGAGCCGGGGTAATTTATCTTTTTCTTTTACATCAAGATTTTTTTTCAACTAATATAATTGATATATGCTTCCTTTTTCTTCTATATGTCAGAGCAAGATTTTTTCAGGCTATTTTGAGGGCCGAAAATCTTTGTTCCAAAACACCCAGACCCCCCCCCCCCTCTGAAAAGGAAATGGTCGGTCCATTAAGCAGAAATGTTGCTCCTTATGTCTTACTTGTGATTTGCTACAGAAATGATTAATCATTTAAATATATTCCTGTATCCAAATGCATATAGCAACCATGTTCTGTTATTACGAACTCTTATTATAACGCGTGTATCAATATAGTTTTTCCGCTATACAGTTATTACGTACTTCTGAAACCGGGACTGGTATAAGGTGAAGTTGTATGTATTTGCAACAAACACAATGGAGAGAATGTTGATATACCTCTGTGCTACTTTCATGTACTGTGACTGAAATTTATCTATATGTGGTATTAGGGAAACAACGCGCTGCCTAAAGCAGACAACTGATCAAAATGGTGGTTCCCGTGTGCTCGAGAATGAACTTGAAATAGTCGATAAAGTACACTAACTTTAGAAGTTGTTAAAACAGAGAAGACGAACTTTGCCAGAGTAGACAATACTAACTTCTGAAAGTGCAATAAATGAATGATAAAATGTCCACACACAAAAATTATGAAAAGTTGTCGGCTATGAATTTTTTTTTTTTTAATTTTCTCTCCAATTTACCTCTGAAGTCCAGGAAATGAAAATGACCAAGAAGAGTTAGCAGTCTTTTGAGAGGTGAAGATCTGAAGTAAGGCCAAGCTGTATACTCTATAACCCAAATTACACAGAACAATCATACACCAAAATCAAGGGAATTCAAAGTTAGTTTAACAATACCTAACAATGTTTTTTGGTTGTTTTTTTTTAAATTTCAATAATGAGGATAACAAATGAAGAAATACCTGGGAAATTTGTTTTCTTTAAAATCAAACCCTGTGCAAAGTACGAAAGTGTAGAGCGGAACCATAGTGCATGCTATGGAAAGTTTCGTCAACCAGAAATTGTCCAGAAATTAAAACAGAACTGAGCGTTGGAAAAAAAGCCGAAGATCTCCAATCGATTAGACTGATTTCCATCTCTATTTTATAGCAAAGCAATACTGTGAAACTAGTTACAAAACAGTAAAATAGTTTGGAAGGTAAATATTTTTTTACGTACAAAGTGAACAATATTAAAAAAGACTAACAAAATATATTACGGACAATATAGTAATTCCTATTGCAAGAAACGCTCACGTGACTTGTTGGATTTAATGCTAGCCGTGGCAAACACGGATTCGGGAGCAGATCGGAAGGTCTTGCTCCGGTTATACAGGTCATTAGTAAGACCTAAACTTGACTATGGCTCGATTGTGTACGGATCAGCTTGTAAATCTTACCTGCAGATATTTGATCCGATACACAATCAGGGACTTAGACACTATCTGGGTGCATTTTGAACTTCCCTTTCAGAAAGCCTCTATGTGGAGGCAAACGAACCATCACTTTATCTCAGACGAACGAAATCCGCTCTTCAGTATATCTTCTAATTCGTCTAATCCCGCACATGATGTAGTGTTTAGGCCCAAATATCAAACCTGTAAGTTCAGTAACCAAACTTCATTCCACCACCTTTTTGCATACAAATTCTTCCTCACTTCGAAACAGCAAAAGTCAATGTTGGAAATATTGCAGAATTCTCTATTCGCAAATCACTACCGTTGTTATCAAAAACTCCCAAAATAATATTTGACCTTTGCGAATCCAAAAAGTCCTCTTATCGTAGACGGTTCGAAAGATGGAGGCAAAGTTTGAGCTGCCATTGCAACGCGCCATGGCACCATCTCGAGCTGTTACTGGATAAAGCCTCAATAGTTACTGCATAAATTACAGCCATCCTTAAAAAGCTTTGAACTACGTTGAAACCTCTATAAAGTAAATTTCATCATCTTTTCGGACTCCTTTTCCACATTGAAAGACTTGTAGAATCTTAAATATGACGACCCGTTAATATCTCAGATATTAGTACATATCCATTTAATCTTACATGCTTGATCTGGCGTTCGATACAGCTGTTCAATCCGTATTTCTTTATCAGACACCCAGACTGGAACTACTTCGGTGTCTTCTTGGACGTCCACGCGTCCATATTTTTAGACGCAGTGAATTGAACTTTTATAAATCCCAATTCGTTTTGAATTTCATTCATTCAGTAAAGCTAACAATATTTCGAAAGCTTACGGAGGAGAGGGGGGAGAAGAGGGGTATTAATATATGCAAAACCGTATTCATGTTTCGTTCCGCGTCGGCGGAAAGAACCCGTTTGATATGGCTTATGAATACGTCTTGGCCCTACGGCCTCGACGTATTCCTGCGCCATATCAAACTCGTTCCTTCCACAGACTCAGAATAAAACACGTATGCAGTTTTGTGTGTTTACAGAAATATGATATTCTCATACAATCTGGGACAAGTATTCTGTACTGCTGGCCGCCTAGCCACATTGGTGGTGTAAAGGGTAATGCAAGGGCAGATAAAGCAATCAAACCTGCCCCGCAGTCTCCCGTCTCCGAATCGAAGATTCCATATACTGATTTCAAATATTGTATAAATCAGCATGTTCGTCATATTTAGACAAAATATGTGGAATCAAAACTCCACAAACAAGCAGTGGTGGCGCATGGGGGGGGGGCAATTACCCTGGTTGAGGGGGAGCCGTCGGGAGCTTCTTTTTTTTGGCAGCTGTAACTGGGACGTTGATGGAGGGTGGTGGTGGAGGTTGGCAACTGACATAAAAACTGTTCTCTGTGGCAGCCTCAATCCTTACTGCATAAATTACAGCCATCCTTAAAAAGCTTTGAACTACGTTGAAATCTCTATAAAAAAAAATTCATCATCTTTTCGGACTCCTTTTCCACATTGAAAGACTTGTAGAATCTTAAATATGACTACCCGTTAATATCTCAGATATTAGTACATATCCATTTAATCTTACATGCTTGATCTGGCGTTCGATACAGCTGTTCAATCCGTATTTCTTTATCACACACCCAGACTGGAACTACTTCGGTGTCTTCTTGGACGTCCACGCGTCCACATTTTTAGACGCAATGAATTGAACTTTTATAAATCCCAATTCGTTTTGAATTTCATTTATTCAGTAAAGCTAACAATATTTCGAAAGCTTACGGAGGAGAGGGGGGAAAAGAGGGGTATTAATATATACAAAACCGTATTAATGTTTCGTTCCGAGTGTGCGGAAAGAACTCGTTTGATATGGCTTATGAATACGTCTTGGCCCTACGGCCTTGACGTATTCCTGCGCCATATCAAACTCGTTCCTTCCACAGACTCAGAATAAAACACGTATGCAGTTTTGTGTGTTTACAGAAATATGATATTCTCATACAATCTGGGACAAGTATTCTGTACTGCTGGCCGCCTAGCCACATTGGTATAAAGGATAATGCAAGGGAAGATAAAGCAGCCAAAGCTGCCCCGCAGTCTCCCGTCTCCGAATCGAAGATTCCATATACTGATTTCAAATATTGTATAAATCAGCATGTTCGTCATATTTAGACAAAATATGTGGTATCAAAACTCTACAAACAAGCAGTGGCGGCGCATGGGGGGGGGGGGGGGGCAATTACCCCGGGCGAGGGTGGAGCCGTCGGGGGCTTTTTTTGGCAGCTGTAACTGGGACCTTGATGAAGGATGGTGGTGGAGGTTGGCAACTGACATAAAATCTGTTCTCTGAAGCAAAGTAGAGGCGCCACTAAAGAACATTGACCCCGGGCGCCTCTGTAGGGCGCCACTAAAGAATATTGACCCCGGGTGCCTCGAACCCTCGCGCCGCCACTTCAAACAAACTTAAAAACATCAAACCCCCTATTGGAGAGTGGCATCCCTCATATTGAACAAATCGGAGAGATGAGGTGGAATTGTGCCAATCGCGTTTCAGACACGCATACCTGACTCATGCATACCTCCTGTAGGCTGAACCTCGAGCGGAATGCATATCATGCCAGTATCCACCCTGAGAGACAGAAGTATTTTGACGTGAACTGCTTGAAGAAACTGTATGAGGACGTAGCACCCGAGAAAATCTTGAACTTTTGAAGGAAATGCGGATTATACAACAAACTTTAATCATATTTAAAGATTTTACATGTGTTACCTTTATCTGTTATTTTATATACGTTTTACAGAATTTTTACATCGTTACATTTTATATTTTATCTTGTTGTACTTAATGTTTACATTTATTTGGAAGGGTTTGTCTTCCAAACATTTTACCTTTTGTTGGCACTACATAGCCACTTTTATGCTGGGGTGCCGTGAAAAACTACTAAAATACATACTCTCCGTCTCTCTTCCTCCCACCCCCACTTCCTCTCTCTCTCTCTCTCTCTCTCTCTCTCTCTCTTTCTCTCTCTCTCTCTCTCTCTCTCTCTCTCTCTCTCTCTCTCTCTCTCTCTCTCTCTCTCTCTCCCAGAAGTAATTTTACTTCCTGACTACGACCCAAGTTGAATTTTCCCGTAAATCGCATTAATATAAGCAGGCCCCTAGCAAGAGTAAGCTTGTGAAATTATCACACGTAGAATTTGTCCCCCCCCCCCCCTCCAAAAGAAAGAATTTTAACAGAAGGTATTCAAATGTAATTCAAACGTAATTCCTGTTAAACCAACATAATTTAATCATGTATATATTGGAATAATGAGAACGGTTTCATACGTATCTCGCAGTTCTCCAGATACAGATTACACTTACGAATTTCACGCCGACCTTCACTCTCCGACTTCGCTCACCATCTCTATCGTGAGAAATGTGTGTTCAAGATCTTACAAAATACCAATGTATCATTGGTTCATTGGTACGAAAGAAAGGTTAAATAATCCGTAAACCTATCGGTCCGAAGGTTCAACAATCAGAAGGTTCATTAGTCCGAAAGAAGAGTTGATTGGATTGAAGATTCATTTGTCCAAATGAAGGGTTTATTTGTCCAAAGATTCATTGGTTCGAAAATATTTATAAAAAAAAATAAAATATAGATTGTTTTGATTCAAAGCGGACATATTTCCAAACTTAAAGTCCCAAAATATCGCATAAATAATCTTGAAAGGATTATGTTAACCTCACTTGATTAGCATTATTCCTGGATTACAAAGTTCCAGTACAACCAATATCACGCTCCTCTCCACCATATATATATATCCCTTCTTAGATTAGCTGGGTTTTTTTCGAATACAAAAACCACTAGCTGCTACCTATATATTGAGAAATAAACCAACTCGGTAATCCTCCTATATCAGAAAATATTGTACTTCTACATTGTCAGAAGATAATTTTGTACCAAGAGTTCAGTCCCAGGATAATGTTATTTCAACTGTCATGGTGTTTACAAACAAATTTCAGTGACCCATGCAAATTGTCTTCTCACTGTATGGCATGACGGCTTATTTTATAAATTATCTCAGATCGGTATCAATCACAGAATATGGAATGTGATTGTCAATCTATACACAATTATGCAGAGTAGAGTTATCGTTTCAAGGACAATTTGTAACAGATTTCCGGTGTTGAAAGGCACACGCCAAGGTGGAATATTATCTCCTTGGCACTACATTATAGGTATTAATGAGCTGCTTGATATTTTAACAACATGCAATTTTGGCTTATTATTTCTCAACAATCCGTACCTTTGTCCGACTGTAGCAGATGATGTGCTTCTTCTGAGTCTTTCAAAATTAAGCATAGACCACTTACTGAAGATAAGTTTTGAGAACTCTCTAAAGTGGAGATTCGGATACAATTCTAAAAAAGTAATATCATTGTTTTTATTGAAAGTTAATCTAAGTTCAAAAGAAGACAAAGGCCGTGGTTCTTGGGATCTGACACTGTTCAGGAAACAGAATCATTCGACAGTTAGGCGGTAATGCGTCTAAGTTCAACAAAATAGACACTAGAATAAAAGAGGCTAAAGATAAACTTGTAAGTTCTCTATTCAGTTTTATTGTTATTGGAGTTAATGAGTAAGGTTTTAATCCAGTCACAGCGAAGATCTTGTATGAAACTATTGCATTACCCCGTGCATTGTATGGTTGTAAAGCCTGGTGTAGCCCCAGCCATCAGAAGATACATACGTATATTAGAGAGAGGCCATCATTTTTGCATTATGCACAGGCAATGGATATCTAGATATTCACGAACTGACGTTGCGCTGGGTGCTTTACCCATTGAAACCTACATAGATACGAATAAATTCGTTTTCCTGGAGCAACTTTGTAGATTGTCTGTAGCCTATTTTGCAAGACAAATATTTTTACTCCGCCTTTTCAACTATCAAAACGCAAGAGTCAAAACAAAACAAACTATTTTTATTCCTGACATTTATAGACTGCTGTGAAAATTTGATCTAAATGAGTTTCTAGAATCGTTTATATTTCAAGGTCGATTTCCTGTCAAAAACCCTGATTGGAAATGTATTGTTAAATATAAAGTCCGTACTTTATATGAAAATGCTTTGAAATATGAACTAATTGAAGAGACATTACTTAATAGATTCCAGAAGCTATTGCTTGATGTCAGTTTTATTTCGTCTGTAATATGGGAAGTAGCTAGGAAATGTCCAGCCTCTCTATTGTGACGTTTTTCACCTGTGGATGAGGCTGTTTGTACTCGATGTCATACTTTTTGTATTTCTGTCGTTGGTCATTTGATAACTGCATGTAGTTTTCTTACATCAGACCGTGATAGGTTTTGTTGCCATATTATTGATCACGTCGGTATGCATGTTTACATGTATTTAGATTTACTGTCTGATATTGATTTAATACTCTTTTGGGAATGATGACCCGTGATTTACTAGTTCTCATTAGCAATGATCAAATTATGTATTTCCATCTTCTGTGTATCGCAACTGTTGCTTCCATGTAGAAAAGGTAAAAATATATATATAAAAAAAACGTTTGACTGTGCACCATGCTGATATCTAATGTATTTAATACTCTTCTTATTTATTTTAAATGTTTGATCTGAGCGTCCGGATGTCAGTTTTTGTACCGTTTATACTCGCGTATAGGCTAATACCAACTGCAAACTGCATCGACCCAGATCTGCCGTCGCATAATGCGCCTGCAGATCTGGGTCTCTGCAGTTTGTAAGGACTAATCAGTAGAACAAACAACATAGACCCTGACCTGCCGGTGCATTATGCGACGGCAGATCAGGGTCTATGTGGTTTGCATTAGGACTTGGTTTATACGCGAGTATATACGGTACTTTAATCCTATCGCTAATTTTACATCGTCAAGGTGTAGAATAATGAAGCGACTATTCATATTTACCTAAGGGTATACATGTTCTCGCTTATTTCTAAGCTCGATGTGCAGCGTTCGCTCAACTTTGTTAACAATGGTATTTTGTGTTTTCTTCAAATTATTGCTACAACATGCAATCCCCACAACCCACCCCACCCCCTCCCCTTTCTCCTCTGAGTCCAGATGGTTTCATCTCCAAAACCGGTGTTTATCTTGGAGAATTGACACCTTATGGGTATCTTTTATTACTTAAATGCTTCCAACCAGGGAATCTTGGATTCAAGGCTTAAAAAAGATACATTTTCCCCAATGGAAATGCATAATTCTTTTATTTATCTACACTTTATAGCCAGTGTTGTGCTGACGTGCCATTAAACCCTAATAATACATTGTTCCATTTTGTTTAAGCACCTTGAGACTGTCATATTGGCTAGGATTTTTCATTCCGAAAAATGGACCGGCAGGACCTGTGGAAGTTCATCGAGGCCAAAATAGCTGATTCAAAACGAAAGAATATTCTTACCTTACAAGATTTCGAAGGTCACAAAAGTCAAATAGAACGATAAAAACGAACGAATCTAAGACATTTTTAGTAAATGAGTTCGGGATTGCAATTATAAGAGCTTAATGGTATTTATGTTGTATTTATAGTGATATAAACTGTCATCAGAATGTCATATTGGTATAAACTGTCATCAGAATGTCATAGTGATATAAACTGTCATCAGAATGTCATAGTGATATAAACTGTCATCAGAATGTCATAGTGGTATAAACTGTCATCAGAATGTCATAGTGATATAAACTGTCATCAGAATGTCATAGTGATATAAACTGTCATCAGAATGTCATAGTGGTATAAACTATCATCAGAATGTCATAGTGGTATAAATTGTCATCAGAATGTTATAGTGGTATAAACTGTCATCAGAATGTCATAATGGTATTAACTGTCATCAGAATGTCATAATGTTAGCGTGTGTACTCTTAAACAAGTTGTTCTTCACCACCTTTCATTACATATATATATATATATATATATATATATATATATATATATATATATATATATATATATATATATATATATATATATCTGATAATACTGGGCGTAGGTAAGAACACAATGTACTAGAAAAGATTTATTTGTGGACTATCCGACCCGTATAAATTCTGGACTTCTGGCAACGCACAACGAATGAGTTCTAGTATGTACACTGACCTTTGTGTGCAAAGGGCAATTCGAATCCCTCTTGTATCTATCCATTTCTGCAAATTTACCAAACACTCAGGGTTTATTCCTTCTTCGAATCGATCAACTATCAGTTCACGGGCATTTGAACTCCTATGCAAACTGCTAGTGCACGCGTGCAGACTAAATTTGCCGCTTTACGGTTGTTCTCCGCCGCGGCCAGTGTTGTAAGAAAATAATATAAAAGTGGCGGTACACGTGTAGTCCTCCACTGTATATTTAAGCGCCCAGTCAGTACACGCAGACTCTGAGTCTGACGGGTCTACACATATGAATGAAGCTGCTCTCGCTTCTGCGTGGTTTTGCTTAATTCATATTAGTTCCTATTTTTGATACACAAACTGTGTCATAAGCAAAGTATAAAAAAAGATTTAAAATACTGATCTACTAGCTAATCTTAGGAAAGGAAAGTGAGTTCTTCTTTAAGTTTGTATCTAACCATGTTGTCATTTCAATTTCGATTTCATTAATATCCATGGGAAGTGATTGCCAAAGATTAAACAGTCTTTGTTTTACATTTATCAGAAAGCCACATGAGGATTACTTTAAGCAATTGGTAGAAACTGTAATAGTCGCAGCCTGTTTTCTATTCATTTCACACGAATCGACATTCTCCCGAAATTGTTACTAATTTGGAGGCTTGTGTAGCAACAACGGAATGCTATCAGCATGACAAATCAAATGTCTGTCGCTTTCAAACCATGCCGTAGAGCATAGAACTGGATCGACAACACTATGCTGTAGAGCATAGAACTGGATCTAAAACACTATGCTGAAGAGCATAGAACTGGATCTACAACACTATACTGTAGAGTGTAGAGCATAGAACTGGATCTACAACACTATGCTGTAGAGCATAGAACTGGATCTACAAGACTATACTGTAGAGTGTAGAGCATAGAACTGGATCTACAACACTATGTTGTAGAGCATAGAACTGGATCTACAACACTATGCTGTAGAGTGTAGAACTGGATCTACAACACTATACTGTAGAGTGTAGAACTGGATCTACAACACTATACTGTAGAGTGCAGAACTGGATCTACAACACTATACTGTAGAGTGTAGAACTGGATCTACAACACTATACTGTATAGTGTAGAACTGGATCTACAACACTATGCTGTAGAGTGTAGAACTGGATCTACAACACTATGCTGTAGAGCATAGAACTGGATCTACAACACTATACTGTAGAGTGTAGAGCATAGAACTGGATCTACAACACTATACTGAAGAGTGTAGTGCATAGAACTGGATCTACAACACTATACTGTAGAGTGTAGAGCATAGAACTGGATCTACAACACTATGCTGTAGAGTGTAGAACTGGATCTACAACACTATACT
Organism: Margaritifera margaritifera; assembly: GCA_029931535.1. Taxonomy (NCBI): domain Eukaryota; kingdom Metazoa; phylum Mollusca; class Bivalvia; order Unionida; family Margaritiferidae; genus Margaritifera; species Margaritifera margaritifera. The sequence goes on from JAQPZY010001594.1 coordinate 4,637,597, forward strand.
GTAGAGTGTAGAGCATAGAACTGGATCTACAACACTATGCTATAGAGCATAGAACTGGATCTGCAACACTATACTGTAGAGTGTAGAGCATTGAACTGGATCTACAACACTATGCTGTAGAGCATAGAAATGGATCTACAACACTATGCTGTAGAGTGTAGAACTGGATCTACAACACTATACTGTAGAGTGTAGAACTGGATCTACAACACTATGCTGTAGAGCATAGACCTTTATCTACAACACTATGCTGTATAGTATAGAACACAGAACTGGATCTACAACACTATGCTGTTGAGCATAGAACTGGATCTACAACACTATGCCGTAGAGAATAGAACTGGATCTACAACACTATGCTGTATAGTGTAGACCATAGAACTGGATCTACAACACTATGTTGTAGAGCATAGAACTGTATCTACAACACTATACTGTAGAGGATAGAACTGTATCTACAACACTATACTGCAGAGGATAGAACTGGATCTACAACACTATACTGTAGAGTGTCGAGAATAGAACTGGATCTACAACACTATGCCGTAGAGAATAGAACTGGATCTACAACACTATGTTTTAGAGCATAGAACTGTATCTACAACACTATACTGTAGAGGATAGAACTGGATCTACAACACTATGTTGTAGAGCATAGAACTGGATCTACAACACTATACTGTAGAGGATAGAACTGGATCTACAACTATGCTGTGGATTGTACAGCATAAAACTGGATCAACAGCACTACGCTGTGGATCATAGAACTGGATCTACAACACTATGCCGTAGAGAATAGAACTGGATCTACAGCACTATGTTGTAGAGAATAGAACTGGATCTACAACACTATGCCGTACAGAATAGAACTGGATCTACAACACTATGCTGTATAGTGTAGACCATAGAACTGGATCTACAACACTATGTTGTAGAGCATAGAATTGTATCTACAACACTATACTGTAGAGGATAGAACTGGATCTACAACACTATGCCGTAGAGAATATAACTGGATCTACAACACTATACTGTAGAGTGTAGAGCATAGAACTGGATCTACAACACTATGCCGTAGAGAATAGAACTGGATCTACAACACTATGTTGTAGAGCATAGAACTGGATCGACAACACTATACTGTAGAGGATAGAACTGGATCTACCACTATGCTGTGGAGTGTATAGCATAAAACTGAATCAACAGCACTACGCTATGGATCATAGAACTGGATCTACAACACTATGCCGTAGAGAATAGAACTGGATCTACAACACTATGCTGTATAGTGTAGACCATAGAACTGGATCTACAACACTATGTTGTAGAGCATAGAACTGTATCTACAACACTATACTGTAGAGGATAGAACTGGATCTACAACACTATGCCGTAGAGAATATAACTGGATCTACAACACTATACTGTAGAATGTAGAGCATAGAACTGGATCTACAACACTATACTGTAGAGTGTAGAGCATAGAACTTAATCTACAACACTATGCCGTAGAGAATAGAACTGGATCTACAACGCTATGTTGTAGAGCATAGAACTGGATCTACAACACTATACTGTAGAGGATAGAACTGGATCTACAACTATGCTGTGGAGTGTATAGCATAAAACTGGATGAACAGCACTACGCTGTGGATCATAGAACTGGATCTACAACACTATGCCGTAGAGAATAGTCCTGGATGTACAACACTATGTTGTAGAGAATAGAACTGGATCTACAACACTATACTGTAGAGGATAGAACTGGATCTACAACACAACACTATAGAGGATAGAACTGGATCTACAACACTATGCTGTGGAGTGTATAGCATAAAACTGGATCAACAGCACTATGCTGTGGATCATATAACTGGATCTAAAACTCCAGTTAGCAATTAAAAGTGCAGGCCTACATTCCTTTACACATAAACTATGCTAGGAATGGAAATTTCGTGCTTGGCTTATCGGCCTCCAAACCTAAACCGTAACGCGTGTGCTTAATGCATAACCTTGCATGGACAGAATGTTGGAAATGAAAATATTGCCCGCTTTAAATCTGCAACCCTCTTGAAGAGATTAGGTCCGGTTGTAAACAACTCGCGCAGGAGACACTTCGAAGTATATCAAAGGAAATATTCCTCGGTCAGCGAATAACAAAGGAAGCTCTCGGCTTTTCTTGTCAAGCTAACGGCCTACATGCATTCTGTTTGAATATCTTGTGATACTCTCTCATCACGTCTCCAAGACAGGAAAGCGCAATCCCATACTTGATGAATTAATTGATCGAGTTATCTGGAGGCTCCAAAAACTAAGCTACTTGGTTTCCAAGAAAGGCAGATGGATTGAGTTAATGCAACAATTAAACCAAAAACAGTCTCTCTCTCTCTCTCTCTCTCTCTCTCTCTCTCTCTCTCTCTCTCTCTCTCTCTCTCTCATATTTCAATATTTTACTTTAAAAATTTCTTCGAACTTCTTCAATATTTTCCCTTCACAAAAAGTAGTAGCAGTTATTTTTGTTTTCCTCTTCATAGCAAGTGAATTAAATTTTCAAATATTTGCTTAGTGTATTATTGCCGAGTGTATAATATATTCTTATGATATCTTCTACATCTATATTCTTTGACTTCGCAATGGAAAATATTTTTCAAGTTGAGTTCTAGTAAGACAGTAAAGAGTGATTCTTAAACTGATCAGGTATTAAGCTCATGAGACCAAAAACTATATGCCAAAAACAATACCCGAGACTTAAAGTTCCTTTTGTAAAAACTTTTAAAACATTAATTAAAAGTTGGTATAATTATTGGCAATTAAACAGCATTTTCTCGTGTTATTTCAAAGGATAAAACGACTGCATCTGAAACATATTTGTATATTTAAACAATTAAACACATTCGTGATCTTTCTACTAAAACCATCCTAAATGAAAATACATGTAATTTGTCTGTAAACACCCTTTGACTGGATATAAGAAGATAAGGTTCTAAATTTGAAGATAACCACCGTCTGTACTCGCGTACAAGTGGCGTCCAAATGCAAACAACATATACCCTGATCTGCCGTCGCATAATGAGCCGGCAGATCACGGTATATGTTGTTTGTTCTACTGATTAGTCCTTACAAACTGCATAAACCCAGATCTGGGTCTATGCACTTTGCAGTTGGTATTAGCTTATACGCGAGTACACGGTAGACTGAGGGATGTTTCCGGAATAAGCGGAATGTATGAGACGAGCGTTGAAAGCTAGGGATGTTTCCGGAATAAGCGGAATGTATGAGACGAGCGTTGAAAGCTCGTACATGTATACGCTTAATATACACAGTTAGTATTCACAAAAGCTATTTTCATCTCTTTGATTCTGACCTTGAGCTCCGATGTTTCAATGCGCTTGGCATCTCTTTCATTTACTGGTAAATAACTTGAATAAAATGTATCATCCCCATTATCACTGCTCTGTAGGCAATTTTCACGAAGAAGCCTGTCCTTCTATAGTGCGAGTTCCGAAAATACTTTTTCACATTTGTATGCAATAAAATTCGCCCATTCAACCAGCCTATTCTTTGCTTTTGATATTTATTAGCAACATTTATCTTAGTTAATAAAGGATCTTACATGCGCGCTCGTTTCAAATCAAATTTATGAAATGATTTAAATAATTTCTATCTTTTGCTAGTCTTCGCGAAATTATTCGACGAATTTCGTAAATTTCATTTGAAATGAGCACCAACGTATACTATATTTAAAACATGACGAAAAATACTCTGATTTTACTGGACGAAACCACCCAGTAAGTGTATTGAAATGAAATACATTCGGATGCCTTGGTCATTACGCCTTTGCCTTAAATGACATATAGAATGACACAATTATATTTAAACAGGTTAGAGAGGTATTATTCGTTCCAAGCAGGAATCAAATTCTAGCACCGCCAGTAACGTCACCTGTCGACTAGCTCTAAAACACCGGCGCCCTAAACCACTCGGCCATGCGTTCGTTCATCCTCAAACAAGGATGGAACAAACTTTAAGGTAAGGACTTAAGGTGCACGAGAACTCAATCGCTAGGCAAACTGAATTTAAAACTCGGCTCTAGATACAAACCCACTGGATTTCATTTAGAAATTTTAGGTATATGCATGAAATTATAAATATAATTAAGACCTGTATACCAATATACCAAACATTCCGAAAAGGGCTATCGCTGGATCCCATATTGTTTGTTTGAATGCATGATTATATGAAAGAAATTTAAATAGAATGAAACTAATTAAACCAAACATGTTATAGTGGTGTTGTTCGTTCAAGCAGAAATCCAACCCATGCTGTGAGTAACGACACCTATCGCCTAGCTCATGCGCCATCGTCGTAACCCCTTCGGCCAAGTGTTCATCCCCAAAAATGGATGGAACAATGTTGAAGGTAAGGACTCGAGATGCACGAGAAAACACTCGTTAGACAAGCGGAATAAGCATTCAGCTAAATGCACAAACCCACTGGATTTCTATTTTGAAATTTAAGGTATTTTGTTAATGAAATTATCATTATAAATTGACATGTATATACCGAACAGAGAGGAAAGTGGTGTTCCTGGATCGCACATTGTAAATTCGGATACATGCTTATATGAAGGAAATTTATATAAAACGACCCAAATCAAAGTTAGAATTGTTGTAAGAAATCTCCTGAATGGTTCAGAGACCACTCCGTCTTGGTTCTAAATTTTAGAATGACTGAAAGGCTGAGAGTTAAGGATAGCAACCTCTGATAAAATCTAAAGCTGTCAGCACACTTCTCTAGGCTGAAGTGAAACATGCCCATAAGGGTCACGTGCTGTCAGTGTGGAATGAGTGATAAATACTGTATAATATAGATTGGCCTGTTGCATGAACCAAAAATAAAAACACTGGCGCTTTGCGCTCTTGTTTATTGTTTATTATTTTATAAAACACCTCAAACTATCTAATATTCTATAGTTGACACCTATATACCAAACAGAGAGGATAGCGATTATCCGTAGGTCCCACATTGTAAACAGAGAGGATAGCGGTTATCAGTAGGTCCCACATTGTATGTCTGAATACATGATTATACGAAAAGAATGACACCGATATAATCAAACAGGTTAGAGACATAGTTTTTGCTCCAAGCAGGACTCGAACACGTACTGCGAGTAACGGCACCTATCAACTGGTTCTCATGAACCAGTGCCCTTTCCTACTCGGTCATGCTCTCGTCCCCAAAAGAAGGTTTGAAGAGCGACGAAGGTAAGGTTTTGAAATGCGCGAGAACTCAGTCGCTAGGCAAGACAAAATTAACCCTCAACTATTTGCACAAACCCATTGTATTTAGAAATGAAAGGTACACATGAAATAATAATTTTAAATTTACCCCTGCAAACCAGATAGAGGAAAGCGTTACACACACACACACACACACACACACACACACACACACACACACAGACTGTATATAAAACGTCTATGTTTAAGAGGACTTGTTGTAAGCAGGACATTCCAGATTTGTAATAAAGTTAGTATTGATGTGTAGTTATTTGCATGTCAAAAGAAGATAAAATAATCACGAACAACAGTATAAAAAAGTTAGCTAGTTCGTGTTCAACTAGTTAGAAATGCACCTTGTATCGAGACTTTATCTTTTTGTTTTGTTTTATTTTGATAGAGCTTTCCAGAACTAAACAGTCCTGTCAGCAACTCTTAAAATCCAGTTGTCCTGTTTAGTTTCTAGTTTTACAAATTATATCACTCATTGACTAATTCAGTGTCATCAGTACAACATTACATTCATCTTTTATTTATCCCCTCTCTCTCTCTCTCTCTCTGTAAAATTGATGATCCGCTTGATCATTTCACTAATGTAATTTATCCCAATGATAACAAACATTGCTTACTTTTCTTTTAAATTTTCACAACAAAGAATAAAAGTAGTAAATTGATAAGTTTGGAACTAAATATGAGGTTGGATTGGGAATATTTTATAATAGATGTGAACGATTCCTTGACCTTCTCCAGCAATGGATTAAACAATATTAATGGAATGGAAAATATGTCATTATGTAATTGTTTGTTTTCCCATTGATTGATGTGGTGTTTGTTAACATCATGTAATTTTCTTATACGCCAGATGAACTCGGAATATCATGACCCAGACATTTTCCTTACCGGATACTATTTCCTTCCGACATAAACCTCATGGGCCCTCAGCTGCATAGGAAAAGGAGTGACGTTCGGATCAAGAAGCCGATCTTCTAAAATGACTGATATTTCGGCGTTCCACAACTCTGGCATGAACAAGCGGCCGTTAGATCCGATGTTCACAATGAGGCATCACTAAATCGCTTTTACGAATGGTACACGGGAAGTTCAAGTTTTACAATCCTCAACATCAAGCAGGCAATTTCACGCCTGAAAAAATATGCTTCTGTCTGTGACAGACGTGTGTTTTCTTATTTTACCACTTTATTACTGAAGAATGAAAATAAAATTAAATAAAAAACAGATACTTAATTGTAAATGGCTCGTGTCTGGTCATATTTATACATATTTATATAGTTACTGCTGCAAGCAGTCGCGCTTTGTGATAGCAAGAGTTAGCCGTAGGCTACGCATCTTTTTTTTATTCTGTTATCGTACATCCGGGTTCCGGGTTGAGGGCTAATCCCACTTTGAGAAAGCCTGCTGTTACTGTTATCATCAAACTTGAACATTACTGTACTGATTCAGTCCCTGTTTCAAAACGAAATTAGACCCCGAACTAATATATATTCATAAATCCGATTGCTATAAGCAGAATATAATGTACTTTGTACCTAATCTTTATAGAAATAAATGTTATTCCATAATGCAGACTGATGACAATATTGCAATTTTCATTCACTTTGCTAATATCAAAGATCAATTTATTGCAGTAAAAGTGATCGTGTTACTTTCATTATATCAGCTGGAGCCGCGGTGGCTCAGTAGTAAGCGTGCTGGACTCGAGACCAGAAGATTGCGGGTTCAAATGCTGCTCAGACATGGCTCAGTCCGCTGGGTCTCTGGCAAAGCACTTTTTCCAATATCCTTAGCACAATATAGCTTTTCGTGTGTTCATGTGCCGTTTGAACACCAATCAACCAACTATCAACAGATAATAATCCGTAACTACTTTAGGTCTTCAAAAGTAGGCAATAGATCGACAAGCACGAACTTTTGTCCGATATGTCTAATTCGTACATGCTTCGGCTTCTAAATATAAAAATAAGTACATACGAGCATCTTTGTTTGTTTTTCCTTAAAGAGCAATCGTTTAACAGATTTTTCAACGATAATAGTGTTATGTACATTGAATCTATTAAGTGCGCGTAACCTTAGTCCATGTAGCAAGTCGCATTTTATCGAATGTCGAATGTTGACTGATATTTGAGTTCAAAGCCAGTCGTGTTGACAGTTATTCACACCAAGGTTGGGATTTTCCACAAGAACAACGCATGCTCTATTGCATCGTGGGTCATTAAATGACTCACGCTCTGTTATGAAATAGGTCATATGAAATGTGTATATAAGGACTTGATGAACGCATTATAATCATTCCTATTTTAAATTCTGTTTTAAAATCATTCCTGTTTTAAAACCAGTCCTTGGGAATCTGTTAATTGTCAGAAGTTTTAGTTGTGCTGTAGACATAATTCGAAAGGATTTTATTTATTTGAACATTCATTGGAATTACCGTAAAGTGCTCATTAACTTTGGATTTATATATATGAACTTTGGATATTTGTGGACATTCTCAAAGATATTCTGGATTGCATCGTTGTGGTAGATCAGGACATTCAAGACTATTCATTCATTCGGAACATTAATTCATTCGGAATATATTATAATTTCAGACTTGTGTTTAGGACATTTAGGATTATTTGGAATTTAATTCACAAATTGTGAGTGTCTTTTGAATTTTTATTTTAACTACAGAGAAATAAATTGTTTGTTGATTGTACATACATGGTTGGTTTCACTTTTTTTCTTTTAAATATTTTAAGACCTCGAGTCGTAACAATAGAATTACTTACACGCAAATCGTGGTGATCATCATCTTCCTAAGACTTGGCGTTACGCATGATCCTTTGGGTGTTACAAATGCCAAATTATGGCCTGGAAATAAAGTTAGGTCTTTATATAGAGAGGATCTCGTATGGGAAATAATTTAATATTTAATTTATAAAACGAGTTTTTATAATTTCCAGCTTTTACGAGCCTTGCGAGTCTCATAAATTTAATATTCAATCATTACCCATTTGATATTCTGTTTATAAAATAGTTTTGTTAATTTATTTATTTATTAGTGGAGTTGGACAGAAAGAAGAAGAGATGAATTTTGGCATTCTTTAAATTCTGGCTCAGACGATGCACCTTTCAATTCTTGCGCATGAGAATAGCCCCAAACGCGAGTTGAATCAATAATGCCCAATTCTATAACCAGTAACATTTAGAAATAGATTTTTCCACAAATTATAATTCAAAGAGAAACTGTCCTTCCATATTAATAGAACATTTGACACGGAGAGCATCATTTTTCAACACTGGATCTTCAATGGAAATTCCGGTGTGATGTCATATAGTTCGCTCGCTTTGAGTAAATGGCGTGCTATATACATGGATTTCGCTGACACGGTTAACAATGTTTCCACCTAAAGTGTGTCGATTCCATTAGAGTTGCATTGCAGTTGTTGGATATCCTTGAGAAGGGATTATGACTGGATGCAGAATTTTTACTAAATCTAGACTAAACAGGTGTTACAGCATCATTTTTCAACACTGGACCTCCGATGGAAATTCCTGTGTGATGTCATATAGTTCGCTCGCTTTGAGTATTTGGCGTGCTATATACATGGATTTCGCTGACACGGTTAACAATGTTTCCACCTAAAGTGTGTAGATTCCATTAAAGTTGCATTGCAGTTGTTGGATATCCTTGTGAAGGGATTATGACTGGATGCAGAATTTTTACTAAATCTAGACTAAACAGGTGTTACTGTGTGCAATAGTGATTCAAGATTTAATGTTGTTGTCTTTAAAAGTGTACCAACTATGTGATAAATTTGTATGTCAAATAAATCTTGTCCTTTCGGTCTTCATTACACGATTTCTGAAAGACGCTACATGTTTAACATATTTCATCAAACCATGTGATGCATTATGGTAAACTCCGAGTTTGGAGGTTTATGCATATTTACCAACGGGTTTTAGTAATGTTTGGAAACCTATGGGGTTCATTACTTCCTTGTACTCGGCGCAAAACAAAAATAAAAAAATGATAGAAAGAATGAAATATATGCGGAAATGACGTACAAGTACAAACCTCGAGAAACCCAAAGAAAATCCAAAAATCTGTGAAAAAAAATAAAAAATAAAAAATAGATTCATGAACAATTTATTTTATATTTAAGGCATTTCACTCAGTCCTTGGCATAAAATAAGTCACAGCTTTCTTAACACAGTTTAGAAACTTGCAAAACAATTGTTCATTTTATTCAGATATAAAAATGCAAATTATATTTCTGATATTGAATTTGCTGAATCTCGACTGAGGGTCGTAAAGTATGAAAAAAATGCAACAAAATCAAGAAACTTTCGACACGCAAAAATGTTTTCCTGTAATATGAGAGGGACATTCTCAGATCCTTTTGATTGTACACCACGAAACCTCAAACCAAAAGATTTAATGTGAAATAGATAATGAAGCAAATACGGTAACGTAAGAATGTATTATCTCAAAGTCTTATGATTAGATTTAACTGTCCTCTGCTCTTCGTGTTGAACATGTCTAAACACGTCAGGGATATATTAATAGCTGATGCAAGTGTTTTGCACTAAAGTGCATATTCAAATACCTACTAGCTTATCAGTAGAATGAAGTCAGTGTTGCGCAATACGGCTGCAGTGGGCCTTTAGTAATTTCCCTATTGACTGATACATAATTTTATTCTCTCCAGCTTTGATACAATTGTATGGCATGAAGTTTTAACTGTACAGACCAATCGTTAGAAGACCGAATGAAAAGTTCATAAATTGCAGATGTAATGCTGATGGATACGTACGCTGTCTTTGCATTCTAATCTTCGTGTAAAAGCATTGAAATATATGTTGAGATAATTAAGCATTGAAATATATGTTGAGATAATTAAGCATTGAAATATATCTTGAAATAATTAAGCATTGAAATATATGTTGAGATAATTAAACATTGAAATATATGTTGAGATAATTAAGCATTGAAATATATGTTGAGATAATTAATCACACACAGTTTTTATTTTCGAGTTTGTTTTGGTTTTCTTCAATCTTTCGTCTTCAGAAACATTCAGTAAACAGTCGAAAACGAAGTACAAAGCCCATAATGGTCAGAAATTTTTTTAAAAATAAACTCTGTATTGATCATAGAATTCGCACGATATCTAAAATTGTGATAACTTTATAATCATAGAAGTTACCTTTCTTCTGTTTCAGAATATATTTTGGTTTTATATGAACATAACTTTACCTCAAATGTGGCGCATAACAGAATGAACAAAATATCTGCAAGTTTTAGGTGACTTAATGTCATTTTGTGTGGTTTTGTTATCAAGGAAACTTTGACTAGTATTTTCACACAATGAAACAATGGTGTGTCTTTACCATGTACACCGTACGAAAACGTGAGCAGAAAAGAATCCTATTTCAAATAAAAGAATAAATGTTGCAATAGCAGCGTCTAATGTAATTTTTCAAATAATGTTGCCAATTTATTTTTACGACGATAAAAGACCGTTACATGGTTTTCATCAGTAATTTTGCTTTAGAAAGCAAATATACAGTTGTATATTAAAGTGTAAACAGTCAGTTGAGATGGGACAAAACTATTAATTAAAATCAGTATTAATACTAATATGACTAACAATCACATCACTTACCAGGACATGTTTGATACTTTTTGTGACATATTTTTCTTTTTTATTCATTCATCAATTGAAGAAAAATAATTCTTTACCGCAGATTGTACAAATTCACTCTGACAACAGCCACTGCCCTATATATTGACTAACTGCTATTAGTATTTATACAACATAATGCATATGGCTGACTTGTATCCGATCATCAATTGGTCAGCAATCAATGCACAGAAGTTAATAGGGCATATGCATTTGCACACAGGAACAAATACCTGCATCGGTCAATTTAATATGTCACAAAAAGTGCCAAATAAATTTCCCGTACAGTGTTGCGCTTGCTAGTCATATTAGTAGTAAGACAACTTTTTTATTTATATTTTTTCTTCGATCTCAGTTCCCCATTTACACTTTACCAGGTATATTGGTCAGTATATTGGTCCTTCTGTATCAGTGCGAATATTTGATTTAACCTACTTTCTTGGCACTTGTGCTGATTTTGACCCGTACAAGTTATGACTGGGGCAAACATTACACATCCTATTGTCATGCGATGACCATTAGATAATTCTCCACTTGTTGACCCAAATCTGACCGCAAGTTTTAATCTTCTACAGGATGTGGTCATGTCACACTATTTGCACAACCTTAAGCACATTTTGGTGGGACAAACTGGTCTGAAATGAATAAGTAGAATAGATGTCGAATTGCAAATCATAATGATATCAGTGTCCTCTTTAAGAAACCGTTTGATTAAAGTAATTTAATATCAGCGGTTAGCAATTGATTCACCGTGTTTTTACATCTAATAAAAGAAATCTAATAGAAACCTACAAATATGAAAACTCGATAAACTTCCCGCTTGCTATATCAATTAATATGCTATAGAATATTATATTATATCATAAATACTAATTTATATTACCTTTTTTGTTATTCACAACATAATACATTTTATAGCATGAAATTTTCCAGCAATAATGCAATAAATTCAACATTATATTTCAATATTAGTACTCTAGCGCTCTTGGAATATATGTAATACAGACATATATAAACAATCATACAAAATTACTCTCTCTCTCTCTCTCTCTCTCTCTCTCTCTCTCTCTCTCTCTCTCTCTCTCTCTCTCTCTCTCTTTAAAAGCAAAATTACACATTACAATTGATAGGTTAAATGGCTTGTTTTATTAGCTTCTTTACATTCTGCATTTTATTCCAAAGCATCAACATTCGTATGATTTGGTATCGATTCATCTCACAGCCCATCTAGACTTGGTGACCTACCAAGATGCAAGTCAATCTTTCGTATAGCTGTTCATTTCTGGTTCAAACTTAACATTTCGTTTATCATGCGCTTGTAAAATATAACTGTTCCTCTTTAAAAAAAGGAATGCGTAACTCTGTTTCATCATACATATCTTTGACTGTAATCAACAGACAAAATAAGCATCCTTTCAGTCAAATAAAGAACAATAATACATCTGTATGTTTTTAACATTGATCATTGCAACAAAAAAAGATGTCCGTAGATTGTACAAGTTCATTCTGGCTCACAAATGCATTTCAGGTTTTCACACATATAAGACAACTGCCGCTTCGTTATATATTGAGTAACCGATGTTTTTAAATTGATACAAAAATAAAAGAGAGAAATATGTCACAAAAAGGGCTCAAAAGAATCCTGCTGATTGCCGTTCTTTTCAGTGATATTGGAAGTGGGACTGATTTTTAATTAACATTTTTCCCCTATCGCAACTAACCGTCACACTTTGACAGGTCTTTAGGTCACTATATCGGACGTTCTATATCAGTGCCAATATATTTCATTAACCTACTTTACTGGTCATTAGATAATTCTACGCCTGAGTTGACCCAAATATGCCTGCAGGTTTATTTTCTATAGGATGTGACACTCCAATAACGAGATTTGGGTGGGATAAACTTGTTTGAAATGAGTAAATATAATAGCTGTCGAATTTTCTCTCTCTCTCTCTCTCATTGACCTTTTTAAGAAACATCGTGATTAACGTCATCTAATATCAGCGGTTAGGTATTGATTCACCGTGTTTTACATCTAATAAAAAAAATGTAATTAAAAGCATAAGAAAGGAGAACCTGGTAAACGTTTGACATGCTATATCAAAACAATATATTATATCTGGAAGACGAATTTGTATTAGTTTTTCTACTGTTGTAATGACAACATAATAATTTGTATGACATGCAATTTTGCAGCAATAACGCAACAAATTTAACATTATATTTTAAGGCTGCTACTCTTGCACTCTTGGAATATATGTAATTCGCACACACATAAATAATCATATACATTTTCTCTCTCTCTCTCTCTCTCTCTCTCTCTCTCTCTCTCTCTCTCTCTCTCTCCATTACTATCTGCTTTAAGAAAGTTACAATTGACAGTTTAAAGGGATTATGTTTCTAGCTACTTCACCTCCTGCATTTTATTCCAAAGCACTATAAGATTTGTTTTTCTGACAGGTTACCTGGACTTAGTGACCTCCCATATGCATGTCAATCTTTCGTATGACTGCTCATTTCTGGATTAACTTTCATTTATCACAGGAATTTGAAATATAACTTTCCCTCTTAGCAACGGGGATGTCTGACCGATCAAATATGTAATCAACAGACATAATAAGCATCCTTTCAGTCAAATAAAGAACAATAATACAGTTTTCACTGTGGGTTTTTTTTTTTCTTCCTCTCATTTCAATCCCATTCATTCAAATCATATACGTTGAAATTCTTCGCAATTTGTACATGAAGAAGTCCAACACCATTATGCTTTTATAGCAATGTTCCTACGGCATGAATATTATCATGTATCATTGGCAGAACGTTACGAAACTAAACAGCCCAGTCAGCTGTCCATCAAATCGAGTTGTTGTAGTTTCTATATATTATATCACTCATTCGCCAATTTACTGTTATCACTGTAACATCGTCATCTTTGCTTCATCGTCTCTCTTTATATTTCTGACATTCGTGATACCCTTCATTATTTCACCAATGTAATTTTTCCGGATGACAACCTGTTAACATTGCTTACTTTTCTTTTGAATTCTCACAACATAGAAAAAGCAGTAAACTGACGAGTTGTGAACTAAATATGAGGTCAGATAGGTAATATTTTATAATAGGTACGGAAAATTCTTTGAATTTTCTCCATCGTGAAATGGATTACACCCGAAAAACTCAGCATCACTACCCACACAATTTCCCTAGCGGATCTCCTTCCTACGTGAACCAATGGGATTTAAGCCGAGTAATCAAGGACTTAACGGAAGCAATTTCCGGCATGAGCAATATGATTGCATCAGACGTGTGTTTTCTTTATTTACCGCGTTGATACTAAAAAACAACAACTTGAAAATAAAATATTTAAAAAAATATTCAATTGTAAACTGCTCGTGTCTGGAAATATTTCTCCGTATTGATATTATTATTGTTGCAAGCAATCGTCCTGTGAGATAGCAAGCATTTGCCGTAGGCTATGCCACTTTTTTATTTTGTTATCATACATCCGGATTGAGGACTTAGGAATCCCCAATCCTGCTTAGCGAAAACATCCAGCTGCTGCTATGATCAAACTTAAAATAATACCATACTGGCTCAGTCCCTGCCTACACGAAAACTAGATTAGATCTTAGTATGTTTATAAATTTGATTGCTGTAAAGAGAATGTAATGTACTTTCAACCAAATATTCATAGCGGTAAAAGTTTTTTTTTTCTTTTTTTCTTTTGTTTTTCTTTCTTTTCTCCATAATGCAGATATAAACTGAAGGCAGTGTTGCAGTTTTAATGAAATTATCATAGTCCCTACACACCTACGTACTTGCATGCGTAAGAGACGATTTTAGACCCATGACTCATTGATTCGTTTTGCTAAATATTAATAACACTATCAATGCATTGCTGTAAAATTGTTCATGTTATTTTCATTATAAACGCTTTAGCTGCGTTGGCTCTGTGGTTATCGTGCCAGACTAGCGGCCAGAAGGTTGTAGGTTTGAATGCTTCCCAGACAAGGCCAGATCCGTTGTGTCTCTGTGCAAGGCACTTTTCCAGACGCCTTGGGTAAGAATAACCTTTCATGTGTCGAGGAGCCGTTAAATCAACCAACAAACCAACCAACCAACAGCTAATAATCTGATACGCAATAGAGTGGCATGCGAATCTATTATCCCTATGACTAATTCGCACATACCTCAGCTTCTAAACATAAAAATAAGGTCATATGTGCATTTGTTCTTGTTTGTTTTTTCCCATTAGACAACAATCGCTTAACAGATGTTTCAATCATGACAGCATTTAACGCAAATCGTGGTGATCATACACCCTACTAATACTAGGAGTGGTGCTTGGTCCATCGTGTGTCACAAATGCTTAAAGTATGGCCTGCGAATAAACTTAAGTCTTTATATACCTGGAGTTTTTGTATGTATGTAAAGTAAATCTCGTCTTTTCGCTATGCAGTACAAAGCATTCCTAAAATACACACATGATTAATATATCAAATCAAACGCTTTAATGTATTATTTTAAAACTTTTTAAATATTTTTTTTTCAAATCCGAGCTCTGAGTTGTATACATATTTATTAATGGGCTTTAGTACATGTTTCGAAACCTATGGGGTTCGTTACCTTCTTGTACTCTGTGAAAAAAGAAAAATACAAGAGATAGAGAAAATGAAACCTATAATAGGAATGACGTACAAGTACAAACCTCGAAAAAATTAAACAAAGCTCCATATAAAAGGAATTAAAAACACATTTTTCTTATGTAAGGCATCTCACTCAATATCTGACATAAACAAAACTCACAGCTTTCTCAAAATAATTGAGAATCTCGCTAAACAATAGTTTATTTTATTGAGATATATAATACAGGCATAGATTGTATTTTTGATATTTATTTTGCATGGATTGTCAGAATCTCGACTGACAGTCCGAACGTATCACAAAGTAGTAACAAAATAAACAGAATTTCGACGCAATAAAATGTTCCCAGAAACCCGAGAGTGATGTTCTCACATCCTTTTGATTGTACACCACGAAACCTCAAACCAAAAGATTTAATGTGAAATAGATAATGAAGCAAATACGGTAACGTAAGAACGTATATCTCAAACTCTTATGATTAGATTTAACTGTACTCTGCTCTTCGTGTTGAACATGTCTAAACACGTCAGGGATATATTAGTAGCGGATTCAAGGGCTTTGGCACTAAAATGTATATTAAAATATACCTACTAGCTTATGAGGAGAGTTAAGTCAGTGTTGTGCAATACGACTGCAGTGGACATTTAGAAACTTCTTTATTGACTGATACATAACTTCGTTCTCTCAGGATTTTGTGCTATTTTATGGCGTAATTTTTTACTCTAGAGGCCAATCATTAGATGAGATATTAAAAACATAATAAATTGCAAATTTAATTCAGACGAATATATTCATTAACTTTATATTCCAATCTTCGTGTGATGTATTCAGTTGTATGTTGAGACAGAGACAAACATCACACTATGTCTCTGGCTGAGATAACTGTGTGTGTGTGTGTGTATATATATATATATATATATATATATATATATATATATATATATATATATATATATACAATGTTTAATCTGATATATATATATATATATATATATATATATATATATATATATATATATATATACACGATTTTTAATATGCTAGTTTCTTTCAATTTTGTTCAACCACACCTTTAGTCTTTCAAAACATCAATAAACAGTAGAAAAACCACATATTGATTAGAAACTTCTGTTTAAATAAACTCTGTATTGACCCAAGAATTCGCACGGTATTTAAAATTTTAATAAACGTATACTTTGAGAAGTTACATTTCTTCTGTGGCACGAGTTTTTCAAAATATATTTTGCTTGTATATGAATATAACATTACCTCAAATCTGGATTACCACAAAATAAAAAAAATATCTTTAACTTTTAGGACAAATTAATGTTCTTAGGATAATTATGAGTGAAACTTTGACTAATGAAGCATTAGCGTTTTTGTTTTTTTACCATATACACCGTAAGTAAACATAAGCAGGAAAAGAATCCTATTTCAAATAAAGGAATAAACGTTGCAATCGTAGCGACTAATGTAATTTTTAAAGTAAGGTTGTCAGTTTATTTTTATGACGATAAAAGGCAGTTACATGGGTTTCATAAATAATTTTGCTTCAGAAGGCAAATATACATTTACATATTAAGTGTAAACAGTCAGTTGAGATAAGGCAAAACTTTTTATTAAAAGTCAGTCATAATACCAATATGACACCACCAAGAAGGAAATGTTTACTACCTTTTTCACATATTTTTCTTTTTTATTCATTCATCAATCGGAGGCAACAAACAATTCCTTAACCGTAGATTGTACAAATTCACTATGGCTCACAAAACGCACTCCAGGATTTTAGACACATAATAGAACATCCAGTGCCTCATATGTGGACTAATTTCTATTAATGTTTATACAACATAAAGCACATGGCTGATTTGTATCCGATAATCAACTGGTCAGCAATCATTGGACATAAGTGAATAGGGCAGTTTAATTTGCATACAGGAACAATTACCTGGATTGGCTATCATATAGTTCAATGGCTGTTATGTGTTGTGTCAGCAAACACTGGAATGTGTGCGTGTACAATGTAAGGTACCCCTTGTTTAATTGATGACTGATTAAAAGCGACAAATACATTACAAAAAGTGCCCAAAAGAATTTTCCTCTTACTGGTGTGCTTCTTATTCATATTGTTAGTAGGACTGATTTTTAATTAATATTCTTCTCCGATATGAACTGACCGTTACACTTTAATAGGTCTGTAGGTCATCTTCTCCGATATGAACTGACCATTACAATTTAATAGGTCTGTAGGTCATCTCCGATATGAACTGACCGTTACAATTTAATAGGTCTGTAGGTCATCTTCTCCAATATGAACTGACCATTACAATTTAATAGGTCTGTAGGTCATCTTCTCCAATATGAACTGACCATTACAATTTAATAGGTCTGTAGGTCATCTTCTCCAATATGAACTGACCATTACAATTTAATAGGTCTGTAGGTCATCTTCTCTAATATGAACTGACCATTACAATTTAATAGGTCTGTAGGTCATCTTCTCTAATATGAACTGACCTTTACAATTTAATAGGTCTGTAGGTCATCTTCTCTAATATGAACTGACCATTACAATTTAATAGGTCTGTAGGTCATCTTCTCTAATATGAACTGACCTTTACACTTTAATAGGTCTGTAGGTCACCATATCAGCGCGAATATTTCATTAACGTACTTTCCTGCGCTTTGAACGGCATGGGTTACGGCTGGGGCAAGTAGTACACATCTTAGTGTTAGTCAATGATCATTAGATAATTCTACACCTGAGCTGACCCAAATCTGACTGCAGGTTTATTTTCTATAGGATGTGACACTCCAACACGGAGATTTTGGTGTGATAAACTGGTTTGATATGAGTACATAGGATAGATGTCGAATTACAGATTGTAATGATACCATTGTCCTCTTTAAGAAACGTTTTCATTAACGTCATCTAATATCAGCTATTAGCAATTGATTCAACGTGTTTTACAAATATCTATTTATGAAAAGAAGAACTTGATAAACTGTCGATTATACTAGAAAAGAATATATTGTAACCTGATAACAAAGTTATACTTTTTTCTATTTTTATTGTTCTATTCATAGCTTAATTATTGTTATGACACGACATTTTGCAGCAATGACACAATAAATTTAACATTATACTTCAATATTACTACTCTAGCACTCTTGGAATATATGTAATTCACACATAAACAATCATAGCAATTTACTCTCTCTCTCTTTCTCTCTCTCTCTCTCTCTCTCTCTCTCTCTCTCTCTCTCTCTCTCGTTATTATCTATTTTAATACATTTACAATTGATAGTTTAAATGTATTGTTTTAATATTGATTTTATTTTACTCTAAAGCACAAACATGTGCATGCTATGAGATTTGTTTGTCTGACAGTCCACCTGGACTTAGTGACTTTCCAAGTACATGTCAGTCTTTAGCACGTAAAGTCATTTCGGGTTCAGAATTAACTTTTCATTTATTGTGCGAGTTTGAAATATAACTGTTCCACTTAATAATGTAGATTTCTGACCGATAATACATGCTCTTAGACTGTAAGCATCCTTTCCGTAAAATAAAGAACAGTCATGCAGCTTTCACAATGGTTTGGTCTTTTTTTTTTTTTTTTTTTTTTTTTCTTCCAGTCCTTATATAACTCAGAAATCGTATGAGTTCGCAATTTGAACATGAAGAAATCCAACATCATTATGCTTTTTAAAAAATAGTTCCTTCAGCCCGATTATCATATACCTGATTTTTTCTCAACATTGCTAATGCTTCATTATAGGTTATCATATGACTATTGTTATTGAGGTTAATATATTAACATCAATATTGTTCTATATGTAACACATATAACAGCACCTCGTGACATCACATATGACGTCATGATTTTATGTAAAGCACAGCATACCCCTCAGAGGGTTTACCTCCTTGGCGTAGGACACTACCACTGCCAAAACGCTGTAAATTCTGTGGTTAACTGCCACCTGGAGAAAACTATGCTTTGATAACTGCATCATGCTTAATTTAGAGTGCATTTACTGCGATCTTTCTCTGCAGTGACTTCAGTGCAGAATGGGAAGATTTTGCCAAATACGTTTGAGGAAAAAGTAAGGAATTCTTGACTTGTAGTGATGGAGCAAAAGGTTGACAATGTTACAAAGGAGCACGCGGCAGACGTCACAACATACCTATGACCTTACAATGAAGCACATCTTATCCGCCAGACATTGTCTGGTTCTTTTCCTGTTTTTTTGTGATTGGATTTCAATGTGAAATATCGGAAGTAAGGAAGAATCCAGTGAACGCGAGAGTGCACTAATGCGCGGAGACGAAGGTTTGGATGACTTAGGGGTCAAAACAGCCTTACAGCAGCAATATATTGTGAAAGAGTATGAACTGTGAGGAGCGTTAAAGCAAAGGCCTAGTGAGGCATCCTAATCTATTTCAGTGTCATTTCAGTACACTATTATGTGGCTTTTCAAATAAAATCAGTATTTTATTTTCGTCATGTGATCAATAGAATCTTATAAGTGTTCTCATTTCAAATGAAATTTATGAAACTCGTGAAAGAATTGAAATTTATTGCTGGCCAAGGCTTGAAAAAGATACAAATTATTTGAATAGTTTCAAAAATGTAATTTCAAATGAACAATTATTTAGGATCCTCTATATATCAGGTGTGTATTATATAAAATAGATTGCTTTAGAAGATGTAACAAGAATCAAACGTCCGTATATTAACTGAATTGTAGCGGGTCATGGCTTTACCTCGTGATGAACCCTTGTAAAAGAAAGCCAATCAACATCAATCCAGACACTTCATTATGCATTTACAACATACACGAACCCAGCAGGTCGCATTTAGAACCCCTGTGGATTTATCGTATTTGTCTTTCCCCGCTTCAGAGTTCGCTCCCTGTCGTTAATAAGTGAAAACCAACGCTTGAAAAACAAATTTTTCTCTCTTGACCAGGGTCGAACATTTGACATAACAATATATATTTTACAAGCGACTGGTCGTCAAATGCCAATAAAAAAGAAATGGAAAGTAGTTCAAAAGGCAAAGGTAATAGATATAATACATCTATGCCATCATAAGGACTATTAGTCAATAATTACTATTATAGGCCACTTGTACCTTACATACTTCTGGTTGCGGAAAGGTATTTTTTTCGCAAAAATCAATATTCACATTGGGGTCTGCACTATCGTGAAATTGGGTTTGATGCCAAAGGTGTGATTTGACATGTCTTCAGATTACAGGGCATGTGAAACTGTTGTGTATGTTAAATCTCTGGAGAAGAGTTAAATTATGTATACAGATTCGATTACTTCCGTAGTTCCTAGCCTTTTGTTTCGAACAAATGAAAATTTGCTTGTATCGAGTGAATAACGGATATATGTCATCTCGGGGGTTAAAAACTCAATAATTTTCACTCGTGACTTCGCAAATCGTAAACACACACATACACATACACACACACACACACACACACACACACATATATATATATATATATATATATATATATATATATATATATATATATATATATATATATATATTCCACATGTATAAATCCAGCCTACAGTAACCATTTAACATACTACAAGTAGTCGCAAGGTTATTTAGACATTATGTCAGTTCCACGATCTCGACATGTTGTGGTCAGCGTCACTCTGGGTAGAAATGACTCGAATGCTTCCCACAATTTGCCCATGTTTTTCTAGCCTCCGTGTCACGTATAATCATTGACTGTCCGCCCAATATTAGAATATTTTAGGTTAGAAATGAATAAAAAATATCTCCGTAATACTGTGTTAAGCATAGCCTAGTGTACGTCAACATTACAAAACAGACAGGTGACTTGGATGTGACATGGAATGGTAAAAAGAGATCAATACAATTAAAAAAAACCTTTCGTTACTTCTGTATTTGATGTAAACATGTGCTGAGTCGTTCTTTTTATGCTTTTGTAACTAGGTAAATTCCCAATTTTTCTTTGTCTATGAAATTATTCAATATATTTTTTAGCTTTGGAAAAAAAATAACTGTAAGGATATTTTGTGACGTCATTATTAAAGTCTGATTGTACTGCGTTAGTTTACTAACTGTAAAAGTTCAAAGAATTGAATCAAATAGGTGGAAAAAAATATCGTCGTTTACCTTGATCAAACGATGTTACCTGTTTTGTGTTAACATGTTGAACTTCCACAGATTTTTCAGTGTAGGTTATTCTTATGTTTATCGAATGTTCAAAACTATATATAAGAGACAGAGACAGTCAGAGACAGACAGACAGAGAGTTACAAATATATACAAACAGAGCGGAAAGTGCTATCCCTGGATCCTACAGGAGAATATATATATATATATATATATATATATATATCTGTGTGTGTGTATGTGTATGTGTGTGTGTTTGTTTGACATAAATATTTTCTTTACTATTTGTATCGGCGCATTAAAATATCTGAAAATACATGTAAAATGTGAACATTATACACTATTCCTATTCAGTGATCATCAAAGACTACAGTTTTGAGGCAGATTTACAGTTCTAATATACTCTTTGTTTTAAACTATAAAAAATGAAAGTACATGCAGCATTGTTTACCCCACTTCTGCAGGTTAAAACAATATCGCCTTCTAGCATTCTAGAACTGAATTTGTGGTTAGCGCCTAAATGACAATAGTTGAGTAAAACAAAAATTTCAATTTAGTTTAGAGTATAAACTCGGGAGCCTGAATTTGCATGGAAAAAGGTATTTGGCTAGAAAAAATTAAGAGACAAATGCTATATGTAAAATAAACTATTATTAAACTTTCGATCAACGTTAAAGTCATAGTTAAAGAAAATTCACGTGAAAGGTGAAAGAAGATAAATAGAAATGTTTTAGATTTAAACATCTACTGCCGTACGTTTGGGACAGGCGACTTTTGGGACAAATTCACTCCATTTGAAAACTAATATTTAAATAAAATACATGTGAACTATTAATATAGTACAAGATGGTAAAATTTGGGCGTGTTGTTCATTTGCAGTGAATATTGTATGAAAGACTTTAAGAAAAAGCACAGATATATTAGATATAATCATTAACTGTTGAACCTTTAAGGCACGTGACTGGGGGATTAAACATAAGAAGATTAACGTTGGGGGTCTTTTTATTTATACACATATTTTGTAGGCTACTGTAAAGCTTAGTACAAGATGAGAAGTAGGGAACATTTTAACAGTAGATAGGAATAACAGTTACGAAAACAAGTTTGTATGATACCGTCTATACTCGCGTATAATTCAGGTCAAAATGCAAACAACATCGACCCTGATCTGCCGTCGCATAATGTGCTGGCAGATCAGGGTCTATGTTGTTTGTTCTACTGATTAGTCCTTACAAACTGCATAAACCCAGATCGGCCGGCGCATTATGCGCCGGCAGATCTGGTTTATGCAGTTTGCAGTTGGTATGAAGTTATATCCGAGTATAGACGGTAATCTTTCTTATTGAAATGTACATTATTTATTAAGGTATGGGAATACAATGAGAACTGACAACGGAGGAAAATACAACGTATTTTCCAGATTTCAACTTTCTGCCGTGAGTCTATTTGCTGCTCGAAAGATGCAGAAATTACTATAGGTTATAATGGGTATAATGTTTGTCTGTTTGTGTGCATGTGAAAGTATATGGCTATATATAATGACTATTTGTGTGTTGAAGTATGAAACTGCATTGTCTCCTCAAATATTGCTGAAAAATATGGAAATTTTTTTATATAAATTTCGTTTTACTGATGGACCGATATTACATGTAGTACGGGTGGTGGTAATAATAATAAGAAGAACAACAACAACAACATATCATTATCAAGAAAATCATTCATATTTCCTTCCTCTTCTCTCTCTTCTTATCATCACCATCATTATCACAAACACCACAACCATCACCATCAATATTTGTGTTACTCATGACAGATTTTATTATCACATATCCAGTACCCTTATAATGATTGTTATTTGTGACCCGCAAAAAACCCAATATAGGTGTACTTAAAATAATATTTGTGCTTGAAATACATATTTTTACCTAAATTACATAATTTATCTTTAAAACCCATGTCTAATAAGTACAAATTTGTATTAAACAGATGTATGTATGTATGTATGTATGTATGTATGTATGTATGTATGTATGTATGTATGTATGTATGTATGTATGTATGTATGTATGTATGTATGTATGTATACACACATAATTTCTAAACAAAATAATGCATGTATTTTTAATTTGCAATGTCCATGTGTTTAGAATGCGAATATCTCATAAATGACGTATGGGATTGAAATAAACAAAAATGGAGGGATCTGATATTTTTTCTTTGAGGATAAGTATCCAAGACTGAGGCGAAGTCCCAACAGACCATCAAGATTTGCGTTAAGTGCAATAGTAAAGCCGGACTGTATGTGTATATTTTATGAGTACGGAGGTCCTCAGACTGGATTTGATGTCCACCTCTATTTATATAACTTAGCCAGTAACTCAGCAAAATTGGAATGCTTTTAACTCATTACTGAACAAAATTATTTGACTCGTAGCCATCTCATAGCTTTCGAAAAATAAGTCTTCTATGTGCTTGTGTCGACAAACGTTTTATATGGAATGTCATTCAGATCAAACCTACACAAACATACTGTATCACATAGCAGGAAACTACGCTTTAGCAATACAAAAATGTAGGTTATTTGGTGTTAGACATTATAAAACAAATAGTCGAGCTCTAAAATAATTAAAAACAGCTGTCAGATGTGCCACTCACTCGTCACCATACAAAATATCATCATCAGATAACGCCCGACGTCAGTCACATACTAATAAAAGCACTCATTCTGTCGTCACGAATAAACAAACACTTGATATCACGCGACTAGCAGTCTGCAAATGTCACCAGAGAGCACGACCTAGACCCCCAAAATATCAGCATATTTAATCGTATCCTGCGTGACGAATGCAAACAAAAATCCTTCTGTTTTCTACAAAATGATTTACAATCAGATTCATTTTAGAAACTCACTCTCCAAAGACTTGTATCGATACTGGTCTGAATAGTTTCTACATAACAACGATTTGTATCGATACTGGTCTGAATAGTTTCTACATAACAACAATTTGTATCGATACTGGTCTGAATAGTTTCTACATTACAACGATTTGTATCGATACTGGTCTGAATAGTTTCTACATAACAACGATTTGTATCGATACTGGTCTGAATAGTTTCTACATTACAACGATTTGTATCGATACTGGTCTGAATAGTTTCTACATTACAGCAATTTGTGTCGATACTGGTCTGAATAGTTTCTACATAACAACAATTTGTATCGATACTGGTCTGAATAGTTTCTACATAACAACAATTTGTATCGATACTGGTCTGAATAGTTTCTACATAACAACAATTTGTATCGATACTGGTCTGAATAGTTTCTACATAACAATAATTTGTATCGATACTGGTCTGAATAGTTTCTACATAACAACAATTTGTATCGATACTGGTCTGAATAGTTTCTACATAACAAACGTATCCGAATAGGTTTAAAAAATAAAAAAACGTAATCTATCTAAAAATGACACTCGACCTGAGTTACAATATGAATTACAACATTATAAAATTTATTAGAATGCATTATTTTTCGAGTCAAGATAGCTGATACAAATATACCGATCCAGCATCTTGAATACACAGAATGTGTGTCTGTGTGTGATGGAGCTGATGAATTTATCAATCTCAGAAAATTACTTAAAAACATCCTTATCTAATGCATTTTGGAGACTTTTTTCATCGTCAAAGATCAAATTTATTCAGTCAAATTTATTCACAATTTACTTTGAACGTCAATATCTCGATTTGATCTATTCAAACACCGGTGAAATCGGGTTCCAAGGCTTGTTTCTAAGTTTCAAAAATATTCTTTACCATCAATGACTATTAAATGTGTGCTTTCTTCTAGAGTTATAAACATATAGACGTATAAGAATATTATTGTTAAAAATCGTTCTTGAACATATACTGTGCGTGTAATTTGGAATAATGTATGTTTGGTTTTTACTTGGGTGTCAGCACAACTTCAACGCAAAGGGATTATTCCTAACTGAATCGAACTATGACCTATTATGCTCATGAAAAATACAGATCTTCATCAAGTTTCTCTTTATCGCGTTTGTTTGAAGCAAGAAAAACAAGTCTTGAAGTTAATACCAGATTCAATCTTACATAGATCATCAAAGACGTGTAAATTAGTTCCGCACTTGCGCGAGCTTTGTTTCTTGAAGAGAAGCCCAACAGGAATACAAGGATACTCCTTGAAGGACAGTTCGTCGCTCTTTTGAATATAAATAAAAACAGTTATAATAAAACCAGAATGTCTACAATTACGATGTTTTCAATGGAATTTCCTACTTCTTCATAGGGTCATGTGCTCTTTTAATACCATTTATACTCGCTTATAAGTCGGGTCCAACTGCAAACAACATACTAGTAGAGCCTGATCGGCCATCGCACAATGCGCCGGCAGATCAGAGTTTATGTTGTTTGTTCTACTGATTAGTCCTAATAAACTGCAAAGATCCAGATCTGCCGGCGCATTATACAACGGCAGAGCTGGGTCTATGCAGGTTTCAGTTTGATCCAACTTATAGGCAAGTAGAGACGGTAATTTTCAGCTGAATTGTTCATGCTAAATAAGGGAAATTGTATTGTGGGGTCCAAAATTACAGTTTTACAATTATAAAGAGAACAGTATCGTCCTTAGAATTTGCAGTAGTAGCCAATCTTATCAAATTCAAGATCTCCAATATAACGGAGATCTGACAGGCATCTACAAAAGTTCATGTTCTGGTGACTTTTACAATTCCTGGGTCACTTATTTGTTGTAACCTATCAGATTAAGCCTTGCATTTGGTGTTTGGTAGTGTTATCGTTAGCAACGATATGCTCCGAATATCGTTTCTCACTTTCATCAGTATGAAAGCTGTTGTTTGATTGGTGAATATAATTGTCAACAGAACATGACGTCCTATCGGTGCCCGTCAGATGTATTTACTGATAAGTAGATCTCGATTTTAATCAGATCGTAGGTAGTAATAATAATAATAGTAGTATTATAATCGGTTGTTGTTGTTGTTGTTGTTGTAGTAGTAGTAGTATTTATAAAATTACTGTCAGATTTTGCTTTAGGGATAAAGAAAATTGTTCTTAAAATGATGTGATTTTTAAGGTTCTCAAGTGGCTTGCTATGGATGCTTTTTACAGTTGTATATAGAAGAGCAAATAGTCCGGGAAGGTAACGTAATGAACTGTTGATTAAAATGCCTCATACATTAATTTTGTACAAATGGTTTTGCTTAATTGTATTTGTTTTTGTTCAGTTTCCTAACTCTCAACAGTTAATTGTACAGATTTCAATCTGAGAAATTCACCTAAAAATACAAATAATAAACAGTTGAAGATGCCAATGCCATAAAGCACAAGGTTTCAGTGCTTTTCCCCTCTCAGATTACGAGATGATAGAGAGCCAAGAAGGCAAGAATCATAACCAGGTCTCTGTATTATTTATCTTAGGGGGGAAAACCACCAAAAACAACTTCTTGTTTACGTTGTTATCTTTCTAATACCGAATAAAATAATGTGGTTACTTTTCTTGTTACGGTCACAGTTATCAGTGTTGTAAACACAGCATACACAAAACTGCAACACGTGTAACATAATCAGGAAATAACTGGAAGTGCTCGGCTGCAATAACATTGCATGGCACGTCGAGAAAGATAAAAACAGTGATAATAACGGAAATCGTTAACTTCTATATTTTGCAAGCCAGAAATAGACAAAAAGAGCATAATATATGAAATTGCAGTTTTTTGTCTGTTAAATCATATCTTCGTTGACATATGGCATCAGCATTCCTTTTCTTGAAAGTATTGTCACGCCTACATACATAGCTTGATGTAAAGGACGAAAATTGGAGAAATCTGAAAGTAGATACATACTTCTTTTAGAAGACCCAGTTGTTTAACACAGTAGTTTTTTTTTATTATTTGAAAATATAAAAAGTGGGGTGTATAAAGATTTAGCTGTATGCATGTCCAGTCTTCTGTCTCTGTCTCAGAAACAAACACAACCATGCAAAACTTTACAACTTTGAAATATAAATGGTGGCATTGTAAACGGGTGTAGATATGTCCCTTATCACCTGGAATTGTAATATTAGGATTCAAATTAGAGCTTCGAATCATAGCCTGTACAATGAATCAAATATATCATGAAACAAAATATAAAAAAACCTCCTCAGATTATTAAAATTTCGTACAAATAAACATCTCACTACAAAAGTAAATAGGAATCAGTACCTGCTCTTTTCATTAAACAATATATTACAACGTTAGAATACTTACAGTACTACAGTAGTTATGCTAGATAAGAGTTTGCGCAATATTCGAAATACTAATACTAATACTAATACTAAGACAGTGTTTTTGTACTCGGTAAAATAAGTACATAAAGAAACATTAACCGTGTGGACAATTTATCCGATATTTAAAAAAATAACAAAAAAACAATTCTACTATTGAAAAATTTAAACTCTGTTAAATACTAGACATAAAGCAGCTAAAGCGCAACATTAATAACACTGCACGAAAAATACTGAGAAATAATTTGCTAAAAAGAAGAGACTACATTCAAAATTTTTTTAAAAAATACACTAAGGTATAACAAAACATAACGAAAATCAAACCTGTTCTATTTAAGAAAATTTCATACATTGAAAATTTAGATAGGAAAATCAATAGTAAAAAAAACCAGGTACTTCCGTGTGGTATGAAAAGTTATAACGATTTATCAATATTTCATATTGGTCACAGGCAAGGAAATGTATTGACCAAAGCATAATAATAGGTGGAGTACGATGGTAATTGCTGGGTAATCGGATTTAAGGCAGCAAAAGTGACTAAACTGAAGGGTCATCACACGCAATGTGTTTAAACTGATAATAAATAAATAGATAAATAAATAAATTTCCGTTATCTGAAGAGACAAGTACAAATACTAGGGGTAGTAGCAATACGGAACGTATAGGGCAGGTCATTCTCGAAAGTAAAGCTGATATTGATATACAACAAGACAAGCCACCTTTAATTGTTCGAAAATTGGACACTTTAATCCGATTATTGTATCTCATGATAACCAATATAATTAACAATACTGGAAGTCTCAGTAGACATAGATCGTTGTAGATGTGCAAGGTGTTTTCCGCCCCAGCCGAGGGGTGGGTGGTCTGCCGGTTTTTTTTTTTTTTTTTTTTTTTGGGGGGGGGGGGGCCTGTGGTGAGCCTGGTGGAGCAGGTTGGAGGGCCCCAATGGAACAACTGTCAGCCGGTTGGGTTGCCCATTAGAACGATTGTTAGACGGTTATCCGGGCGGAAGAGCCACACCCCATCCGTCTAATGTGCTGTTATAAACTTATTTGCACACAGAAACTTTAAATTTTTGTTGTATTCATTTATCCACCATGCGAACTGACTTACTGTGTATGTGAATGTGCTATGAGACAATTCCTTGATGAGATTAACGTAGTGTATAATATAATGCCAACGAAGCTTAATCTCATCGATAATATCTGCATTGTTGAAAAGTTCTAACTTTTTTTCCTTTTGAGTTAGTAATGCGTTGTCATGACCATACTCATATTCACTTTTACAAATGAATAGCTTCTACTCTGGTCTTGGTTGAACTGTAAACCCTTGCACGGTCTTGTTATTGAAAAAAAAAACAACATCGTATGCTTGAGGTGAGCTGTGAATATACCTTGGGTTATTGAGGTCAACATGTTTTGCCGTTTCCGAGGCTTTTGTCGTTTCGACGGACAACACATAGCTTATGATTAATTTCCAGCGAGAGTATTCATGAGCGAGCTTCGGCTCTTCCGCGGGTAATTTTTTTTTTTTTTTTTTTTTGCCACTTCATGGATTACAACTGAAGTATATGCCTTGTGCGATGCAGCCCGTACTTCATTTTTCATGGTTGCGTATTTGTCGACTTCATCAAGGATAAGCTTGAACTCTTCCTCGGAGATTACTTTGTCGCGTAGCTCCTTAGATATGTCATATGCGGTTGTGTTGAGCTTTGTTTTGGCCAAGACGTGGATTCCATCGTGCTTTTTAGCTTCCGTGGACAACATTTCTAGCCTTAGAAATCAGACCAAACCTCAGCGCTGTGACATCAAGGGTGATCACGAAGGAGCAAGCAAAGATTGCGGACAATATTTCAATTCTCTCCACACCGATGCTTATATACACCGCTGTGAGTGTGTTATTAACACGATCCACCACATTTACTGTACGCTGATACTTTTTGTACAGAGCGTGCCGCTGTTCAGCCTCTGTCCGTTAGAAGGTTTAAGCCTTGCTGATCCTTTTTAGACGAAAATTTTGTGGGTCTTGGATTGTTGGATATAGCGATATTATAATACATCAATGAGTAGCGTGATATTAATCTTTAATTGGTCTATAGGGGTGGGAGGATTCGCTTGCTTGCGGACACGCACTTCAAACCTGTTACCATGGTGTATTGGTAAGACGCTGGTGATGTCAAAGAAATTGAGAGTATACTTGATATCATTAGATCTGGAAATAGCAGCGTCTTCCACACGCCCACCAATACGCTCACCATCAGCCATAAATACCATATCTTGTTTCTGCCGCACGACTAGGTTGGGAGATACACGTACAGGTATGCGCTGACCGTGGCTGATGTCGCCAGTCGTTACGAGGATGCCGAGCCCTTGAGCATCAAGGAGGCTTCCAAAGTCGCCGACGCTCTGCAACGTATCTTCATGCGGGGCCGCTAAAGTGGCCCAATCTGCAGGTTGACCCAGGCCGGGAGGTTATGGGCACAATGTCGCAATTCTTGGATAAGCACGACGTGTGTGTAAGGCGGGGCGATGCCAGTGTCGACCATGCGCAGGGCATTTTGGAGCGGTTCAATCGTACTCTGACTGGGCGGCTCTGAGGGCATCAGTACGCCCATGAGATGCTGCTTTCTGAGAGCGAAACTACAAAACGTAGTACTGACTGGGTGAGGCAGCTTCTTGACGTTGTGGGGGCCCCAAACAGTGAGGTAACTCGACTCACATGTAAGAAACCTATTGATGCCATTCGGGCTAGATCTGCGCAATCAGCGACGTCTGCAGCTTCTGTGACGCGTCCGGTTGGTCCAGGTAGATATCAGCGGTCTCTATGGATAACGTCAAGATCCGTGTACAGAAGTCGTACATACGGTGCTTACTCAGATCAAGAATGATATGCCCCGTATGCATGTAATGGTTGAGACTTAGGTTGGCCTCTGTGGAATGAACAGCAACAAGGTTGCCGCTACAGATTTTCCGCGACTGAGACGCTGGGTAAGCAATCAGGCGACACAGCCTGTCTTCCTCGCCTTCAGGCCTAGCAAGATCCACCCGAATCCGCCTTTATAGGTTTTCCATGATCTTCCTAAAGACAGAGTTATTCATCAGCTTGATGAAGTCTTTCTCGAACTCTGACTTCGCCTTGGTTCGTAGATCAGAATTCAGCTGTATGTATGGTGCCATCCACGCGCTTTGGCCAAACTCGATTGCCAAAAAGGACCTTGGTGACGTGCATTACATGTCTGGTGTAGAGCTGGAGATTTCGGTAATGGACCACATAGTGTGTTTTATTTTCGTACGCTGGTTACTAGATTCGTGCTTTCCGTGCACTTAACCCCACCCACCCACCACACCCCAACCCCCATCCCCAACCCCCAGTTTGTTACACTAAATCACGCTGATAGTCGCTTAACCAATCCTCTGAAACGCTTATGGTTTCAGGAGCAAGCGGATAGTCGCTGTGCGCGTCATGAAGCTCCTCAGGATACTCGATATCGACTTCAAGGATGTAACCTTCGAGTTCGTCCGCCGCAGTTTATTCGAGTGCGGGAGAGTTGACCAACAAACCCACCTGTTGGTATACTCTGCGTCATGGCTCAATCGTAAAGGTTGTTTTGTGTAAGCTATGTTGTCCAGTTGTTTGACTTGTCACTGTTATAATATGGACACATAGGGTTGCTTGCTTTCGCATAACGTCGGTTCACCATTAAAATGCCTATAATAATATAGGTGCATGTCGATGTCTGTCACCAGCTTGAGCTTGGTATCTGTAATTTTCAGTAGGGCATCCCATCTCATTCTGTGCGTGCTGAAGTTATGTGCCGGGTCGAGGCCGTAGTCCGGAGTCACGGAATGCCTCTAGCACGTCCATTAGCAGAAGCACATCGGTCTTGAGGTAGAGGTCAAGATAGCTTCCAATGTTCTGGCAGCCAAATGTCTTCCACACGCTCTGTGTATGCCTATATTCTTTTTTGGTTATATCGGCAATGTTTTGTAAACCTATCTTTACAATCTATCGCTCACATTTTCATTGCAGAAATTCAGAGTCAGAAGGCAGTAGTTCAAGTTAGCCAAGACGAAGGAATGACGATCATATGATCTTCTCTTGAGTGTCAGATATTTAAGATATCTCTTAGGTACATTAATTTGACACGTGTCTTTTACGGATTCATTTTAGGTACATTAATTTGACACGTGTCTTTTACGGATTCATTTTAGGTACATTAATTTGACACGTGTCTTTTACGGATTCATTTTAGGTACATTAATTTGACACGTGTCTTTTACGGATTCATTTTAGGTACATTAATTTGACACGTGTCTTTTACGGATTCATTTTAGGTACATTAATTTGACACGTGTCTTTTACGGATTCATTTTAGGTACATTAATTTGACACGTGTCTTTTACGGATTCATTTTAGGTACATTAATTTGACACGTGTCTTTTACGGATTCATTTTAGGTACATTAATTTGACACGTGTCTTTTACGGATTCATTTTAGGTACATTAATTTGACACGTGTCTTTTACGGATTCATTTTAGGTACATTAATTTGACACGTGTCTTTTACGGATTCATTTTAGGTACATTAATTTGACACGTGTCTTTTACGGATTCATTTTAGACTCATTTACATATGTAAAAAGATGCCTTGCTCATTTAAAAAAATCAATATATTTTAACAGGTGTGACAAACCTGTATGAGCTGAACGAGTCATAAATAGTTTATAAGAATATATGATGGTGTGAATCATGGATTCACACGAAATATATTAATGTACCTGACAAAGAATATCGTACTCTGGCGGACTTAGATCACTGCTAGTTTTGACATATGTGTTGTGTAGCGGACTTAGATCACTGCTAGTTTTGACATATGTGTTGTTTAGCGGACTTAGATAACTGCTAGTTTTGACATATGTGTCGTGTAGACTGCTGTTTTAAAAAAGTTGTTTTGTCGACAGTCTCTCAGTTGTTCATATGAAGGTCTGATGTTTTCATACTAAGACCTGATTTTGAATTTAGTTATTTCCTAATTTGATTTTGGACAAGTAGGATGGTATGATACTCGCCTGTTTCTTCTTATCAGTGAGTTTAATTTAATACATTGCATGTTCTCCACCTGTAGAATGTAGTATGTTTCATCGACATGAACATATATTCAGCTACCTAGGAACGTAGTCTCTGAAAATCTTTAATCCACACAGAACGCTTAGATTTAAGAGCGCTACAGTGTAGATTTAATTGTTACCAATGATTCCTTTCCCTTTGTAAATAATGCAAATACCTACAACTTTGTTTGGCCCGCATATGCTTCATTTGGTTAAGTTGGGTCAAATCAAATCGAAGTTGTCATCCTCTTTTTATACGCCGTGTTAAAATACTTTGAAAGTCCGCATATGAAACTTTCTTTACATTTTTTTTTGTTTGTTTTTTGAGAGTCATCTAAACTGTAGATGTGTTCGGCCAAGGAGAGTATCAATGGGACTGAAATATGGATATTCTCCATCACTGATGGAATAATAATAATAATAATAATAATAATAATTGTTATTATTATTATTAGTAGTAGTAGTAATAGTAGTAGTATTATTATATGTGATTACAATTTTCAATTTGTCTGGCGAAATTCTTTTGAGATGAATGACAAAATTAGCATACTACAATTTGTGTTGAAAGCGATACACTTTTTTTTATTATTTTCTAAATTTATTAGGAACACTATTCTTTGCATTTCAATTTCGACTTACTGAATTGCATAAAGAATGAAATTCCATCCAGTTATAACTTACCACCTGATTAAAAGCAATAGGAGAAATGACACAATCTAAAGGGAAACACCTGCAAAAAAATGTCGAAAGCATTTTATATAAATCCCCTCTATTAGGAATGTCTCAGATCTTGTTACATTTTCAATTTGAAAATATTTGCTAACTAAAAAAATGGTTGCTGTGTTATCTGTTGTTCATAAGGTGACGCTCATAATTCATTCGTACTCACGTATCATATTAAAAAAAAAGATCGCGCGGTTATCTATGCGGAAGCCGTAGGGTCAAAGTTCAACTCTAATGGTGAACCATGTCATTGCAGCCAGCGACCTACCACGCTGAAACATTCAATAAGTTGTATAAGTTTATGATAATCTTTTGCATGGTTCTTTGAGCACTAGTATCTATCGAAAGTCTTTAATGAAAAGCTCAAGGGGTAAACAGATCAAGTTCCTGTACTCCAGTAACAAAGTTTTCGCTACTCACAAAGATAATCTGATAGCTCGGTGATGTGTTACCAAAAATGTTTGCAGTTATTTTGCTTTCTCACTAGTTCATAACTGAAAATATACACCCCATCTTATTAAATAACAAAATCGGTCAATTCATTTTTCCATGTGAAATATGTCAAATTAATTTGTTATACAATAAAATTCTTAATTTGTATCATACATGAAAAATTATGTTACATTCTGTTTCTTTTTCACATGTACCGGATGAAATCAAATGCAAAATTGAGTGTCATATATGCAGTATAATGGTACGCTGTTTTTTTGTTTTTTTCCTTCTCCGATACTTGTTATTGATAAGAATTTATTTCTTCACAAGGTCATCATAAATGAGTTATAAATATTCATTATTATGGTCACATAAATCGGTATAACCGTCGAACAACCGCAGTAGCTATAACGCCACCAACATGTATTAGTTGTACGTAAGGCTACAATAACAGAGTTTGGGGCACAATGTTCTGGGCATGTTGTAAATTAATTTATTACATAACACGTCATGATGTCATATTATAAAACTCGTTCGCCAACTGAGCAAATATTAAACTTGTGTCCATTTGACTCGAACTTTATAACACTCGTTTAATAATACAATCTGCCACAGCTCGTGGCAATATATTCAACTCGTTTAATAAATTTCATATCAAATGAATACTCATATAAGATGCGTAATATATACATATATATATATATATATATATATATATATATATATATATATATATATATATATATATATTGGCTGTAAATTGTCACGTGATCATGCTCTGGAATTTGAAGGTTTGCAGCTCCAGAGAAGTTCAAACAGCAATTACACAGTCCTTCCTTCACTCCAGCACTCACCTCTGTACGTAAACGAAGTATACAGAATGTTTTACGAGCAACTCTACGGTCATAAATTATTACATGTTTGCTTCGACAATGTGCTTCGTTCCTCTGTTGTGCATTTTAATGTTCATATGTCGTGAGGAGCAGGGGATCTCACTAAAATGGACACGATTTTTGTTTTGAAAGCTGGAAATACGTAGGAAGCGAGGACAATGAATGATGAGCATGTATTTGCTTAATAAATATTACTGTAACCCTTTCAAACTCCTTTGTTGTGAATCGGTACAGTTCATCGTAGCTAGCAAAGAGTCGTTGATACACTTAGTTTCACATCATATTAGCTAGCAAAGAGTCGTTGATACACTTAGTTCCACATCACATTAGCTAGCAAAGAGTCGTTCATACACTTAGATTCACATGATATTAGCTAGCAAAGAGTCGTTATTACACTTTGTTCCACATCATCGTAGCTAGCAAAGAGTCGTTGATAAACTTAGTTTCACATCATATTAGCTAGCAAAGAGTCGTTGATACACTTAGTTCCACATCATCGTAGCTAGCAAAGAGTCGTTGATACACTTAGTTCCACATCATCGTAGCTAGCAAAGAGTTGTTGATACACTTAGTTCCACATCATATTAGCTAGCAAAGAGTCGTTGATACACTTAGTTTCACATCATATTAGCTAGCAAAGAGTCGTTGATACACTTAGTTTCACATCATCGTAGCTAGCAAAGAGTCGTTGATACACTTAGTTTCACATCATATTAGCTAGCAAAGAGTCGTTATTACACTTAGTTTCACATCATATTAGCCAGCAAAGAGTCGTTGATACACTTAGTTCCACATCATCGTAGCTAGCAAAGAGTCGTTGATACACTTAGTTTCACATCATATTAGCTAGCAAAGAGTCGTTATTACACTTAGTTCCACATCATATTAGCTAGCAAAGAGTCGTTGATACACTTAGTTCCACATCATATTAGCTAGCAAAGAGTCGTTGATACACTTAGTTTCACATCATATTAGCTAGGAAAGAGTCGTTGATACACTTAGTTTCACATGATATTAGCTAGCAAAGAGTCGTTGATACACTTAGTTCCACATCAACGATGAACGATATGGATCGGCGACCTTGGCTAGCGAACATGGATATTCTGGACCCATGTGAAGATGCTACTGAAAAAAGCAACGTGCTGCTTAAATTCAAATTTGTTGATGAAACCCGCTGATTTGATAATTGAAAAAGGTAGAAAATTGGAATTATTATGAATAAATGATCATGATTTGGTATGTATCGAAGTGTACATTTTACCTAATCGCTCACGAAGTTGACACGTAGTCATTCGGACATAATTTACTTTGTGAGTGATTAGGTAAAATGTACACTTCGATAAACACGAAACCATTATCGTTTAATCCTATAGTAAAGTTGATGAATATAAACTCTTGGTCATGAAGAGCTTTTCATTTTCTTTTGGCAAATAAACCTTCAACCGCCATAAAGTATAACCTCGGAAATAGGGTTTGATTCCAACATATTTATGACAAAGTTGCGTTATGGATAATTTATACATAAATTCTGATTGATAAAATATTCACTTTAAATGGTGTTATATGATTTAATTCACTCCATACAATAGAATAAATATCAGAAAGTATTGTGGTAGGGAGTATACCAGTTAAATGGCACGGAAATAATTCTTCCAGCCACCAATTTTAGGTAAAATGCAAGTTAATTGTTTTATTTCTTATAGCACACATTTCCAGTTTTGTTAATGAATTTGATATAAATGTAACTCGCTGCACTGAGGCAAATAAAGTGTTTGAGCACTATTTAAGAATTGTAATAACTGAAATGACAACAGTTTGCTCCTCCAAGATAAATGATCATCAAATGGGATGTCTGGTTGCATCAATTCACTTTAGAGACACAGTAATAAAGAGTTCTACATACTGGAGACACATACGTAGCTCAAAAATCTCTATTTACCGAGCATTAAAACATCGCCATTTCAAGTCTGTTTTATTCTCTCCACATGTTATTTTGTAAATGATTCTGTTGTATTCTCTCCACATGCTATTTTGTAAACGATTGTCTTTTCTCCCGTTAGTACAAGTTCGTGTACCCATGAATGCCTATTATTATTATTATTATTATTATTATATCTCACCAGTTTCCAATTTGACCCTTTTGACACGCTGATATCATCAAGCTGTTCTTTTCTTGTTCTTCGATTCCGTGAATCAAACCTGGAGATTAATCTCATAATTATATCGTATATAAATCATCAAAGATGTTTGAATTTTGAATTCGGTCCGCACACACAACGCAGATGAAAATTAGGATTAAAGTTCTCTAAATATTATGTGTGTGTGTGTATATATATATATATATATATATATATATATATATATATATATATATATATATATATATATATATATATATATATATATATATACCGTAACCCTAACCCTATATATATATATATATATATATATATATATATATATATATATATATATATATATATATATAATTGGAACGCAAGATCCTGCTCCAAACTGGATGTAGGTGCCAAATTATCTGCTACCCTTTTGCAATGTGGTAATCGGCACATATAGCAGTCACTTGAAATCCACTAGTAAATACAGTTCGCGTTGACAGTTAAATCTACATTCTTGATATTAGTATATTATTTCTAACCCGGTGGCAGACCGTCTCCACACGGCACTTCCACTCACTGCAGACCAAGATCATAAAGTCGATAATTGGCTATATACACAAAGAAATTTCCCACCTGAGGCTCGTCTAGTAATTACAAGTGTCCCCTGGTTGAAAGTCTGGCCCTGAGACGACTCATTCAAAGCATTGTACATCCCAATGCATGCTATGTCTTTCTCCTGAAATGTAAATATCTTGACCAGATAGGAGCTGTATTTAGATCGTATATTCCAGCCTTAATTATATCAAGGCCGTGAATTTCCCATTGTTGTTACAAGACAACCCCGCTGTTTTCGTGGTTTGGTTCCTTCAAGGCTTCCAAGCGGCAGATTGAATCTTGGCTTCTTCAAATGGGCCAACAAATAATCTTAGATGGAAATGAGACTCTGAGTTCTTTAAAACTGGGGGCTTTTTATAATTATACCTGGAACCCAGTTGCTTAGATACCAACCACCAAACAGGATTCACCAGTACCATACTTATGTCTTTCAAGTAGCCTTTAGTGCGACCGCCTGATTTTTACATCACTGTTTGGGCATAAGTACAAGGTACCCTTTTGTCGTCTACCAGTTTTATAAACTTTTGACCTTTTGCATTTTTCATGGAATATGTATCTACTTCGCGTAATTTCAGAGTGTTGCTTGATGCTCTATGGTAACAGCTAGAGAACCACGAATAATAATTTACTGAGTTTTGTATGCATCAATGCTGAAGCCTTAGGCTAGTAAAACAAAATAATTTATTGTTTTCTATTTCTAGTTAACTCTAACTGTGCTTCATATATATATATATATATATATATATATATATATATATATATATATATATATATATATATATATATATCAATGTATTCCCAAATCTAATTTAACTCAAACTATGCTTCATGTATATCAATGTATGCCCAAAGCTTTGTAAATACGGTTACAAGCAGATGATGTTAGCCAAGGTGCTCATTTTATACGTGTGAATGCAGACAGCTTCTCGCAGAAAATTGTAGTAAGTTTTGCTTTTCATTTAACAAGGTATACAGAGATTAAATGAGCAGAAACATTACTAATATACACCTTGGCAGATAACAAAGTTTCTGCTGGGACTCGAATCTTTTGTTTCAGTTATCAGACATCATATATAACAATTCGTAAAGTCTGTTAGATGGTATGACATCTAAAAAGGGACAATTTCATCTTGTCACTACCTTCATACGGCATCGTACTTGAGACCTAGTATGGCCTTTGATTCTCATCTATATTAATGCCGGAACTGTCTACAACAAAACTGTACCAATCAAAGTTCTTGTGAAGTACAGGCAGGAAAACTGTACCAATCAATGTTCTTGTGAAGTACAGGCAGGAAAACTGTACCAATCAATGTTCTTGTGAAGTACAGGCAGGAAAACTATATCAATCAATGTTCTTGTGAAGTACAGGCAGGAAAACTGTACCAATCAATGTTCTTGTGAAGTACAGGCAGGAAAACTGTACCAATCAATGTTCTTGTGAAGTACAGGCAGGAAAACTGTACCAATCAATGTTCTTGTGAAGTACAGGCAGGAAAACTGTACCAATCAATGTTCTTGTGAAATGGAGATATTACAATCAGTAATATTAAACCTAAAAAACCCGACCGTGTAAAAACCATGCAAGAGGCAGCTAATTGGGAATAATGTTCAAATCATGGATTAATTTAGTTGCCGAAAAAGAGCAATTTTCTTTCCCAAGAATAAGTTGAGGCATTATATAATATATCTGACACTTTCCATGCATATTCAATCAGATCTGACACATTCAATGCATATTCAATCAGATCTGACACTTTCCATGCATATTCAATCAGATCTGACACTTTCCATGCATATTCAATCAGATCTGACACATTCCATGCATATTCAATCAGATCTGACACTTTCCATGCATATTCAATCAGATCTGACACTTTCCATGCATATTCAATCAGATCTGACACTTTCCATGCATATTCAATCAGATCTGACACATTCCATGCATATTCAATCAGATCTGACACATTCCATGCATATTCAATCAGATCTGACACTTTCCATGCATATTCAATCAGATCTGACACATTCCATGCATATTCAATCAGATCTGACACTTTCCATGCATATTCAATCAGATCTGACACTTTCCATGCATATTCAATCAGATCTGACACATTCCATGCATATTCAATCAGATCTGACACTTTCCATGCATATTCAATCAGATCTGACTTCGCAGCGGCAAATCCTCCCTTATAACTTTTTTTTTTAAAAATAGGAAAAGAAACGTCTGGCACAGATCGAGTCACATTCTTAGGTTTTATAAATTGATACATAAACAGGACGCCCGTTTCCATCGGACAAGTCCATGTTTCGTCCTGTTTCCATCAGACAAGGCTATATTTAGTCTGCATTCATTGTCCCTCTTCTGTATTGCCCATTATTCCCTTTAATAATTTTATCGACATAACATCGCAAAATGCTTGAAAACAGGACATTTCTGACTGATTTAGTCCTTAACTTTGGGTCTCTAGATCACCCCCACCTCCCGTTCTCTCTCTCTCTCTCTCTCTCTCTCTCTCTCTCTCTCTCTCTCTCTCTGAGAGTGTTTGCGTGTGTGTGCTCGGATTGGTGTGGATTAGGTGTAAATGTTCCAAGTTAATAATTAAAAACACCATTGAGTTAGCACCATTTATTTGGTAGTGTACTCAGAATGAATCCAACTTGAAATTACTCAAGGATTTTGCCTCGGAATAAAGCAGTTAAGTATAGCAAGAATGGACTTTTTACGGTGCTCACAGGTTTGCTTTAGGACGTCTTTTAAGTTTGGAATATTGCGCGGAAAATTAATCTGCACAAATGGCAAAAACAGTCTTGCAGATTCCTTTTTCACTATCAGGTTTAAGTGTAAATGTTTTTCTTCCAGTTGATCATACTTGAACAATTGTCTGCATTCCAGTCTCAAGAAGATTCTCCAGTAGATAAAAATTAGAAACAATCAAAAGACGAAAACAATGGTATTTAAAGAAAAGACACAGTAGCAGGCTTCAGTGAATTTCCGTCTAGGATTACGGGTTGAAAGAAAGCCAGTTGACTGATGCAAAATATCTCCTCATTGTTCGCCATTTGCTTTTATCTTGTTAGCATCATTTGTGACAATGGGGTTAATTTTCTTGTTCCTAGCTCAGTTATCAGCTTCGTATATTTCGAAAAAACGTTTCCAAGATTACAAGTAGAGAATACTGATCGACATAACATCGCAAAATGCTTGAAAACAGGACATTTTTGACTGATTTAGTCCTTAACGTTGGGTCTCTAGATCACCCCCACCCGCCGTTCTCTCTCTCTCTCTCTCTCTCTCTCTCTCTGGGTCTCTCTTTCTCTCTCTCTCTGGGTCTCTCTCTCTCTCTCTGGGTCTCTCTCTCTCTCTCTCTCTCTCTCTCTCTCTCTCTCTCTCTCTCTGGGTATCTTGACTGATTTATTGATTAACATTACGCCTATAGAGCAACTTATTTTCTCTCTCTGTCTCTGTCTCTCTATCTCTGTCTCTCTCTCTCTGTCTCTCTCTCTCTCTATCTCTATATCTCTCTCTGTCTCTCTCTCTGTCTCTCTCTATCTCTGTCTCTCTCTGTCTCTCTCTCTCTCTCTCTCGGGGTCTCTTGACTGATTTATTGCTTAACATTAAGCCTATAGAGCAACTTATTTTCTCTCCTGTCTCTGTCTCTCTCTCTCTCTCTCTGTCTGTCTCTCTCTCTCTCTCCCTCGATGCATCATATGTTTCAAAGGATTTTATATGTGTTTCCTTTATATATTCTATACACCATTTACACAATCGTAACAGATTTACCTTGTAGGGGATGGATCGTATCAATGTATGCATGGTAATTCACAGGTATCCATGCCTCTGATACCTTGCATGGCTGATTAATTATGTTTTAGGTGAACTCGGACTCGTCGGTTGATGTCGCTAGTTTGACACCATAAGGGCTGTCATGGATGACTACATGCATTCTAATTGGCTAGTTTTCTGCGCTAGATTTTACTTACTCGATCGACTTGAGAGAGTACTGATGTCGGAAATTGCAATACACATGAGAACATGGTATATACTTATAATATATATGACACAACTATACCTATTGGAGAAAATTGACGATTGGTTCAGATTGATGATATAGAATCATCATGAATGAACAGGACAGTTCTAGCAGTCATTCAAGACTAACTCTTCTTGTAAATACAATGGCAATATATTCAACACAAGCAGGGGGATGACCCGACCTATTCAAACGAAAGTAGACACAAAGAAGTATATCATCAAATAGATTATATTTTACCATCATGATAGTTATGGAGTCTTCAATGTGAATAAAAACTGTCACTTCAAATCAGTATATTGCATTGCCTTTGAAAACGAGTAGAGTATTTTTAGTACAATCGTGTATACCATTTTACTGCCTGTCAAAAGAGAGGAAAATATTCTAAATCATTTGTTTAAATAAAGAACACTATATATAAGAAAGTGCTTTTAGTGTAGCAAAATTTGTAACTTAAACTTGTAATTTTCCGGGTAAGGTGCATCCAAGACTTTTTCGAAACACTATTGACTCGGTAATGTTGGTTTGGATTTGCATTACTAGTATATCGTGATAGAATTCAGAACGTCAAGGGGACTTCTTTATTCCCTATTTGTTCAAACATATCGATCGTAGTTTTCAAGATTCTGCTTGTCATTCAGCAACATGATGGCAGTACTTCTTGTAGAAACTTTATAATGGATACTTTTTTTTCCTTCAGAGAATGTTGTCAGTGCGTGAAATAATTTGCCATAGTTATTGTTGTGGGGAAAAGTGTACATATATTTTGTTGCAGCAAAGATACAATAATCTAAATTTTTAATCAAATATCTATTTTCCCAAGATAATTTGTTCCACTCCACGTAAATCCTCATTAAATTGTTAAACAAAATTAGGACTAATTAGCAGAAGTTTTGATTTCATGTCGTCATTCAGAGTATCTTACCTGATACACCCTCTCTAGACACAAACTGTTCATTTTAGACTATATAACCTGATACACCCTCTCTAGACACAAACTGTTCATTTTAGACTATCTTACCTGATACACCCTCTCTAGACACAACCTGTTCATTTTAGAGTATCTTACCTGATACACCCTCTCTAGACACAACCTGTTCCTTTTAGACTATTTTACCTGATACACCCTCTCTAGACACAAACTGTTCACTTTAGACTATCTTACCTGATACACCCTCTCTAGACACAAACTGTTCATTTTAGAGTATCTTACCTGATACACCCACTCTAGACACAACCTGTTCATTTTTTAGACTATTTTACCTGATACACCCTCTCTAGACACAAACTGTTCATTTTAGACTATCTTACCTGATACACCCTCTCTAGACACAAACTGTTCACTTTAGACTATCTTACCTGATACACTCTCTCTAGACACAACCTGTTCATTTTAGACTATCTTACCTGATACACCCTCTCTAGACACAACCTGTTCATTTTAGACTATCTTACCTGATACACCCTCTCTAGACACAAACTGTTCATTTTAGACTATCTTACCTGATACACCCTCTCTAGACACAACCTGTTCATTTTAGAGTATCTTACCTGATACACCCTCTCTAGACACAACCTGTTCATTTTAGAGTATCTTACCTGATACACCCTCTCTAGACACAACCTGTTCATTTTAGACTATCTTACCTGATACACCCTCTCTAGACACAACCTGTTCATTTTAGAGTATCTTACCTGATACACCCTCTCTAGACACAACCTGTTCATTTTAGACTATCTTACCTGATACACCCTCTCTAGACACAACCTGTTCATTTTAGAGTATCTTACCTGATACACCCTCTCTAGACACAAACTGTTCAGTTTAGATTATCTTACCTGATACACTCTCTCTAGACACAAACTGTTCATTTTTGAGACGCTGTGATTAAATATGAAAGTGGTACAATATATACCAATCATATTCTAGTTACAAAATATTGTATAATGCTGTTGGAATGACAGAATACACGGCATGTCTAGACAAATGTGTCTGTGTCAGCTGTAAGCTTGTCACGTGCGTTTCTG
This sequence comes from Margaritifera margaritifera, assembly GCA_029931535.1. NCBI lineage: Eukaryota > Metazoa > Mollusca > Bivalvia > Unionida > Margaritiferidae > Margaritifera > Margaritifera margaritifera. The sequence goes on from JAQPZY010001594.1 coordinate 4,681,637, forward strand.
CGTTTAAATGGTATGTCAAATTTTATATGACTCCTTGCCTTTTTCGTCAATTAACCAGTCTGGTACTTTCATGACAGAAGAAGGACGTCAATTAACCAGTCTGATACTTTCATGACAGAAGAATGACGTCAATTAACCAGTCTGATACTTTCATGACGGAAGAAGGACGTCAATTAACCAGTCTGATACTTTCATGACAGAAGAAGCACGTCAATTAACCAGTCTGATACTTTCATGACAGAAGAAGCACGTCAATTAACCAGTCTGGTACTTTCATGACGGAAGAAGCACGTCAATTACCAGTCTGATACTTTCATGACAGAAGAAGGACGTCAATTACCAGTCTGATACTTTCATGACAGAAGAAGGACGTCAATTAACCAGTCTGGTACTTTCATGACGGAAGAAGTACGTCAATTACCAGTCTGATACTTTCATGACGGAAGAAGGACGTCAATTACCAGTCTGATACTTTCATGACGGAAGAAGGATGTCATTGAACCTGTTTTGCTGCGTATCATCGCAACAGTAGAAAACCAAGTACAGCCTGGGTGCAACTGATTCAGGAAAGGCAAAAACATACTGGCGTATCTTGACGTCTGTCTTGACTAATAAAGGCTTTAACAATTTTATAAGGATTGACATATTGATATAACTCAGTGAATCAGTTCTTTTTATGTACGTTTTTTTTTCCCTTTTGTGTTCTTCTTGGAACATATTGAACCTGTTTTGATTATGTGTGCATGAGCTGCTGACACTGTGAAAATATAACCCATGACCCATGATTTTGCTTTTGATTGGTCAGTCCCGATCCGTATATGTTGACAGACGTAATAAAACGTGTTCTATTCCATCTGTCTGACATCTGACTGCCAGAGACTCTATTTACACTGTTTGTTTGCCAAATGTGCTTCATCAGATGTGATTTTCCGTACCGTGTAAACTGGTATTATATTCAATGCAGTAGAACACCTCGGGCACCGCATGCAAGAGGCGTAGCTAATTTTATGGCACGAGTGCCTATAAAAGCTGATTGCTTGCTGCTGGTCGTTATATTTGACATGCTCAGCGTTATCGCCATTAACGATGAATAATTTTACGGACATCGAAATCGCATTTACTTCATCTTTAGACACGTTATTGGCTTGACCTTGATAACTGGCAAAGTCAAAGTCCATTTCTTCATCATGCTGTCAACGTGCATCAATATTTTTGACACAAATATGAAACTACTATAGAAATTAATTCTACTTTTTGGCTCTGATACATTATGAACAAAGCACGTCTACTTTTATAGTCTCTTATATTTAGAAGCATGGTTTGCGGCTTCTGAAATGCAAATATTATTAAGGTGACTGTGACTGTATGTTTGTGCCCTGTACACTCCTTTTAGGAAGCAGATTTTTTTAGATTTATAATATTTGTCATGCATATTGAAATTTTATGGCACAATCATATCTGATAAAAATATTCTACTTCCAGCTAAGACTTTCCCCATCGTTTTCATTATCACAAGAGCAACATTAATTCTAGTTTAGCTCCTAAATTCATCTTTGATTCATTTTGTAAATTGTCTTCAATTGTCTACAATTTGAAATCAAGTATTCTCCCCCTACTCGTTCTTCAGCTTTTTTGTTTTCTTTTTAGCAATTTTACCCCATTGCTTTTGAGTGGTGATTTGTAACGTCGATGTGAAATTAGGAACTGACTCGATTATTTAAAAGTTCCGTACGTACTACGTGAGACAAAGGTTTTCTGTACCCATACTAAAAGCAGGGTACCGTAACGAATGAAGATTTTCTGACTGACCTTCAACCTTCATCTGAGCGGTGGTCCCCCACAGTTTTGCCCACGATAAACTATCTCTGCCATATTAAAACATTTCACGCTTACTGTCAGACACGGATGGTGATTTATTAGTGTCATGTAACACTCATGTTAACAGTACATAAGCATAACAGTGCCATAGTATTTCACAACTGAATCGGTACCTGCACATTTCCAAAATGGATAATTAATTCTGCTGTCATACTTGTGCTTTCACTCAACCCAGGGACGTGTCAGGGCGGTGAAGAAATGGCAAAATTTTACATAAAATATTCCAAAATACCATGTACACTGTTGATATCAGCCTTGAAGTTTTCTTGTGTGTGGTTGGGTGTGGTGGTTGAGGGGAGGGGACGTTTGTTGGTTTATAAAAGATCAGAAAGAAGTAATAAAAAGTATGAAAAATGTAATCGCTACTGACGTGGTGATGAAGATGTAAATATTTAAATTATTAATTAATAGGGTGATTTATATATTTACATTTCAGACGAAGCATACGCTCTATAGGAAAAGTTTACACAGCAAAATTCTACCCAAGAATAAACACATATTTTATTAATTTCAAATTTAAACCAGGTTATTTTAATTTGATAGGCTCTGATAATGTTCTGCGTTTTCTCTTTTTATCAGGCACACAATATATTGTAAAGGAATCGTACCAAATAATAAGTTTGCACTCTTCAGAAATAAACATGTCCTACATAAAATCGGTAACATTAACCATCAATTCAAATTATAGAAGAAAAAGACAAGTTTAAACATGCTCTACCGTTAACATGACTTAACGTTCCACTTATTGACTTTTTCAAACATGCAATGGAAATCCCCTTGTATACGGGCTGTCACTTCTTATCTTAAATAGGTACTATAGATTTATGCTCATAGATCTGGCACGGAGATCTCCTGAGCTTTCTAAATTTAGCCTCCAGTGATTTTATGGAATTTCCGATCTAACAATATCATCTTACCAAGTTCATTTTAAGAACGAATTTCAAAACAGGTTGGTCGCTAGCAGAGGGTGAGTAGCATATACTACATATGAGTTACGATTCGTCGAGTAGGTGGAAGTTAGTTATCTAACGGTGATAAATAAGGTACAATAAATTTAAAAAATGCTATTGGTCAGTCGTACGGTGTACTAAAGTACTAAATATTAGTTCGTTCGTTCGTTCGTTTGATTAACGACGTGTGCGGCCATTCGGCAAAGCGCCCTACTTAATTAGTCGTCAATGGGTTACCGACCTGCAACCCATTGAACGCTTTAATGTGTGCAAGGCACACTATTTAATTATTCATGTCTGGTGTCTGGAGGTGGCAAAGGCGGAGGAGTCAGGGATGGCGCAGGAGGAGCGTAGCGTCACCGGATGGCTCCATCGATCCAGGATTTATTTTATGCCAAATTTTATTGTCGTCTTGCACGTTGTTTTATAATTTTGAATGATGAACTCTTTACTTTGAGGCGTTTTGCGGGTTAGTCAAGGGTAAGAATAGAGTTTGGTTTCAGTCCAAGGAGTTTTCTATAATTTGAATATTAGCCTAGTTAGTCTCATTCTATAGCCAATTAAAATTGGCAAGTTGTCAATTAAGTGTTAAGCTTCAACTGTCAATCACTGTATCAGTTAATTTTCCATGTCTAACTGCCAATCAGATCAAAGTAAGGAGCTGTTTTTTTGAAAAAAAGCCAAAGTCAGACTGGAGCAAAGATTGAACCAAATCCCTTTTATGACGTTCAGCATAGGAAATATGGTTGATTTTACATCTCTGGTCCATCATGAATACGATACTCCATAGTACATAAAATGTTGTACAATAGAAGTAGATCATGACTTGTTTCAGTTTTCATAGTCCTTCTTGGTAAATAGGTATATATATATTATATTTTCTTCCGAATATACAGCTCAGAGCTATAAAAGAAGTTTGAGGAAAAGGTTGGTTGGTTAAAAACGGCACCTTCAGCACTTTATTTTGGTTATATCAATCAGAGGGAAAGGCAGCTAATGGCCTTTCCCAAGGACACACTGAGGCAGCTGACCCAGGCTGGCCTTGGCAAGTATGGAACCCTCGAAAGAAAAGGAAAAGAAATATGCGGCTATTATAGAGCGACGATTTAATTTTCGGGGTGGGTGTTGGTGGAAAGGGGGTTTTGGATTTTTTTAAAAATCTGGCCGTCAAATAGCTTGAAGAAAAATATTCTTGCTCTGATTTATAGAAAAAAAAAGAACCTATTATATCTATCATATTAGCTGAAGAAGAAAATTATATTGCGGTAAAAGAAACAACTATTCTGGTTCGAAAGAAAATCCCAAGCCCACTCTTACAGACAATTAAATAGTCGGTCCCTTATGTTGTCAACAAGACCTTGTCATTTGTACAGGTGTAAATAAGTTTTGTATTACCTATGCTACATTTGGGACTAAAATGCTGACGGTAACAAACTAAAATATTTTACTTGAAAAGAATTTCGTTTAGAATGAACGTATTCACTAATATGCGTATACAGTATTATTCTTGAACCTGCTAAATGAAATCAACAGATGTCAATATCAATAACGACAACATGAAATCAACAGATGTCAATATCAATAACAACAACATGAAACCAACTGATGTCAATATCAACAACAACAACATACCTTCGATTAAGAGTCATTACTAAATTAGGAGCCTCTACACACTGTGACGTTATTCATATAAAAAACATTTTACACTAAAACACTGTATTCACAAAGGATCATACAAATAACACGGGATCATACAAATAACAAGGGATACAAATAACAACGGATCATACAAATAACAAGAGATGACACATAAAAAGACAACATTGAGCATACATTTCTTTAGATAGTAAATAGGTTAACTTTGAATATCTTACAAACTCGACTGCATGTGTCGTATAATCTTTTTTAAGTTAAAACCTAATTGAACTTTTTACTGCCCGATAAGAAAGAATGTGAATGGGCTTGCGCAATTTCTAAAAACATATGTAATACACACACTTGTATCCCAATACATTAACCAATAAGGTTACTACTGTCAACGAGTTTAGATTGGATAGTGGTGAAAAAAGAGATTATTAGGAGCTGTGAAAAGATTTATCCTGCAGGGTCAAAATGTTACTCCTCGTGGGTGAATTAGACAAACCCTAGCGCCAGGAGGTATCGAGGGAAATACTTCGTGCTGCCAAATTTGTTATCTCTTCTGGGTGTAACTTTTCAAAGAAAGTGCCAAGCTCTTCACCACCGTTCTTACTAGACCCTGTGAGTGTGTTAGCTGCAGCAACTATACACGTACACGAATGTGAACCTAATTTAAAACAAAATGTAAAAAAATAATCACGTCAGTGGGTCTATTTGTTCATCGCAACATCGGGAATTTTCTAAATTAAACAGTCCAGACTATATTGTCTAGGTGAATATATGTGGTTAGACACTAATTTTAACAAAATGGGAATACTTATGACATTTTTTTTTATCGCCCTGCAGTTCTATGGGGAAAATATTCAACCAGAAGAATAGTTCGAGACATACTCAATAGACTTCCTAAAACACAAATATCACAGTTTGTGCTCTTGCGGAAATTTTCATAGTCATTGGACTAGTTCCTCGTGAATATTTCAATACAATATCAAAGATAAACAGTTCTTTCCAGTCAAGCTCAAGAATTCCTGTAATAAGAACTCTCTGTGCACCCCGACGAGTTTCAAAACTGGCTATATATATATACAATATATATACATGACATGTTTCGTGTGAGGGTTGGTATTGCCGTCTGTTATATTTTAGTTTTGAAAATACAAAATTAAATGTTTCCCGCCCCTCTTTGTTTGCCATTAACCAGGTTTCCAAACTCACCAGAAAGTTTTGAATTCATTATTCATCGTCAGTCTTCAAAATTAGTATGTTCTTTCAGAGTCTAAGTTGACTCTCTTCTAGTATTATACTAAGCAATACCATTAATTCGACCTCTTAAATATGTAACTTTGGTATTCTCTCAACCGAATGAAATACTCACAAGAAAGCATATACAAAATCGCAAAAACAATCTTAGAAGCATGTCGTTTTAGATAATGGTAAATTTGAATATTGATACACAGAGGAAAAACATGAAATCGCAGTGTTACAGAAACGTATCTACAGAAACGTATCTACAGAAACGTATATGTGGAAACAAGTAAATAACTATGTAAATAAATAACTCTGGAACGATTCAGTAAATAGACCTGTTCATTTTTGTGTCTTTCGGCACACTATTTTGGGAAATTGTTTAAAGTTATATTCCACGAAAGTATTTTAGATGGCGTTGGGGGCGTACTATTTTTATCGGACGACCTCAGTGACCTACTATGATAGGATGCAAAGTCGATGCCGGAAATTTCCCTAAAGAATCTTTATTTCTGCTACCACCAAATTATTAACGCCAAGATGTGACATTTCCAATTAACATTCTTGTTTTCCTTTGTCATTATTCGATTAAAATCTGTTTATCGTAATGAAATAAAGATGACAAGGAAACATCTCCTTCAAGAAAACAATATTATATTTGCAGTCAAAATATTAAAAGAAAGTTATTCATAATTCAAAATTATTGTAGAGAAGAGTTTTTGTCTATATTATAAGCGTAACTGTCAAACCATTGGAAAACGATTGGCTGTACAACATTGCGCGGCATGGCGCAGAATTATCGGTTTTCTGTCACTGTTCCAATGAATGAGAAACGGACTTGTAATTAACATTTGATGTGGCCCTTTTTGATCGCCATACATCTAGGGTGTAATTACTGCTCATTTCTCATGTACAATACTGCTGTTCCCCTAGTGAACTGGACGTGAACTTGCAATGAAAGAAGAATGCCTTCGCACCTTATTGGATATTTGTCTACTTGGCCATTCTTACTGCGATATAGTCCAACTTAACAAGGTTACATGTCAAATAACTTCAGGTAGTTTATTAGAGTGTACAGCGTCATCTGTAACCCAATAAGCAGTGGTCGCACCTTTCCCACAGGAAAATATGTTTATTGAACGTTTGTTACACATATAAAACCCTGCTGAAAAGTTTTTAAAAGATCTTAACTGATAGTGCGAATATAATTTGGTTTATATTAAATGCACATTATATACATTTTATAGGGATAGCAAGTTTGATATATTACATTATCAAATGGAATGAAATTCTATAGCAGCGTAAATTTCAAAGGTAGAAGCAGAAAAAAGATTATTTTCAAGGAAGGCTACGCCTCGATCGAAGCGTACACATTTTGGTTTATATTGAATGAAATCCATGCCTGCAATGAAAAATCGGCAACTAAATAATTAATGATTTGTTTTCGAAACACCATGAAAGTAAGAAATATTGATTTTGTCTTTATGTGGTTAAACTTGAATATAAAACGTATTCCAATACATACATACATACATACGCTAGCACATACTAACAAGCATTACCAGACATCCATCAAATGCTTGTAATCATGCATACATTGATCTATAGATCTATCCCCCATTCTACCCATTATTTCACAACGATGCATACACAGAGATGAATATATACACACATTTATAAGTATGCATCTATTCTTATGCATATATGCGTCTTGATATATCTGCAACATCTCTCTACTATTTACACAGACCTAATAAGAGTAGTGTGCAGTCTATACAAAACTGTATTATTATACAATTAGGTATTTTTAGTTTTGTAGCACATGTACACGTTTATAATTTTCATTTGAGTACAATGTCGTAATACTCCTGAATATTTTAATGTACCTCTTGTTTTGAAATTACAATTAGATAGATTACTGTTGGAAACGTTCCTATCGTTTCCCTCTCATTTGGACCTGGGGAGTTTGGGGGAGGGGGGGGGAGCGGGCTCCGCCTCCTAGATCCGCCACTTATATTTGCATGGAATTAGACTAATACAAGAACCTAACAATATGGATTGTTATCGCTTGGAACTATTTCTATTAATTCTTCTGTATTTGTTGATATATTGTCTGTAGACAATCTCTATCCAAGAAGGATTAAAGATATGCATACATGTATACATGCTTACATACATTTATACCATACGTAAACGCACGCACGCGTGCGCGCACACACGTACATACATACCCAGATTTCATGCCAAAAACTATGATTAAACCTGCATTAATTTTCAAGCATGGTAGCATACATTTATTGTAAAAGATGTATCCCTCCTGTTCTGAGATGTGAAAAATAGATACAAGAAATAAAAAATGAATAAGCGCATACATTGCAACACTTTCCTACTTAAATAAAGAAATATTACGTTTGAACTGTTTTTTCTGACAACTTTCCATCACTATGACAACTTTCCATCACTATGCGCTTAGGTTTGGCTATTAGCTGCACATAAGGGGAAGGCGTTCATATTAGGATCAAAGAGTCGATGTTCTGAAATGACAAGCACATCCATGTTTCCAATTCATATAATCAATTAGCGGTTGTTAATTGTAATGTACCCTTTGATGTATCAGGGATTGGAGTTGACAGATGGCACGCGATTTACTTGACCCTTGTATGCCTGAACTTCAAACCTGAAATAATACAAACAATGGAATATCGCTCAGTCTTCTTCGTCTGTGTACCTTTTTAATTGACCATATAGCACACCATTGCTGTAGAAGTCAGAGAAAGGGAAACAAATATTTCTGTTTAAATGGATCGTGTCAAGAATAATTTCTGCATATTATATGTCAATTTTAGACGGCAGTAGTGCATTTCGGTAGTCTGTATTTAATTATACAATAAAGGAAGTGTGCATTTGCCGCATGTTTTGCATTTGCTTTGAGCTTCAAAGGTTGATGAATCCCATCCATCCATTCTCTTTTAGATGCTGATTGCCTCTACCGTGTAATGAAATCTAAACAACAGTCTGTAGCTACTGATTCAGTCTGATCTGAAAACTCAGATTTGAAGCAGAATGAAATACATGAATTTGACTGATGTAAATGAATACCTTTCTTTCTTGCTTTTTCGCCAGCCTCACTTAACATCATTGAAGTTTTTTCCCAATCGTTCTCTAAACTTTACGGGTGAACCTGATTTTTCCGCCACTCTCAATATATCGCTTTTTTCTCTCTTCCACGAAAGTCGTCCACAGTGTGAGTGATTATTGTATGTCACAATAGTTTCATAATATGAAAATGAGTTAGTGCAATCAATTTCTCAATATAGGGTTAAAATTCAAAGTAAGTAATTGTACGGCTTCTCTCAGTTTACCGTAGTCTTATAAACGTACAAGCGTAAGAGGCAGCTGAGATCTAACGTGTTTTATCAAGATTTTTTTTTTTTTTTTTTTCATTTGTTAAATACATTTGTTCTTTATGAATAAAAACAAAAATCTTCACCAAGCAAGGATAAAATATTTAAACATCCCTTTGTTTCTTTCAAATGGAAAACGTTATCAGTTATTCATTGCCGGAAAATTTGTTTTATCGTTGTGGCAGAATTATTTTCAGTTTCTTAATTTGTATTGTTATATTTTCCCGCAAGTTGGGAAATTCACGCTGCATTTAAAAATTTGCGGCGAAATAGTTTTCATGGGTTTCTGAAGAAATATGGGAACATATTTGTAAAATCTGCTTTTAGCTGTTCTTTATGCACATTAGGATAGTACATGTATTCCCTCGCCAACAATACTGCTTATGCATATTTTACCACTGAACAAACAATTTTTAGTATGGGAATTCGGAATGAAAGAAAAATATGAAGATCCATTTGGAAGAATTTTTAACTTTGAAAGGTATCCATAAAATCTCTCCCACATTTGACTGGATAGTTGCTGTTGTCTGTTCCATCATTTCGACTTTGTAGACTTTTCTCCTGTATCTGTGACGTCACTGTGTAGCAGTTTCTTTGGTACTCAAGATAGATTTCATTGAAACCTCCTCTTTTTTTTGAATATCCTTTGTATGTTTCTCACGAAAAGTCTCAGAAAATGAATTATTTTAATTACCAATAGCACTAATACTGGCTCAAGTTGCCTTTACACAGAAGCCGATCCAGGTGAGTTTACAAGATACACGTACTAATTACAATGACCTTATATCTTTCTGTCCTTCAGAACTTTAAGACAGATCAGAAATTAAATTTGTGGTCAGAACTGTTCTCATATTATATGAATACGGATATATCCAGTCTCACAAAAGATGGATCTCCATTGACCCCATAGCCAAAACACAATATTAAGTTGATTACCTATCATCGTCATCTTCACAAAAAGTACTTCACTGGACGAAATAATACATAAAAAGGTTGTTTAGTTTTACCATTTTCTCCAGTTAGATGTATCTTAAAAAATGATGCTGTATATAGGCGCCTTTGCAAAGGACCTACTTTGAATCCTAGATAAATATTTTATGTCTGCGCATTTTAATGCAACCAGTGAAGTAAATACTGGGAAACCTCGTGAAGATGCATCTTATTAGACACTCAGTACAGAATGAACCAAAGAAAGAATACAAGAAAGAATTACTGAATAAATAAAGTCACATTACTTGCATGTAAAAAACACAGAGGAACCAAAGGAAATTCCTATAGTCTCATATACGGATATTAATTGACTAAAAAAACCCACATTTTTAGGTTTTATGGGTTAAACCGAGAAATCAAAAACCTCACTGCATGCTAAACAGGTTAAAGAAGCTTAGTACATGCAATAATTTATATGATATTAAAAAATTCAAAAATAATATACCTTAAACAATGTTGATTGAGATGTTTGAATCTTGGCCAAGTATTTTCAAAGGCACGTTATAAAATATAACAAAATTAAAATTAAAAACTTTTACATTTAGACCAGTAAGAGAGAGAGAGAAAGAGAGAACTGATAACGAGGCTAATACGACACCATAAACTGTTTTTCTCAATAATATGAAGGCATCTAACTGCATGGGTGTTTTCCATCCTGAGGAGGTCTGAACACGTTAAAACTATATGAGCAACACGACGAACACTGCACATTATTCAAATACCTACATAATTAGTGAGTCAGTGACAGGTAAGCGCATGCCTTTGAAGGCTACATTTTTTTTATGAAATCCAGCGCACAACTTACAAGTTAAGATGCACCACAACTATCATACTTATGTTAGGCACTAACCTGGACATAACATAGAAAAATTCCAACATAGGATATGTTGCATTCTCTGAAAATAGTTGCACCTGTATCAAATGACTGAAATGTATAGTACAAGCGAACTTTCTGGAACTGACCGATTTACACCTGTTGCTTTGTCATCCCATGCAACAGACAAGACGCTGAACTAAATAAACATTTTATTTTCGTTTAGCCTTTAATGTTGCTTTCTACCGAATACAAGTTAAATTCTTCACTCGTCAGCAAATCAACATGAAAACTCAGAAAAAAGAGATTTATTATTTTGTTAGGGACTACAATAAGATGCAACAAGAGCTGATTAGCTCAGTTTGTGTAGTGATACCTTGCACGTTTTTATTAACGTACCAGATGTTATTCTCTATAACATTAATTATATGTTATTCTATCTAATATTATTTACATGTTATTCTCTCTAACAATGATGCTGGGGAGATAAAACAGATAGAATTGGCCGTATTGATTGCCCATCTCACAGATAGAATTGGCCGTATTGATTGCCCATCTCACAGATACAATAGGCCGATTTGATTGCCCATCTCACAGATAGAATAGGCCGATTTGATTGCCCATCTCACAGATAGAATAGGCCGTATTGATTGCCCATCTCACAGATAGAATTGGCCGTATTGATTGCCCATCTCACAGATAGAATAGGCCGATTTGATTGCCCATCTCACAGATAGAATAGGCCGATTTGATTGACCATATCACAGATAGAATAGGCCGATTTGATTGCCCATCTCACAGATAGAATAGGCCGATTTGATTGCCCACACAGATAGAATAGGCCGATTTGATTGCCCACACAGATAGAATAGGCCGATTTGATTGCCCATCTCACAGATAGAATAGGATGATTTGATTGCCCATCTCACAGATAGAATAGGCCGATTTGATTGCCCATCTCATTCTTTTTGGAGCTTTTAATACTATATACGATTTATGGCTGTAACCTATATTTGACATGATTCGTCCATCCAGTATTTGGATTTATTTGCTCTACTGGTCATATACCAGAAGAGCTTATGGGATGGTGTGTTGACCGTCGTCCGTCGCCTGTCCGTCCATTAGCACAAGTTTGTTATCTCTACTCCTCCTAAACAACTTGGAGGATTGCCATGAAACCAAGATACTTATTATGATGTCTACTTCGTCCTAAATGAAAACTGTGCCGCTCTGATGTCGAATATGTTATCGCTACTCCTCCTTAATGGACGGGCATACCTAAATGAAAATGGTGCTGATCTGTCGTCTGTTGTTCGATGTCCGTCCGTCCGTTAGCATAAGTTTGTTATCGCTACTCCTCCTAAACTACTTTCAGCATTGCCTTGGATATAGCTGAGGATGGCTGTGATGACACAGTGCCGGTGTTAGATCTATTGTTAATCCATTGTACGTCCAAGCCAAGCATCCACTGCCGTGAAGAAAAAAAATTGTATTTGTTGATGGGAATGCAGTACATGTAACTTTATTTTCATGTGAAGTAGTGATTTTGGACACATATACTCATGTTGCTATGAGTATTTGCAGAGTTGGAAATTAGTCCTAGTTTCATTCATCTGCTTCAGTGATGAGTTGTTCTTGACATGTATAGGGATACTGTCTTTATTTTCTTCGATGTGGAGAAAATCTGGATTACCTTTCTGTGTGAATTTACTTCAACATATCCTCTTGGGTGAATCCAGAGAACTCAATAGACTGGATCCACTGAAAATTTTCTGCAGTATTAACATTGTTAGATTTACCACCATTTTATTTGTATGCAGAACTCTGGTAAGTATTTTCAAAACATAATACGAATTTTTTAACAGCATCAGTCACAATGAGGCTTTACGAAAAGCATTTAAATACTTCGATGAACAAAATCCACGACAAATAACTCCTAGATGAATGAATAATCATATGATATTCACTGATTTTGACAAAGTACTTCTAAGCAATTGTTTACGTGGCCACCATCTTGCAGCATGAATGAAATGATGCGAAACCACGTGTTTTCATCATTCAAAATGGCAGACATGGCATCGCTTATGTGGCCATGCATAGGGTACACTTTGCTACTATGTGTAAATCAGCTTAGTTACTTTGATATTAACAGTTGCTTTATTGCATACATTCAATACGTAAATTGTTTTCTGTTAATTTAATTGACTGCTTCCTTCGTAGACGGAATGACTTTTTCCTTCTGAGACAGACCATTTGCAGGTCTCCCTTATGATCCAATCAAGGTTTATGGCACGGTGGTTTATGTTTTATTTATTTTTTTATTTTTTATTGTTTACCCTCATCAAGGAGATTACCATCATCCGACCTAAGTTTTAAAATTTCTTTTCTTGGACATGTTTGTTGCGAGTAAACTTTATATAGAATTTGAACACAAGTTAGATGAAGTGTATCTAGGTATACCTGGGCTTAGGCAGAGGGAGGTGTCAGAGGTGTTATATATTTAGGCACTATGTGGCTTCTGCTTGCCTGTGCAGAAGGTGTAAACAACGTTGGTCTACCGACCTAAGTTTCTATTTTTGAATTTCTTTTATTGGAAATATTTTGGCAAGTAAACTTCTTATGTTACCTAGTTGGCCCTAAATGAAAATGGTGCCAGTCGTTCATCCAGGATGGCTGCCTTGACGGCTGTTGTGAAAATCGTGTTGTCACTACTCCACCTGAATTGATGATCATTGTGACATGGGGTTTTGACCAAAAGACTTCTGATTATGTCTACTTTGTTCTAAATGAAACTGGGACCAATCTGACATCCAGTACGTCCACCACAGCAGCTAATTTGAAAATCTTAGTATCGCTAAAGAATATCAGAGATGGTTTCAACACTCAGCGGTTTAAAGGAAGAAATGGTCTTATCTTAAATTCATGGAAATTCTTTTCGCCCAGTAGAACATCAGTCCCTTCAAGGGACTCTTGTTTCGAGAAGTGTCATTATGTTTCAGGCATTAGATAAGCATATCTTGTGTCGGCCTCTGAATTCTCGTCTCTAAGTTATATAATTAAGTTTTAAATACACCTTTGAGGTCTCTTTTTTCTTTTCGCAGTTAAACTAAATAGGAAGTTAAAATTTGAAATAAATATCGATCGATTAGTGTTAGTGTGATTAGTGTATACCAAAGTACTGCTGGATATTTCATGCAGGATAAATTGTGTACAGTGAGCTATAGATGACATAGCTAAATAGGTCTGAGCGTATTGTATGCCATTAAGAGATACCTCTATCATTATCACTGTACACAGCATTTAAGAGATTGGGCTTCCTGGTTTAGTTCTTATGTATCTGCTTTTGTCAGCAGTCTGGGTGATCAGAGGTAGTCAAGCCTAATTGCTCATCCATATACATTATACATGCGGAAAAGAGCCAATTACAAATGGAACATATATTTTTATTGTTAAAATATAATTCACCCATTTTATGCTCTGAAATCTTTTCTTTTCTGCACCTTCAATAATAGTAATAATAATTATAATAATAGTGTTTTTCATATACCGACCACACAAGCTATTATTCTAAAACTTTCTATAGGTACTATGCTTCTTTTTTTTAAACAATTACCCTCTGAAAAGAATAAATTAACGGTTTTTTTCTCTCTCCCAGATATGATTTCAATTTGTCAAAAGTTAATTTGGAACGTACTTCGCACATATCAGCTTACAAATATCTGACAGACCCATGTACAATCAAGTCGCTGGTTGAGATATGTTGAAACATATACTGTTTGACTGCACTTCTAGAGGCATCAAATGGGTCACCATTGTGAGTAAAACTATAAGTGTCGTAGAGTTTTCCTGGATTATTAAAATAGGGGTCATATAAAATAATTAGGGGTCATATTTTGGGCATCTTATAAGAAGAATAATATAGATAGTTAGAGATTACATGTCATAAAGCAAGGGAGAGGAGAACTGAGGTAGATTAGGAATCGTTTACATGAACGAAAAAAAAAAAAAGAAAGAAAGAAAAAAAAAGATTGCACTGAATATTTCAAAGTTTGACATTTGTTTGTAAGCGTCGGAATGCGGCTATTTACCAGTAAGCCACTACCGAAGACTTTTCTTTAAAATTTAACTCTCTTACCAAAATGTAACCTGGTATTACTCTCTCATCTCTGTCTCGTATTTCAGATTATTCCACTCTAAAAGTTACCAGACTTTTGTAATTGATCTCAGTCATTAATAAACTTTGATGGTGCCATTGATAACCAGTACTTGCCACTGACTGTATTTGATGACAGTAGTGGCTGTCAAGCATCGGGCTGAGACAAATTGAACTTCTAGATCTATCCAGTTTTACGTCTATTCTACACACACTGGTCATTAGTACTCCGGATGGTAATGACTCCACATACTGGTGTTATTTATCGGTTCCCACAGATTCCTCTTGGTCTACTCTCTTCTCTAGTGACTGTACAGTCATTATTGACCTAATATTAGAAAATTAACACCGAGATTGAATTAATAGAGCTGTCTGGAGTTACAATAGGTCCATGTGTCGATAATGTCACGCATGTAAATAAACAATATTGGCGCTGAATGATGGGATTAAATTGGGAGTCAACTACGAAATTTTGATTTAATCCAATCACTAACAATAACACGAACAACGTGTTAGGTGCTGAAATCTGAAATAAGATTACAAGCGTTTGATTTTGTATTTCTAATACTTTTAAACAAATGAAAATAGATTTCGTGGTACAAAATAGTATTGTGTTCCTGTCTAATAAGCTCGCAAAACATGGAATTCAACCTTCGACTTGATAGCCCATGTATAAACTGCAATAATGTTACCCTATTCAAATGTATAGCCATCGGAAATTTGTGATATACTTCATTAATGACATCATCATACAACATTTTAAAAAAATATTATACGATTAATTTTTCCTTCAGTACGGAGAAAACACCAAAATAATACTGATGAAAATCCGACTTCGTAAAGGTAGTAGTATATATTTTTAATTTTTAACCATAATTAAATTGAATATGATAGCACGTCTTTTGTCTCGTGGGCGAAGCGCGCAATAAATACATAAATGATTGCAAGGACAAATTCCAATTTCAGAACCCACAAGATGTATACTTCTAAATAAATTATTAGACCAGTCATAATTGTGGGTATTAAATCACAAATTAAAAATTTACAAGATCAGTCAGATTTGGATTATTTCACAAATTAAAGCATTACTGGATCATTTCAAAACATTTCTCACAAAAAAGTTGAACATTTTTGGCAAAATAAATGTCAAGAGCAGGGCTTAGACTTAGTCCAACAAGCAAGGGTATTTTCAATGATAGAGATAATCCCACAATATATACTTTCTTGTTGCATTTTTTTATTTTTCGTTTAAAATGATCTTTGATTTTAAGATTGGGCAAAAACACAAATTAATTATCAAGTAATATTACTATTAATATTTCGAGAAATTACAAAGCGTGATTGATTAGAAATATGATTTACATATAAAATAATGATTGTACCTATAGTATACGCTGCTGTTTGGAGCACAGAACGACTTGAAATAGTTAAATGCCAGCTATGGACTTGTGTAACAACGGCATAATTTAGGTTATTATTTCACAAATTTAAAAATCACTACATACGTCAGACTATGGTGGCAAGTACACCGAAACGGAGAAAGCGAAAAAGCCAATACAAAATAATAATTTGAAATTTTTTACACACCATAAATAAAGACACAAAGATAAATTGTGATTAAGTCGACAAGTTTTAAAGAGGTGACACAACTATTTCACAAGTGTAACATAAAAGCAACAATGTCGGTATCTAGAGATAATGCTTATTTGTCCACAAGTTTGAATTGGATAAAAGTGTGGTCAAAGCTATTTACCTTCAAGAATAATATTTACGACAATAAAACGTTTAATTTGTCGATATCTAGAATAAAGCTACATACTCCAATACTTCATAAAACTTGTACATTAACATATTAATTTCAATAAACAGCAAGAAACCTCACAGCAAGATGGTTAAAACAGTGCCGTGCGAATATAACATAAATTACGTGTTTAACATAGGTAAATTAAAAAACTTTGCACTCGAATAAATTTACAGCAAAAAGATTATTCACTTCACAAGTGGAAAGAAAATTTCTCGGTTATGCAAATGATGCAGATGATGTAAATTCGAAGAAAAAAAAAGAATCTATGCACTCTTATGTTGAAATGTATGAAAAACCAATTGAGGACATACATAATGATTTCAGCTTTCAAACTGTTAGTAAGAGTTGGAAGGAAAAGAGCACAAATAATCGGAAATATACTAGTAATAGATTTGGAGAAAACGTAAATTCATAAACTGGAGAAAAGTTACCATCAAGTAAAAGGTTGAAATGATTGTTCAAAGAAAATGGTGTGGCAATTGCTGCCATTATTACAGCTTTTATGGCTATATCAACTGCTGCTCTTTCTACAGCAAATTTGGTGAAAGGTTGAGTAGGAGTTGGTGAAAGAGCAAGTGCTAATTGTGAAGATTTTGTTATGGACAATGCAGCACAGAGTCATTTATGGACAAAGTAAAAAAGGCATAAATATATTTCCAATTATTTGTTTGAGTTGCCCAAAATGTGAAGCAGCAGCAGCAATGCATGGAATTATTGGCAGTGTCATGGCTTGGCTTTTGAAATAAGCTGGACAGGTTGTTCCTTTTGGCTGATCATGTAATTTTGCTTATGCTTTACTTGGCCTGTTTGTGAGTTTGTTTGTGCTTTTCAATCAAAGGTGAAGCATTTAAGAGCATCAACTATTCAAAACCTATTTCAAAAAGTAAACCGCAGCTATTGCAACCATTTGTATCAATATAATTGATTGTTTGTTGTTTTTTATGGTCAATATTGTCGTTTATATTTGTTGTTGTTGTTGTTGTTTGCATTTTGATTTTGTTATTTTTGGTACCAGATCGTATCATCAGTTCTGCCATTAGGATTGTCATCATCATAATTCTTTTTTTTTTTTTTACAAAGTTAGAAATTAAATATGAAGTTTGTAAACCCATTTTACTAACTCTGGTATCACTTTGATTTGTTAAATGCCAGTAGAAAATCCCACAACCAGGTGTTGCTATCAATACTGCCCAATTTTAACAGATTTTGCTAAAATCTCATATCACAAGGTGCTCAATATCTACCAACTTCTTTTTTTTTTTTTTTGCTGTGATCTTGAATACATAAATAAAATAAATGTGTAATGGTCTGTATGTACAAAAAGTGAGTTTCGATCTAGAAAATGTTTTTAGTATATATTTCATAATGATATATTGAAATGTACCAGTGGGAGAAAATTTAGATAGTCATAGTGGCGATACTACTTTTATCGTCACTTTTTGTACTACTTTATTTATTCCATATTAGGTAATATATCTGCACTTATGTACGTTGGATTCTCATCACACTCATAAGCATGTTTGAAAACGATGGAGAAATTGGGAATAGATGAGTGTTGATTTCAAACCAAAATTAAATGACAATCGAAATTTGGGTGCAGCGTATGTTACCGAACTACAAACTTGCCAAGACCATACAATTCATGTTCGAATGCAGAAATAAACAAAATAAAGAAACAGAATCCTTATAGGTAAACTCGCTATATTTAAAAGCTTTTGTTTAAAGGAGTTACGCTCTGAAATCTGTCGGATATGACCGCTCTGTGATTAGTCTATAATAACTCCATCACAAAAATATTCACTGTATTAATCCGCGCAAGAAATGCATTAACCAAAAAAAATCTCAAAAACAAAATAAACAATTTGGAGAATTATATGTCGGAGTTATATTTGTAAATAGTCAATGTTCTAAATTATTGCATAATTTCGGAACTTCTTTTATCGGTTAGCAATGTCGCCGATAATCGCATTGACACAGAATTTAAAAAGAAAAATCCATGCAAATGGACGGCATTTCCATCGACAAAACTATGATAAAAGAAAGTCTGTGGTTTTTGTTTTTAGTAGTAGTATAAGGAAATATTTCACTCGTTAAGTGGAAACATTTTGTATTGTCAAGAGTGGCGATGTTTCCAATTCACTCGTGATATATTTTCTTTTATCTACTCAAAAAGGTAGATATCCTCTATATCTCGTGCAAAACGTTTGGTGTTGGATATATATGGATTAACGTTTCGATTTAATTTAATTAAATCAAACTGAGTTGTAGAACAAACTCAGGTGCTGCACGCATTACTTTGGAACTATAGCCTATCATGTTAGGACTGTTTATTACATTAGAACTAGAGACCTATTATATTAGGACTGTTTATTACATTAGGACTAGAGACCTATTATATTAGGACTGTTTATTACATTAGGACTAGAGACCTATTATGTTAGGACTGTTTATTACATTAGGACTAGAGACCTATTATGTTATGACTGTTTATTATATTAGGACTAGAGACCTATTATATTAGGACTGTTTATTACATTAGGACTAGAGACCTATTATATTTTTCTAGGGTCTAAACAGGTAGTATTTTAGCTATGACTGTACCTAAAGTATCCATTATTTAGATTCAGATTATTCATGCGAATTGGCTTTACACAAATTCATCTAGCCTCTATTTACTGTTTTTCCACATTCACGTGTAATTCACAGTCGACTTTTCTCTCTCTAATTTTTTCATTTCCCCCACTGTTATACCATTTTAGTCTCGTTTTGATTTTCTCTGGTGTTTTGTATTTCCTTTGACATGTCATATACCATTTTCTCTTCTGTTTTGTATTTCCTTTGACATGTCATATACCATTTTCTCTGGTGTTTTGTATTTCCTTTGACATTTCATATACCATTTTCTCTGGTGTTTTGTATTTCCTTTTACATGTCATATACCATTTTCTCTGGTGTTTTGTATTTCCTTTAACATGTCATATACCATTTTCTCTGGTGTTTTGTATTTCCTTTTACATGTCATATACCATTTTCTCTTCTGTTTTGTATTTCCTTTTACATTTCATATACCATTTTCTCTGGTGTTTTGTATTTCCTTTTACATTTCATATACCATTTTCTCTGGTGTTTTGTATTTCCTTTTACATGTCATATACCATTTTCTCTGGTGTTTTGTATTTCTTTTTACATGTCATATACCATTTTCTCTGGTGTTTTGTATTTCCTTTTACATTTCATATACCATTTTCTCTGGTGTTTTGTATTTCCTTTTACATTTCATATACCATTTTCTCTGGTGTTTTGTATTACATGTCATATACCATTTTCTCTGGTGTTTTGTATTTCCTTTTACATGTCATATACCATTTTCTCTGGTGTTTTGTATTTCTTTTTACATGTCATATACCATTTTCTCTGGTGTCTTGTATTTCCTTTTACATTTCATATACCATTTTCTCTGGTGTTTTGTATTTTCTTTTACATTTCATATTCCATTTTCTTCTGCTACATTTGCAAACATTTTACAACTGATTAGCGCTGCCTTCGGTACGATTCTATCATTATTTTTGTATTTTAATTTCAACTAATACAGATTTCAAATTAAAGTTGCGTAGGAACAATTTGATCTTAAAGATCATTATATCTACGGACTGTACAATGTGTGCTGAATTTTATTTCATAAATATGTTGTACAATATCGCCCAGATCAACTGATTTTTGGTTAATTTTGTGGTAATTCTTTGTGCCGGTGACATAGGGTTTTTATAGATCTGTTGACAATGTACATTGTTTAACTTTTGTAATGGAAAAATACATAGTGGACTGTATACTTGCAAGAAATTTAAATGTCCCTATGATTGCATCAACATTTATGTGATTATCGCTACCTCCTATTTGCTAAACCACTCATAAACTAACATGAAATTTGTTTCATTCTATCCGTTCTTGTCGCTTTTTGGAGATGTAGTTGAAGTCAACTTCATATATTTGGATGTTATCTCTGTTCGTTTCCACTTTGATGTTATTTATTAAATGCTGGGGCATTGTATAGATTATTGTTGCCATGATTTTCATGTGTTGATTTTTGATGTAATTTTTATTTCCTGCTGGTTGTGTGATGAACACAACTTCAGGTATCATGCATGTTATAACTCATTCATGTTATAATGCTATATCGTTTGGGTTTTCTTTTCCTGCATCGGTCACATTGTAGAAACTATTTCGTTATCTATAAAAGACTAGAAGTTTTAATTCTCTTTAATACTTCTAAGTTGTTATTTTTTGCCATTTGCTTTAATGGTATAATGTTTACAGCCGATTCACAACAGTTAATTTTCATGTCATAACTGCCTGATATTTGTCTTAGCAACTGGACTTTCAGGACAGCAGTTAAGATGTCTTGAAAACTCTTATTTGTCAGTCATTTGAATCGGTATAAAACATCCAGTGAATATTTTGTGCCAGATAACTTGTCTTTGGGTTTCTGTTTGAAATCTAACTATGTTTTCCAGAAATTATATATCTTTTTTTCTCCAATAATTGCAAATGGACATTGTAACATTTTCGAGATCTTCAAATTATGCTGTAAATTAAGCAGAATACATATTTGTGTATTTAACTACATTAAGCATGTGGTTCTTGACAGCTCCGTACTGCACTGTTTTAACCAATTTGTATTAGGGCTGATGCTGCTTATTTCAATGTTATCGTAAAGTAATGTGTACATCTGCATCTATTCTAATGCATTGAGGTATATATTATTTGATGAATACTCTCAACAAATTACTACTTTTATTCTCTTGAATGTTATTATTTTACACAGTAGCGTTGGTCACACAAATAGGCAATATCTCTAGACACTGATATTGTTGCTTTTTTGTCAAAGTCGTTAAATATTTATATCACCTTTTTAAAACTATTGTATTTATCAAAATGCAGCTTTGTGCCAATAATTACGATGTGTAAAACATTTCAAAGTATCATTGTGTGTTCACACCGTCTTTCAGAGCACTAACCGTCTAAGCCTGTCTGGTATACTAATTTTTCATTTCTGAAATGATATCCTTAATTATGTCATTTTTATACAGATCGCTAATTGACATGCAACTATTTTAAATCGTGCTGTGCCGCGAATAGCAGCCTGTAACTTGTAAAGAATCATCATTTGTTATGTAAATATTGCATCTGGCAACATCTTATTTCTGATCAATACACCCTTGGCAATTTCTGTAATTATTAATGGTACTATTATTTGAAAAATACGTTTTGTTTCTTCTCAGTCGTAACAATAAAATACAAATATGAAAATATATGTTATGACATTATATATCACTGAGTACATTTTTTGCTAGATAGTCCAAGCTTGGCCGTTGATATCAATTTTGCCATTTTTTGTTGTTGTGAGAAATGTTGTTTTTTTGTGGGGTTTTTTTTTTTCTTTCTTTCTTTTCTTCAAAATGGTCTAGTAATGTTTCACTTCTGGACATACTCAATGTATGTAGTCGTATTAAATGTCACTAAGGAACAGAATTCCCAAACTGTATACTACTCGCAGCAATTACCGGTAATACAGCTTTTATCGTGTTTTTATCAGCTTACACGATTCACTAGGATAAGGACATTCAATAAAAGGTTTTTCATACAGTAATCAAGACAGTTTCTGATATTAGGTTGTATATAGCATTCATTTACAACAATCAACACTGACGCCCCACCAACCCACCACCAACTTCCTCCCTTTTTGTAACCGATGTCGTCATTACGCAAAACAGCAGATATCTCTATTGTGGCATACTTGTCATTCCTTATTTCACGTGAACAATATTCCACAGAAACATGACAATATTATATAGTAGCTTCAAAATTAATTATTTATTGCATGACAACCATTTGCCATTTGTTTTTTTGTTGTTTTTTTTTTTTTTTTTTTTTGGGGGGGGGGCATGTTTCGTGGTCCCAAAGAGACTAATAAACTTTAAAAATGAATTAAAGTTTTCTCATAATTGTGTTGATGCCATTTATGTATTTTCTTCAAATTAATTAAGGTAGCTTATGACAACAGGCGTAAAGTTAAAGTAATTAAAAATAGTAAATATAACAATATTTAGCTGCTCTTAATGACTGGGGGTAAAATACAATACGACAGTTAAATACTGCATATAAATACTTACATCACACAGAAAGAAAAAAAATATTCTCGCCATTCTAATTCACGTCCAGTAAGAAGAAGAAAAAATAAAAAGACAGACCTTCTAGCATGCGTGTATTCTATTCTCAATATGGTATAAAATATTGTGAGTTGTTAAGTTTTCAACTAGAAAAACATGATGAAAAACTGAATCCTCTTTGTAACCTCGCTGACACCTATGCTTTATGTTTAGCACACATTTAATTTAATTACATATGACCTGTAGTGCATGCTGATTTTATTGTATTTTATTGGGGGGGGGGGGGGGGTAGGGTACGGTACAGCAACACTTTGAAGGTGAAATCGTGGCGAGGTAAACAAAGTTAAATGCTTTGTCCAAGGTCACACAACAGTAACCGATTGCTGTCTCAAGTGTGTGTTTATGATAACTGAGTGAATATCTGCAACCAACTTTTTTTAATTTTTTAATCATAGAAGTTAAATAAAGCAGTCTGCGATGTAAACATTAGCTACCATTCCTTTGGGGCAGGGATATGGTAATTTAACAATATTGTTTTGCGACTTGTTATGTATATATGTTTTTGATTAGAGGGGATAAGCATATTTTGATAGGACTTCCTTAAGAAAATATCCGGTAGTGAAGTCAATGACCGGGAGAGATTAATTTTGCTCGGGAGCTATCGAGGACAGGTGATAGATCTCCATATGTTTTGTATTGCCCTCTTTTCATAATTCGATAGAATGTATTGCGCGCTTTCCAATTTGAATAATAAAAGAACTTTTTTTTAAATAACTGCCAGTTGCACTATTGGTAGGGCATCTACCTCTTTAAGTCATTCTAATGAGAAATGTTTATTGATCGATTTCTCGTCAGTTTAATTTGTGTCGGTAACCGTGTTTAACTTAAGTGAAGTCGAAAGTATTCAATGTTGGATTAGTTACCGGATATATTGACCAAGCGATTGCTTAAATAGATGGAATATCATTTTCTTGAAATTAAACCGCATCAAATACAGGTCTAGAAAAAACGTATATATCGACCATTTCGCTATCTTCCCTCCTGAACCCAAGTCCCCAACTACTGTCGACAACACTATTTGCACCCAAAACCAGATTATGTGCATCGAGTTCTACATAAAACTGCAAGTATTTGGTTAAGTTGTTCAGCAGAACATACAAGCCCAGTCTATCAATGCGGTGCTGACCCAATTTTTGACACTGAGAGCTTGTTTACGCTCCAAGAAAGGTTATTTGTGAAAGTAGAACGTGACCTGAGCAGCTGAGCTTTTTCCCTGACAATAATATCTTGTTATTGAAGCTAACTGTATGCATAGTCAATAACTTTCCCGCCTCAAAATACTGCCGTGGCCGCCCTAAACAGGACCGTTAAAACCCAATCAATAACAACCCTTTACGGGTCTTAGTCAATCAGCAATTTGGATATTGTTATGAGTGATGTTTCCACGTGAAGTACGCAACGGAAAGAAAAAACACAGTCGGCTAAATTAGGAGAGACTCGAGCAAGATGACCACATCATTGTTGTGTAACTTTTCTATAGAGACCACAAGACGAATTTGTATACTTATTTATTTTTTTATTTTATATACATGTATTAACCATAGGATCAGTTTTATATACAAAGGACCCAATGTACTAAGAGAAAATATTGAAATAAAATAATAAAACAGTTGGAAGTTCTAAGTAAAATTAGTAGCGAATACACTGACATCATTTTCTTTGTCAGAATGGTTATCTGAATATAATTTGCAAAGGAATAAAATGTAGTTGCATTGAAATAATCTCTGCCTTACTTAATTAACAAAACATACTCTTTCCTTAATACTGTATCAATTTTAAATAATATAGAATGTAGAAGAGTTGTTGTGATGTAACGCTTTATTGAGCTTTGATATCACTCAGTGCTGTTGGTTAAATCACAACAAACACTCTGGACATTCTGAGACATTTAAAATGTGCAAAATATTTTAAAATTACAATTTCGCTCAATTATTAACAAAAACAAAACAAAATCTTGGTAACCTTTCTTAGGCCTGCATTATTACATCTTAATGCATTTCAAGATTCTATCACGTGCTACATGTTGCATGTTGTGTTTGAGGCGTAGACCCCAAGATAAATCTCATCTAATCACTTCTAGAGATTTTCCCTAATGTTTGCTTTTTAAAATCTGTTGGTAAATAACCCCGGCAAGGACAGTTTAGTTTAGTATACATCTCCAACACTCCCAAATCCAGTCCAGTACTGTTAGAATTGGAGATTGATAGTTACCAGCTGCAGAGGTTAGTAATACATCTGAACATTAAGCTGAGTGTAAAATGTATGGCTTAACAGATGTAATTCAATATTATAACACAAGAACAGCCTTTCACTGTTCAGCAATTATTTTCCTCTTGATCACCAATTAACATTAAATTTTATGTAAACAATTGATACTACTGTCAGAAAGAAATTTAAAGTTAATATTTAAAAAGCCAAATCTTTCAGTCTGGTCTGATAGCAGAAGTATTTTTATGAGAGTTTCTTTATTGATTATTTTTTATTTAGTTAAGAAAATTAAAGAAAGCATTTGACATATTTTATGTTTGAAAAAATTGTGATATTGATTGAAATTTTCATAATACTTCTGTGGGGTTTAATTTTAAGCTGATATAGATTTCTGCAACATAAATATGAATAATAAAGTAATAACAGAAAAAAAGCTGACTGCCCAACTATAATAAAAATCCAGATATTTATCCTTCTACCCATTAACCAAAAACTTAAATGAAATTCTGGAGTACGTGTTGTTTTGTCCATCAATAACAGTCAAATAATTATCACACGGCGAGTGATATAATTTGTGTTTGTGCGCTTGGGAATTGGGTCACATAGCTGCATTCTTAGTTCATGGCATATTTATTCACAGACATTGTATAATTATAGTTTATCCTTGTCAACATATTATTCTCCGTGTAATTTCATCATGTCTGTTTTGTAACAAAATTCAAACTTCCTGATATCCACTTTATACAACTGAAGATTTCATTCATGGTCTTCCATCTACTAAAACGAACCCTATAACTCTATCCCAAACTGAGCTCACTGACTGAACTGCATAACTAACTGACTAATTGATTAACGGACCGACTTTCTATGATGCTCATATTTTGATTTACGTCGTTTATCGTCAGTTACTATCACTTACAAAAACTTGAAAATGTGCGCTTTTGCGCAATATTTAATTTGGGTTGAACCGTATTTTTTTTCTTCCCGCAGCACTTGCCAAAATGAGTAAATCGCATGAAATTATAAAGTTATAGAGTTGTCAAACTTTCCTACAAATGCAGCTTGATAATGTTGGTAACCAATATAAGGCATACGTTACCTTTAATGTTTTCGTGATCTTAATCAACTTTCTAGGACGTATTAAATTTCGTCAATTATACAAGTTTTACAGACTGTAACCAATATTATTCAGGCAATTTAAATATTTAAATAGTTTTAATTATCGTCGAAAAGAGTTTTCGGGGGTCGGATTGAAAACTCTCTGTTAGCCTCTTTAGTGTAGGTGGTCCCTGGTGACTACTCCTCTTGGCTGATTCCAGGCGGCGTTTTTATCACCTTAATCCACCATGGTTTCGTCACGTTCCTCTCTGCTACTATTATGGAGGGAAAAATAATTATTAATACGATTGATTATATAAAAAAGTTTTGCTTTCAATGAAATATGATGATGTGTGCATTAATATCGTTGAGGAACACAAGAGTCATTTACTTCTTTCTCTCTCTCTCTCTCTCTCTCTCTCTCTCTCTCTCTCTCTCTCTCTCTCTCTCTCTCTCTCGATGTGGATGGGTAATTCACACCTATACGCCATGTACACAATCAAATCTGACCACTGAGTAAAGCTGAATCTTTTAATTACGACCCCTCAATTTTGGTTTTGCATTTGGTATATTCAAAGATTTAAATTTATGAATTATGCAAATTATGAATAGAGGGAACTGACTTAATGGAACACTGAGGTTCCTCATGGATGTCTTTTACTGTCGTTGCATTGGAAGATTTCGCGGGAAAGTAATCTACAAAATGGAAAGAAGACTATATACATTTATTTTGCTCCGTCGGTTATGGCGTGTACTACATCTTCACGATGAGCAAACCTCAACAATTATTTGCTTAGACTCCAGTCTGAAGAAGATTCTCCACGAGATAACATTTATAAACAATCAAAAGACGAAAAAGAGATAAATAATGATAATGTAGCAGGCTTCAGTGAGTTTCCGTCTAAGATTACGGGTTGAAAGAAAGTTAATCAGGCAAGAAATCCAAACAGATCTCTGTATTGTTCATCTGTAAAACGACATTCTCTCCATTTGTTAATTGTTTATCTTGTTATCACCAGTTGTAACAAAAAAAAGTTACTTTTCTCAATCCCAACTCAGATGTCAGATTCGTAGACATAGCAGATGCAAGATTACAACTGGCGCGAAAAAAACGTCAGATGATTATAGTATTTTGGTAGTAAATGTACAATGTACACTGGACCTGGAGATCATAAAACTTCAAGCTCGAATGTGAGATTGAGTTTCCACTAAAAGCCAACCAGAAACAACTTTTCAAAAGTTACATCATTTGTGATTGTTCGAAATAAAATTTCATCTTAAAATTTAAGCTCAAGAGTTGTATGATTACCAAGTCTAAAGCCATACGAAATGATGCGGAAATGTTTATATTCTATCTTTACAACGTTGAAAATACAGGAAATAAGATAAGATCTGAAATTACATCACTTTCACCCTGTACAACAATATATTTGAGAACATTAGAAATCAGTGTTCCTTTTCTTAAAATGTATTCTCAACTTCAAACATAACGTAAGTGCGAGGAAGGGAAAACTTTTACAGTTATCTTCTCAGTTATAATTATTCGTCCGTCCTAGCATATATGGCTGGTTAGAACTTTGGAATTGCCCCCTCATTAGTCAAACTTTTATTTAGTTTAAGTATTTATTCTGAAAGAGATTTTTCTTTTTTGCAAATCTAATCTAGATTTATTGTGAGGTTCCTCTTTCTTCTAAACCTAGTTCCCAAATTGTCGTGTTCTTAGGGTTTCAGGTCCGTACTCCCCTCCCTTCAGGTATTGCCTGTTGGGCGAGTTTCCTTTCCATTTTCCCTAGATGAATTGTCAATTTAGTGTGACCCTTGCCAATGGGGTCTAAGTTTGTTGATCAAAGATTTGAGTTTTCTTTTTAGTTTTTGAAATTTTGAATTTTTTGTTTATATGTTGGTGTTTTCTGTTTAAGGTATTTATTTACTTTGGCATATGCATCGAATTTCTATAGTCTAGTTAGTTTAGATTTTTTATTTTGTGGGTGCATGTATTTGCTGTTAGTTTTTGTTAGGATTTTTAGTATTATTTAATGTTAAGTTTGTGATATTTCATTTGGTTATACATGATAGTACATTTGCTAGGATTTTTAGTATTATTTAATGTTAAGTTTGTGATATTTCATTTGGTTATACATGATAGTACATTGGTTAGGCATTTTTGTTAAATGTTGTTATTTTGGTAATTGTTATTGTTATTTTTTTTTTAATTATTATTATTTTTATTTTTTCAATCTCTATTTTTTTTTTTTTTATCATTTCTTCCATGTTTGTTGAAGTGGCGATATGATCTTTCGTTTCGTTTGATTTGGTTGGTTCGATCTTGGTGGTATTTCTTCGTCAGTGGAATAGTTGGTTGTGTTGTAGTCCAGTTTATAGAAGTCAAACTCTGTTTCTTCCTTTTGCACTTTTGGTTTGTCGTTCCTTTTCCTTTCCAATTCTGGTTCTTTTCTTTGCATCTTCTTCCTGTTGTTCCTTCCCTTTCCGGCTTGCTCTTTGATCGGTAAATCTTTTTTATTTTCCGGGGAAGGGTCTGGTGTTTCAGCTATGTTTGCGTTTTCCCCTTCTTCTGTCTGTGCGTTTTCCCCTTCTTCTGTCTGTGCTACTTCTTGATTTTTGTCCTGGTATTTGGATCCATGTGTTTTTTCTTTAGTAGTTTTTTTCTTTGGAAAAGTTGTTAGTCTTTCAGATTCTCTTTCTTTCCTTTGTATCTTTGTCCTATTGTTTCTTCCCTGTGAAGGGTCTGATATTTGGGGTATGTTTGTGTTTTCCCCTTCTTCTGGTCGTGCTGGTTCTTTATTTTTGTCCTGGTTCTTATTCTCATGTGCTGTTTCTTTAGAGATGGTATTTTTCCTTGGGAGTGTTGTTAGTTCACTCATGAATGTCTCTTTATATGATTGTGTCTGTTCTGTTTCCATTTGGTGTTGTGTTTCTTGTGCTTGTCACCTCTTTGGGCTGTGCCCCTTTTCTCCGCACTTGTAACACTTCCTGTGATGTATACACCCTATATACCACGACTTTACCTTAAAGCCGTGGATATAGAAGAAGGGTGTAATTCGCTCTTCTGTTCCTTGCTCCATGGTGAAAATTCTTTGTCCAGTTTGTATCATCGGATAGTCCTTGTACATTTCCATTTTGGCTGTTTTTACTTCTAGTTTGAATTTTTCCTTCATTCTTTTTGTTGTCTCGTTTAGTGGTATTTCTATGGGGACGCCTTGTATATGTACATCCACGTATTTGATCTTTATCTCCCTTTCCAGGTCTTTTGCCGCTCTTACTGACGCCATGTATTGTCCAATCTGGAGTTCGCTTCCATACCATAGTTTTCCTCCTTTTTCTTTCGGGTGAAAGGTGTATACACCGTTTACATCATACGTAAGAGCTTCGATTTCAGTGCTCTTGATATTTGTTTTGGTCAGGGCCTCTGATATCTCTCCATATGTTGTAGATTCTTTTGCCACTATTTCTTGTGCTCCCAGGCGTCTGTGCGCCACGAGCTTCTTGATCTGACCACTTCTCACTATTTCAGTAGCGAAGTACTGTGACAGTGAATGCATTCTTCAGGTTTGCAGTATTTGTTTGAATAAAGCACATATAAGATCACTGTAGTAAGTGTTCTTTAAATATTTCACACAATAATATTCACAACAATGTTATTCACAAAAATATTTCAAATAGTCATATCATATTATATTATGAGTTCATTTAATTTTCTTCAAATGTTCTAATATTCTAGCGATATATTACATCAATACTTATCTAAGGATGTCTACCGGAGTCTCCAACAGGTACCATCCTTAGTTTTATATAGTTGTAACTTGTAGTTGTAATTGTTCGTTTCACTTCGCAAACAGACACTGAATAGTTAGCCTGCAATCATCCAGTGGAGTAGATGACTCTGATTTGTATCCAGCTACTCTAATTAATAGTTATACTATTAGGCCTAAGTCCCACCCAGTTCATTTGCATAGAAAATACATGCATGTACAAAATTTTAATATTTTACAGACATATTTCTCTTGTAAAAGGCAAGCTAAATTTGGGTTTAATCCAATCAATACTTTGCGTTATCAAAGCTCAAAGCTACTATATATCCTTCGCATTTTAGTCCACTTTGTGCCAACCAATGCCCCTACATCGTGTACCTGTGTTATGGCACAATGTACAGTAACTTAAGCCAGGCTACCTATATAGACCGCCTATTGGTCAAAGGTAAAGAGACAAGAAAGTGCTAAGGCTGATTGATATGGTTGAACAAATAATTAAAGTCTGGTTCATATATAATAGGGGATGTCATTTTCTTTAGTACATGAATAAACACGTACCTGTTTGTATTTTATTGATTTTGTATACAATTATTATTGATTATATAATAAAATTTTAATATTAGAAATAATTGAGTACACGTATAATCACGTACACGTTTGTATTTTATTGATTTTTGATACAATTATTATTGATTATATAATAAGATTTAAATATTATAAATACTTCCTTTTTAATTAGAAAAATATTCTTTTTTTCAAAACTGCAAATAATCCGTCAAGAAAGTATGCATTGTGAATGTATAGTGACTAAATGGCATTTCCATGTATGTTTAATGATGGAATTCCTGAAGCTGAAGGTTAACTGTAACAAAAGCAACAGTCATGTTACAAAGAAATCCATGTCTTTTGTTTGCAAAGACACTTTGTATACTAGGAGTTCATTAGATTTATGTAGAAAAATTGTTTATTTAGAGAAACTATTCTCGTTTTGAACAAAAGATCTGGCTTTATAGAATTTGGCGAATTCATCGCAAATGTTAAATAAGGAAAATTGCAACTGCATTTAAAAACATTCACCAAGTGTCTGTAAAAATATTTTCTTCTTAAAGTCAGGAATCTATTATACAGAGGCCGCCAGTTAATAATGAATTATAGCTATGAAAAAGATATATTTAGCAGTTTTTTCTTGTAATTATTTAATTGTGCTGTCATAAGTAAACTGAACGCAATGTAAACCTACATGAGACTTTATAATTTGCAAAAATAAAAAAAATAAAAAAATAAAATGTTCATTCATTTGTCATCAGTCACGGTGGTCAGAGGTGGTCAAGCGTAATTGTCAACCTGTCGATATGTGCAGAACAGACATTTGTATTCCTGCTCTGTTTTGTTCTGAATGAAATACATTACATACTGTTTTCTTGTTTTAAATATTATTGATCCATTTTATGCTATGAAATTTGTTGCTGCGCGTTCGGGTAAATGGTGCCTATAATATGCAGACATTGTAAAACTATTCTAAAACACCCTAAAAGCATCAAGCTTCTTTTGTTTAAGCAGTTACCTTCTGAAAAGATGAAATAGATATTATCCACTGACAGAGAAAATTTCCATTTGAACACTTTATATCTTTTCATATCAATCGTTATATGCAAGTACATTTGCACTATTGTGTCAGACTCAACTTGAGTGTCCCTGATATATTATTTAAATTTGAGTGTCCCTGATATATTATTTAAATTTGGGTGTCCCTGATATATTATTTAAATTTGAGTGTCCCTGATATATTATTTAAATTTGAGTGTCCCTGATATATTATTTAAATTTGCTTTGATGCCCAACACAGAACACTTTTAGATATCTTTCCAACCCTTGTTAACTCAAGTTGTTAGATGAGATGTTTTGAATCAAATACTGGCTGAACTTGTAGAGACGTCAAACTGGCCCACATGTGTATGGCCACCATGTGTATGGCCACCATGTGCATGACCATCATATGTATGGCCACCATGTGCATGACCATCATGTGTATGACCACCATGTGTATGACCACCATGTGTATGGCCACCATGTGTATGACCATCATGTGTATGGCCACCATGTGTATGACCATCATGTGTATGGCCACCATGTGCATGACCATCATGTGTATGACCATCATGTGTATTGCCATCA
The DNA here is from genome assembly GCA_029931535.1 of Margaritifera margaritifera. Lineage (NCBI taxonomy): Eukaryota > Metazoa > Mollusca > Bivalvia > Unionida > Margaritiferidae > Margaritifera > Margaritifera margaritifera. Next base: position 4,713,991 of record JAQPZY010001594.1, read on the forward strand.
TGTGTATGGCCACCATGTGTATGACCATCATGTGTATGACCATCATGTGCATGACCATCATGTGTATGACCATCATGTGTATGACCACCATGTGTATGACCATCATGTGTATGACCACCATGTGTATGACCATCATGTGTATGACCACCATGTGTATGACCATCATGTGTATGACCACCATGTGTATGACCATCAAGTGTATGACCATCATGTGTATGGCCACCATGTGTATGGCCACCATGTGTATGACCATCATGTGTATGACCATCATGTGTATGACCATCATGTGTATGGCCATCATGTGTATGGCCACCATGTGTATGACCATCATGTGTATGACCATCATGTGTATGGCCACCATGTGTATGGCCACCATGTGTACGATCATCATGTGTATGACCATCATGTGTATGACCATTATGTGTATGGCCACCATGTGTATGGCCACCATGTGTATGGCCATAGCCACTTCATAGTTGTACCAAGATTAATCAAATAAGCACAGAGGTCACATTTCAGGCACCATCTTGGAGCAGAAGAAAGATGGAAGATCACATGTCGGAGAGCAAGAGAAAAGAGCTGAGGTAAAGTAGTAGCAGTTTGCAGGAGGAAAGATGATTACTATAACATTGTATAGAGTAAGTTTCAATTCTTAGTAAATGTCGTCATCCTGCATTAATTAACAACCAAGCGTGTACGGAAAACCTTTTAAACATTTATATTCCTTACTACAAGAGTTGCCTGAAAATACTGTCTCATCTGTATCTCGCTTTTCAAATTACTTTGAATTACACAATATACGGAAACTTTCCAACTTTTTTTAAAAACTCAATTTGTAACTTAACTCTTATATTCCACTGCTTTTGAAACACGAGTCCAACAGTTTTCAATCTTATTTTGATGCGTGTAACGAAAATTACTTACGTTTTATCGTTTCGTTGATAGCTATCATTTGTCATAAGTTGTCAATTAGGCCGATGGTCGTTGTCAAACATCATGCAGAGACAATATAAAATTTAAACCTGTCCAGGATTACCGTTTACACTTGCGTATAATACGATACCATCTGCAAACTGCATAGACCCAGATCTGGGTCTATGCAGTTTGTCAGGACTAATCAGTAGAACAAACAACACATACCCTGATATGCCGGCGCATTATGCGAAGACAGATCAGGGTCTATGTTTTTAGCATCTGGACACGGAGTATAAGCGAGTATATACGGTAGGTCTATTTGATAATCTAGAGCTGTAGTGGTCTTAAGCACTACAGATTGTAATGACTTCCCATAATTTGTTATTTCCCGGTTCTCGGTTCCCACAATGCACTCACGGTTGCCACAGGCTAAGTCTGTTGGGTGTGCAGCCATTATCTGATGGATATTAAAAATTTAACCGTAATACTGAACCAACAAACGTGTCTGCGGTTACATCTAAATACAGGATATTTCTGTAGTTGTGTGCTCGTCATTTCTTAGTCCACGTAAATGATATAAATCAGAATGGTCACTCTAAGGAACGTTAAGTAGTAGTTTGAAAATTGCAGATTTCCTTTTGTAATAATCATTTCACATTTCTTAGTGTGTCAAGTGGTCCTTCAAGAGACTTAAAGAATTTTGAAAATAAATTCAGTCCCGAATTTCCGTCGGTTTATATATCTAATTGATGTGATATTTTGTATAATGGAATACCTTATTAAGATGTTATGTTATGTCTGCTCTTCTAAATAGCTAAGGCTGGTTATAATAGTCTGGCGTAAATTTAGAGTAACTGAAAGCAAATAAGATAGTAATATTGCCTCCTATATAGGTTAAAATAGCAATTGTTGAGTACAAGTTTTACTGGATGGCATACATTCTTGAATTTTAAACTAAAGAGACAACAGATTTGTTAATGGAGACATTCATAACCTTATTCTATGTGACTTATCTCTGTAAAAAGAACTACTTTGACACTTAAACTTTGCTTCTAAAACATGTTTGGCGCAGAGATATATGAAATGTAATGCAGGCTGAGATATATGGGTATTTTGAGAAAATCGAATTAACATCTGCAGCAAACGTTTTGTCAACGAAGTTTCATAGAATCTATTGAAAGCAAACTTTAAGGACAGGGATATGGTGATGTAACGAAAGTGGATAACATTGTCTGCTTCCTTTGTATGTATATATTTGGGTGAAAAGAGCTCCTATTTCCTGAGGAAAATATCTTGTTTTTAAGTCAATAACCGAGAGAGATTAATTGGGTGGAGCGGGGTTTACAGGAGCTTTTGATAAAGACCTCTTTATCATGTGTGTGTGTGTGTGTGTGTGTGTGTGTGTGTGTGTGTGTGTGTGTGTGTGTGTGTGTGTGTGTGTGTGTGTGGTGTAGCCCTAATGTAGTTAACAGGAAGAATTTCCTCCTGCATTTTCCATCTTGATGAACAATTATGCAAAACAACCTTTTTATTAACAATTAGATCTTTATTCGCGGGTTATTGACATCTCCAGGACTACCTAATTCGAGTTATTGACATCTCCAGGACCACCTAATTCGAGTTATTGACATCTCCAGGACTACCTAATTCGAGTTATTGACATCTCCAGGACTACCTAATTCGAGTTATTGACATCTCCAGGACTACCTAATTCGAGTTATTGACATCTCCAGGACTACCTAATTCGAGTTATTGACATCTCCAGGACTACCTAATTCGAGAGGAATTTTCTCGAAAGCTTAAAGTGTTACAGTAGCACTGTTCACATACAGTACTTACACGACGCCAAAGAAAAACCCCATGTGATCAGGCTTTAGTTTAAAATCGATTCATTTAATTTCTCTGACGTTAAGTCAAGAAAAAACATTAACATCTAGATCATTCCCCATCATGAACACATTTACCCAACTTGTATCGACAGCAATAATAGCCTTCAGAAACAGGTCATGTGTGCCGTGCTTTAAAGAAATACCAGTATGTTTTTGATTCGTTCAGCAAAACAAGGCTAAATACTGTATTGTATAGCTTACCGTCTGTGCTGACCCATTTTTAATTTTGATATGCGATCTTGTTTATATGCCCAGTTTTGGGTAACTTGTAATAGGAAAACGTGACGTCAGCTTAAGTGACAACGAGTCACTCTGTGTATACATATCACTTCCCGTCCAAAATATTGACACCATCCTCGAAATAAAAACAAGGGAGATAACTATCGACATAGGCATATTCTTCATCATTGAAACTAAGCCATGCATAAAGGACAAACAAATTTGAACCTAAACGACGGATAAAAATATTAAGTTTTTTGAGACTGCTAGTCTCGCGTAGCAATCGCATGAATTACACCTGTCTGTAAATATAATACCATTAAATGCCATAGGATGACAAACCAATTTCAACCTGTTCACTTGACTTGCTTAATCATAGATTGGTTAAATTAAAAGATGATTCAAACAGGGTGACCACACCTTTTCCAGCAATTTGCGCAAATCTTCAATTATGCCTTCTTGCTTTACAAGAAAGAGCATAAAAACAAGTCTTGACACTTGTATTATATATGAAGCATTGTATCAATTTTATTTACGAAGAATCAAATATTCAGAAACGAAAATGGTCGGAAAACTATTAGAGGAAAACGAAGCACCATTTCCATCACCTGTGCTTAATCCAAGCCAAATCGACAAAATTTGCTTGTCTGGCGCAAATTCAATTCCGCAACGAATATTCTGTATTTTGCAGAACCAGGATTTACTGCAGATATTTAATACCTGGTTAAGTATAATACATTCATTACGAGATACAACGAAATTCCCGTATATTTCTTTTCAAAGTTATATCAGCATACAGACAACGTTTCTATCGGTTTACGAAACTGAACAGAATAGTTCTGCATCTACACTCTGCTTATAGTTCTGCTTCCAGTATATTGACTAATACAGATTCCTCAAGTCTTGTCACAAAATTTTCAGATGATACGAATCAGTGATGATAGAATGGTTCTCGCACAGAAACTTGGAATCTTATGGTAGAGCTGACGAGAATTTTGATTGCGGCAATAAGATTTCTTCAGATCGAAGAGATTATTTTTTATCTCCTTTTAAAACATGGTTAAAGCATCACTTGATATACATTTATATACTATCTTCCCTTTTCTTATATTCGCATTGTAGCAGGTAAATATTGGGATCAGTCTTGTCTGTCCATGTGTCCGTTAGTAGGTTTTACACGTAACCTGCCTGTGATAGAGATCCCTCAGTCAGTAGGTTTTTCGCGTAATCTGCAAACAGTCTACTCAACCTAGGCGTGTGTATGTGTGTGTGCGCGAGAGAGAGGGAGAGAGATCTGCAAACAGTCTACCCAGTATGTGTGTGTGTGTGTGTGTGAGAGAGAGACCCGTCACTCAGTAGATTTTTCACGTAGTCTGCAAACAGTCTACTCAGCCTCTGTTTGTGTGTGTGTGTGTGTGAGAGAGAGAGAGAGAGAGAGAGAGAGAGAGAGAGAGAGATCGAGATCCGTAAACAGTAGATTTTTCACGTATCCTGAAATCCGTCTACGCAGTCTGTGTGAGAGAGATCCGGGTATGATGTTTTACGAGTACATGACAGCGGAGGTTTCAAATCATGTATGTTGTCACTGGGGAGGGGATCGAGGGCAGTGGGCGTTAGGGTAAAATGTTCACATTTTCAAATGTAATAAAGGTGGAGATATTTACTCATCAACTTTCGTATGTTACTTCCAACTCAAATAATGATTCGTGTATATCATTTGCTTTTGTTCTTAATGCTTAGATTACATTTTAAGGTTCGAATCTTACACATATAGTTGATTTATCTTTTTGAAAAATACATTTGTATTTGTACACCTGTAATAAACTATTCCATTTGTAAACCTGTGGATGTTTGTTCATGAAGTGTACATGTTTATGCGATCTGATGATAGAATTCAAACCCACATCATTCTGGTCACAAGTCTGACACAATGATCATTAATCGAATGTTTCGCTGATTAAAATTTCCACATACTTTGCATAGTTGTAAATAAAAAATCCCACTATCATAATAAAAGTTTTTTTTCTTTCCTTGCACCAATTTAAATCATACATAATCAGAAGAAGAAATGTTGTATTATGAAAGCATCATTTAGCATTATGTCTTGTGATCTTGGAATGGTATTAGCAAAAGAATAATAAACACCGTAAACATTTGTGATACTTTTACAAATATGAAGGGGTTATTCTTCGATTGTAAACAGAAAATACAATGTTTTCTTCTAACTTTATTAATGCTTCTCGTCTAATCTCATGATTCTATCGCGTGCTATGTGCTACGTGTTGTGGTGCAGGGCCCTGAGATGAGTCCATGGTAATAACTCTGTAACACGCCAGGTGGTAAAACAGGCTAATTTAAGACTAATTCATTAATTTCCTTTATTTGTTGTTGTTTTCTTAAAATTTACGATCACTAGGACCACCTCTTATAAACCGGCATAATAATGACAGACAGATGGATGGATGGATAGAAGGATGGATGATCTGACGTACAGACAGAAAGAACTTTTTTAATCGGAATGAGATGCAAGCAAGTTTGATCTCGATGACATTAAAGAAAGTGTTTAAAATTAACGTAGCATGGGTCATGAGCCAGTTTATTCTTTCTCTCGTTCTCTGTCTCTGTCTCTGTCTGTCTGTCTGTCTCTCTCTCTCTCTCTCTCTCTCTGGGGATGGGGGCGGAATGAAATTTGACCGAAAGTTTTTATTCAAGAATTTAGCCTTGGAAATAAGGCAATTTATGCAGACAAAGGAGTGGCTTCTCAATTTGATACACGTAAATTCCTTAGAAACATAGGCCCCTAATTTCCCCTCGTTGCAGGTTGCGCGGGAAAGTACTCACAATATATGGAGAGAAAGAAAAAGAACAGTTTTACAAATTGCTGTGTGCCATCGGTCCGGTGCGCACTTTGTAGTTTGTTCAAATTATCTAGATTCCGCAAGATCAAAATTAGAACCAGTCAAAAACTGAAAGAGAGATACAAACTGATACAGTAGCGGGCTCCAGTGCGTTCCCGTCTTACTTAGATTACGGTTTGAAAGAAAGTTATTCAGGCGACTAACCCAGACAGATCTCCATATTGTTCCCCTTTCAGATTAAATCCTCTCCTCTGTCGATAATTTTATCTTGTTATCACCAATTGTAACAATATGCTCACTTTTCAAAATCCCATCTCAGGTATCATACTCGTATGCGAAAGAGATTAACTGGCGCGAAATAAACTGGAGATGATTATACTATTTTGTTAAAACATATACAATGTACATCGGGAGATATACGAGCCGATGCGAATTTTTTTTTTTTTTTTTATTTCATTCTATCTTTTCAAGACTTAAAATAAATTAAATTAAAAAAAACTGCATTTATTTCACCATGTAAATTATACCTTTAAGGTAAGGACAATAAGTCAATGTTCATTGTCTTAAATAAAAAATATTCACCGCTTCAAACATAATTAAAGGATGAGGAGGGTGACAAAGTGCAGACACATTTCTATTCTTAATAAGCATGCAATTGCTGTGTTTTTTATTTTGGTTTTTGGTTTTCTTAAACTCGGGATTAAATTTTACATAAAAAAAACATAAGAGAAATATAGCTGCAAAAATTCTATTTTGAAACAGAGAAATATAGTTCCAGAAAGTTATATTTGTCAAATTTGTCTTGTAATCATTCAATTGCACTTTTAAAAGTAAATTTAATAAACCGTAGATCCTCTTCAAAGTAAAACTCGCAAACAAATGTAATTTTTTTTTAAAAATCGCTTCTTGGAATTGTCATGTCAGGATTCTATCACGTGGGTCCGTAGATACGTCCAATCTAATATTCGTATAACGAACGCCAGGTCTAGTGCAATAAATGGATATAGCGACGATTAATTACATTTGTATCTGTTAATTACTCAGCGGAAACAATTATAATATAGCCACCTTATAGACTGACAAGCATAATACGGACGGACACATATATATATAGATAGACAGACAGACAGACCTACAGATAGATAGATGATCAGAAGTAAGACTAGAAGATAATAATTGCTTCTATTCCGATCCAAGCAAGCTCTGCAGTCAATGTAACTCCATGATGTTTTTCATACTAATGTAGAACGATACCCGAACATTTACTCTGTCTCTCTCTCTCTCTCTCTCTCTCTGTCTCTCTCTCTCTCACACACACACACACACACACACACATTTGGTTTCCTCTCTCTCTCTCTCTCTCTGAGAGTGTGTGCGTGTGTGTATTTGGATTGGTGTGGATTAGGTGTAAATGTTCCAAGTTAATAAATAAAAACACCATTGAGTTAGCACCATTCATTTGGTAGTGTAGTCAGAATGAATCCAACTTGAAATTACTCAAGGATTCAGTCTTGGAATAAAGCAGTTAAGTATAGCAAGAATTGACTTTTTATAGACTTTTTATGGTGCTCACAGGTTTGTTTTAGGACGTCTTTTAAGTTTGGAATATTGCGCGGAAAAGTAATCTGCTCAAATGGCAAAAACAGTCTTGCAGATTCTTTTTTCACTATCGGGTTTTAGTGTAACTGTTTTTCTTCCATTTGATCATACTTGAACAATTGTCTGCATTCCAGTCTCAAGAAGATTCTCCAGTAGATACAAATTAGAAACAATCAAAAGACGAAAACAATGGTATTTAAAGAAAAGACACAGTAGCAGGCTTCAGTGAATTTCCGTCTAGGATTACGGGTAGAAAGAAAGCCAGTATTTTAACTGATGCAAATATCTCCTCATTGTTCGCCATTTACGAGATTTGCCTCCTCTGTCATTTGCTTTTATCTTGTTAGCGTCATTTGTGACAATGGGGTTAATTTTCTTGTTCCTAGCTCAGTTATCAGCTTCGTAAATTTCAAAACGTTTCCAAGATTACAAGCAGAGCATACTGATCTGACGATAATTGAGGTGCTTAATAATGAAAGGTGTAATTTGAAATTAGAATTGAAATGGATACCACTGACGGGATTAATGATAGATCTAAAATGACAGTAAAGTCATACCTCCATGAATAGCTTGAAGTGTTACAAACGTCCTCAAGGAGACAGGGAGAGTGGACAGACAGACAAACACGAACTGAGTGGATAGTTCAGATTTACATTCTTCTTTGAGAAATACAAGGAAAATAGAGTTAGCTCTAGTAGAAGTAACACGTTTGTTAAAACAATTTTTTCTACACACATCTGCATCTATTTGAAATAAAACACAGCCAGGGGCAGAATGGGAGGGGGGGGGGTAGGGTGGAGTTTCTTAGAGTAAGTTTTCTCTACAGTTAAATGGTTACAATTATGCCCTGAAAACGCTTTTAAATTCAGAGGCTTCCGGGGGCTTCGCCCTCTCAGTTCCCATCAGGGGTTCAGTCCCACAGACCCTTTGCCTACTTGTTTACGCCCTCTTCCCCCCCCCCCCCTCACACGATATTACTGGATCCGCCCCTGACAACCTTTCTTACCTCATTAAATGAGACGTTGTACCACACTAATCCAAACAAACTTGAATTTGTATCTCTCTCTCTCTCTCTCTTTATATATATATATATATATATATATATATATATATATATATATATATATATATATATATATATATATATGGAGATTCAATAATACCTGCTATCTTGTTTCTCGTATGTATTTCCTGCTATCTTGTTTCTCGTATGTATTTATTTTCTCTGCATTCAATGAAAAGAAGAAAACATGTAATGTAGCTAGTATTGTTTCCATCAAGTATTGGAAGGTTTTTGTTTGAATTAGCCTAAAATACTTTTGTATCCAAAATTTTCTTTTGTCTAGACGTGAAAGAGTTTCCCATGTTGTCTACGTTTCTATGATAACCCATAAGATAAATGTTGCCAAAGGTTTCAATGCTAAGTAATAAACATCCACTTATCAGACATTTATTGTGAAATTATGATAGCATGTAACCAGGTGTCATTATCTCTTCTTCTTGGTGATAAATCGGACACTCGTCATATAATATGATTTGCTGTAAGACCTAAAACTCGTCCAAAAAGTCTGTATATTATTATTTTGAATGTGTTTAATTTTAGATACTTCATACAGTTTCCGAAATCGAATACATGCGTATTTAATCCTGCATTGATAACAATATGTTAAATAGAGATTTTGCTCTCACTTACTATCATTTCGGATTGAGCGTAGCAGCGGCTGCTTGTATAAATGTACAATGTACACCCCAATATGTCCCTCGTAGCGCGTTTTGAAGAGCATGATAACCAAAGACCACAACTACTCGCAAGTGACATGTATCTATCTAAAATTAAAAGGACATTCTGGATCTTTGTATTTTGGCAATTTTTGCATACAGAGCAATATATGGAACAAACTGCCTAACAGCAATTTTGACTTTGTTGAGCAGGAACAGTATGCAGGCCATCCCTGCATTAGGAGGTGACTCTCAGTGCAGACTAATTATTACTTATTCGATCTATGCACACTGTCATTTGATATAAAGTATTCGTTTTAAGGACGAAAGCGATTAATGGGAGCTGAGTTCCAAATACTATTGCCCGTGTTGGTACGTCATTTACTCTTTTTGAAGTCCCTCTCTCCACTGAGTACGTCTGTTAGCCTGGCAAATTGTCCAGCGAAAGATTTTAAACCAGCACCGGCAAAAGTGGCGGAATTCATTTGGGTTGGACAACTCTGCAAACTGTCGAAGATGATATTTTTGTTCTCTTCTTGGGAATATGAAGCCCAATGCTGAAGGTGATTTAATTCGAATAACTTCTGCTGAGCACAATGGACGTAATATACAGAATCAATCAGTCATTTCACTATTAATGACTACATGGCCTTTGATCCCTGTTCTTAAAAGGAAAACTGATTTCCTTTAGATTACGTAAGCGCCATAAAGCATCTTTACGAAGCAAATAAATAAACTCCAATAATTTTGATGGTATGAGATACCCTACGTTAAAGTCATGTCAGTATCAAGATTTACTTTCTTGTTTCACTTTTCAGCAACTCTTGCCTAGGTCATCTACCCTGTAATGTATTTGTGTGCTCCAACATTTGAAGGAAAATTTTACTAACACAGCTTTGGCCTGTTCCAAGGGTCTTAGTCCAACACTTCCTTACTACAGTCACTGTTACTAAACACTATCATCTTCCTCATGGTCTTCATGTCCCATACAGTACACCAAAAATAATGAAAACATCAAAATAAAAGAAGGATGACAAATCTTAGGCCGTCAAATCATAATACACATACACTTAAAATAGACAAGGATTAAACAGTCTTCTACTATTTACCGTGTGCTAATTACATGGCGATTATCAGCAGGTTGTTCATAAATGTATAAACGAAAAGAACAGAGTATAATATATGAAAGTGTAATTACTGCAAACAAATCAGAGTATAATATATGAAAGTGTAATTACTGCAAACAAAACAGAGTATAATATATGAAAGTGTAATTACTGCAAACAAATCAGAGTATAATATATGAAAGTGTAATTACTGCAAACAAATCAGAGTATAATATATGAAAGTGTAATTACTGCAAACAAATCAGAGTATAATATATGAAAGTGTAATTACTGCAAACAAATCAGAGTATAATATATGAAAGTGTAATTACTGCAAACAAATCAGAGTATAATATATGAAAGTGTAATTACTGCAAACAAATAAATAATTTAGTCATTGTAAACTTTTGATGAAAGAAAACTTTTCATTCAAAGACAAGTGCAAGTGCACATAAGGACATCATTCAAGACTCCACTATACTGGGAAGAGTGATTTATCATCCTCATATGATAATATTTACGTTATGAATAAATCTTCTTATAACAGTATCGTATAATCTGATAGGCCAAGCTGATGAGACTTCCGGGTTCTCATAAAGCATAAATATTTACAGAGCAAAAACATGGAATCGTGCAGAAAAAGGATGGGTCTCTTTTCTGCACGTGCAGCAAATGCTACTCATATGCGCAAACAGGTTCTTATCTCAAATACCGGATTATTGGATCAGTGTAGACCTATAATATCTAAATACTAAAAATACTATCTTAAAGTTATTGAGTTAATACAATTAATTCGAAAATCACACCCACCTCCTCCGTCTATTTAAGCCATTTAACCATAGCTTAAACTGTGGAAAGTAATCATGTATTATTTCAGACAAAAAGCCAGTTCAAATGGAAGGGCTATCGTAAATGTTTTGTTTCCATTTGATGATGCATAAAAAACGACGTGAAAGTGGTTTTGCCCCTGCAAGTAATATCAACTGACCTATTGGGTTCATGGGCAATTAATATTTGGGTCAGATCACTTATATTTACAGAAACAGGTGATTTATGTGTTCCTTATTCAATCACAAAAGCAATTAAAATAACCCACAGTAGCATCTGGAAAAAACATAAACGGTGAAAGTGTTGTCAGGTGTGGGTAGGCCTGTTAACACCTGTGATTGTAACTTGAATCAAATAAGGAAGGGCCTTGAATCGCTGACAGTATATATAATTATATAGACAAAGTCTTCACCGACGACAATTAAATTTCTAACCAACGTACGTCGTACCAGTATAATAGCTGCTTTGTCCAACTTTATAACTTCAACTATTCTGTTTCAAAGACATTTGATTTTTGTGTGGTTTAGTTACGGTACAGCAACACAAACAGGTTATTTGGTGCTGAGGCAATTGAAGAAAAAGACTAGCCCAAGGACACACCACGTTAGCCGATCCAGGCTAATCCGACGGTAGAATTCTAACCCACACCCTTTAGAAGAATCCACTTATTGCTGAATATGTAAACAGGTGGCCTGTCTAGAATTAAAGACTACATTAAACTGTGTTACGACTCTAGGTCTTAAAATAATGTAACAGAGAGAAAGTGAAACCAACAATGTACGTAAAATCAACAAACAATTTATTTCTCTGTAATTTAAATGAAAATTTAAAAGACACTTACAATTTGTGAAATTAATTCCAAATAATCCTAAATGTCCTAAAACACAGGTCAGAAATTATAGAATGTTCCGAATGAATGAATAGTCTTGAATGTCCTGATATACCACAATGATACAATCCAGAATATCTTTGAGAATGTCCACAAATATCCAAAGTCATATATATATATATATATATATATATATATATATATATATATATATATATCCAAAGGTTAATGAGCACTGTACGGTAATTCCAATGACTGTTCAAAAAAATAAAATCCTTTCGAATTATGTCTACAGCACAACTAAAAACTCTGATAATAAACAGATTCACAAGGACTGGTTTTAAAACAGGAATGATTTTAAAATCGGATTTAAAATAGGAATGATTATAATGCATTCATCAAGTCCTTATATACACTTTTCAAATGACATTTCATAACAGAACGTGCGTCATTTAATGACCCACAATGCAACAGAACATGCGTTGTGTCAACCTTGCTGTGAATAATTGTCAACACGACTGGCCTTAAACTCAAATATCAGTCAACATCCTGTTGACAACTTAACTAAAACTTAAAATGCTACTTACTACATGGACTAAGGTTACGCGCAATTAATAGATTCGATAACACCTGTTATAAAATTACATGCTAAACTTATTATGTAAGCCATAAGTATTTCAGAGATTATGCCCGATTCGGGTTTTTAAAGAAACTACCCTTCATTTACAAGTTCACATTTTTGGTATCACAGCGCAATTGTCTTTTACTATGTGTTATCATATAATCTAAATATTCACCACAGCTTTAGGAAATATAATTCAACCATTCCGACTGATTGGTTTGAAAGTGTAAATTTACATAACAAAATCACATATAGTCTGCCATTAATTTTTCACACCTTTCACAACAAAGTTACATACCCCAGATTTAATGGTGTACTAGGCTGGTACAGAAATAAGCATCAGCACAACATTTATAAACAATATCCCTCCGCCAGTTGTCAGTCTACATACATGAGATGAACAATATCTTGGAAGCTCAAGAGTGGCATTTTTCAAATACACAGTAATTGATAATTACAACTGTTGTAAAGGCCCTTTCTAAAACAACTGGTTTGAGAAGATTTATTTGTAAGATACCATATTTGGGATGTGAATCCAAAACAGCATCTTAATAGTAGTGTGATACCCTTTTTGCGAAGGTTTATCACGTTTTGGTGAAACTTACTTACACATAGATTGTTGTTTCGGTTTCTTTTCGTCTTCAATGACGATATTTCACGAAAAAAAAAACAATCTGCATCATCTCATAATAAACGTATAATTTTGACATTGGTCAAACTTGTAATTCAAGTAAATTTTATCTCGCATAAGTAATCAGGTATTGAAACATAGAAATCATTCTCCGCAGGCAGCGCTAGCATCATCAATGTTAAACAAAGATTTTAAGACGTTGGTTTCAACTTTCACAGTGTCAGAAAAGGGTGTTGTAACGTAGAACTAGCGAAGATACAATTGCAAATGATACTTGCATCTTAGATCTTTTTTGTTCCTTATGGTCTATAATATGTCACCATAGTATGATATATTTGTTTTTTTAATATGATTCAAAATATAGAAATAGTACCAAAATCTTAAAGTAGCTATCATTGGTTAAACTTTAAAAATTCAATTTCAAAACACGCCAAATAAGCATCTGTTTTTGGCTTAGTGTACTTTGCTATCTTATAACCTATTATTTTAGTTCTGCGCACTTTTCATGTCAGCATTTCCTACAGAAACTGACGAAGCCCAACAATACACAATGATTAGTTAAGCAGGAATACTTGAGGACATTCTTATGCACGGCATTGTCAAGGTTTCAACCAGAGTGTCAGATTGAATGTGAAATGATTGTTTCATACAAGAATGACGTTTTTATACCTGTGGGGAAAATAAGCTGCCCTTTTCAGCATAAAAGTCTCTCTTCAGTGTGCGTCTTCCCTAGATCACCAGTCCAATTTCCGCGAGTAGGGCTAGCGTTATGTCGTGGCGCCAGGTTCTAGCATGTATCTCGTTGTCCTTAGACAGGATATAAAACATTGGCATGCGCCATGGGCTCGCCATGGTCCTGAGTGGGCCAAGTGGAAATGGGATATGTAAATACATTATTTTTAAGAAGTGTGACACCATAAGTATATTTATAACTAAAACGAAAGACCGTGATCTTCGTCAGTGGTTGATGCTTGGTAAGTCTTCCAAGTGTAACAAATCATGTCTTAGTGGGTTTAGTAAAATACACCTCCAGAGACAGAGAAAAGGAAGTGTTTGAATCTAGGCTCTACGTTCCGTTTTGTAATAATAAGATACAGCATCGTCTAGTGTACACAGAACAAAGCGCCATGATAGGGGTTAAAACATCCATTTAGAGATTAGTCTCCTTAAGGGTATACTTTTTCAAAAATTAGCATCGACAATAAGGCATTTCAGGAGATTAATCACATGGTTCATCAAGGCCTTATTAGCCCAGAGTCCCATGCAGTGGTGGTGACTGCTTTTATTGAGCGCCCCACTCCTGCATCGTGCCAGCTGAAAGTTCGGCCTACACCCATTCCGTGTCAGTGTGCCAAAAGACCAACTCCGAATCTGCGCCATAAAGTGCAAGAATCCTACATCGGCTCCAAGTTCAGCACACACGCGCGAGGAGCCCATTCCTACTCCCAGTCCCACACTGACGGATAACGAAGAGCATACCTACACAAAAGAGATGGAAGTCTACTTCGAGACAAAACGAAAAGTAATAGGACTTGGACTCAGACTTTTCGAAAGGGTGGCGTGATGATTACATATTAGGTTGGAGACTCGTAACACCCTTGAGCCTGAGGTTCGTGTTATCTTCGTACGCGAAGAAAAGAAAGATCCTCCGCTTGATTGGAAAATAAAGGAGCTACGCGAGGTTGGTAAAGATCAGCCCACTGTACCCTCCCAGTGTGTGGACGTCTCTTGTGATAGTCAGAACTTTCGTCCTAACCGCTGTCAGCTCAGTGCGTTTCTATGGCAATACAAGGCTGCTCGTCAGAAGCGCCGACTAACGGCCAATCCAGACTTGTCTTACGAGGAACTGTGGAAACTTGCCCGCCCTGACCAATTTTTCACTGCTGACGACAAGCCTTGAGATACGTGTTGGGATGATGGCGACTACCTGGCATTGCAATCGACATCCATGTCAATGTGGTCTGCAGGTCAGAGCCTGAACGACCCAATGCACACATCAATGCATGAAACGAAGCGCTGACCTTGGCATTTATGCTGCATAACAGCCACGTTTGGGTTGTGAACAAAGATGTTGAGACCTTTAAGCAGCTTTACGCCAACAAGCCTGTCCAGGTAGAGCCTACGCCACTAAGGACCAGCGACAAATGACCTCGCCATAGCAAAGCCTAAGAGACGCTTATTTCCGTCCACTCTGCCAACGACATCGTTTAAGAACTCCACCTTGCTGCTCAAGAGCAAGGGGACACAAGAGTGGTCTGCACTACCGGAGAGGAGTCCAAGGATCTTATCCGCGACAAGTACCATGCTCATAATATCGAGCCCAACTGGTTGGTGTGTCGCAACGGCGTGTTATCTAATTTTCAATTTAGGTAGGCAAAACATCGTCCGAGTTCGGCTCGCTCTGCCTGGCGGCATTGTGGGTGACCAACCAGGCAGTCGCAAGGGCTGGACCAAGCAGCACTACCGGCAGGTTATGGGATGGGTCAACATGCTCTCCAATGAAGTGACCCCACGGGCTGCGATCTCACACTGCAGTCAAAACGCCTTTACTCTCTATTACCCACTACAACCGCAGTCCGCGCTGTGGGCTGTTTGTTCCACATAAACAGCTTCCAGATGGAACCAAGGTTATTTACATCTACATTGCCCGCGCCTATGCTTCTATGATGGCCAAACTGCCATCTTTACCTGTATTATCCAAGTTTTACTACCTGAAACAGCCCAGAGATGGTCCAATTAGGCCAGTTCGCTTTTACCTGGTAGAGGTTGCAAACACCGAACCCATTCTCTTTCCTTCGAGACATTATTTTGTCTCGGGCACTGTCCTTGTCTATACAGAGGAGCGGGAAATTGGGTTTACAATCCTCGCAGAGCTTGTGATGCAAACAATTGTGCCCCATGACTCAACCAAACTACTGGGTAAGCCGTATAGCTATGATAGGACTGAGGTCAGTGACAGCGACAAAAAGTACCTAACAAAACTTGTCTACGGACTTGAAGGCAGACGATATAACAAGACAGCACGGGGCAGCTCTACCAAGACAAGAGCGACGCCTTAGCATACAGCAACGGCTGCCTGCACAGAGCTTTACCCAGACCACCACCTAGTTATTGACTTGGTACAGCTAGAGCTATCAGAGGGCTACCGGCCAATATCGCACCTCATTCTCAATAGCATGCACATGCTTGTTAGCGCACTAGACGACACTGCAGTTGCAGTGCGTGCAGATTGTGCCTACACGATTTTTGAGGTGGAGGAGGCCCGCCAGCTTTTACAAGAGGCAGGCTTTCAGTTTACAGAAACAGAACTCTGTAGGTGGCACGAGGTGCGGCACCGTGGCAAAGACGCCAACTCCTGTTTCCATGAAAGCCTGCTCGGTTGCGAGACGGAGACCCATGGGGTGGCTGTATGTCCACTTATATCTGCCCTCAACAACCAACTGAAAATTACTATGGACGACGAATGGGACGACAAAGAAGATGCCAGATTGATAGAAGCAGACAAATTATCAGCAAAGGAAACAGACGATTATCTGGCTGTAATATTTGGGTGAACTGACACTCCTCCACCGAGGGCTGGTCCACTTATAGTTACTGGGTCCAGACAAAACCAGCTGTGCCCTTCCCTGTGTAAGGGGCAAAAAGCTACTCGCAGTTGCCCCCCTCCCCGCAACTCACACACACACACACACACACACACACACACACACACACCGATATGCTCCCAGTGATGATTTAGCTGAACAAGGATTTGGCGCGGTTACGCTGCACATGTTACTGTGTCGGCGTCCAGCTACCATTAGGCCCTATGATTTCAGTGGTTACGACACCATTCTTTTTGACGAGGTCTACTTATATACCGTATCCAAACTCCAGTGGTTGGATCTCTTTGTCCAAAAGCACAAGGACACGCATATAATCCTTGCCAACGGTGACTCTGCCCAAAACGAACCCTTTCAATAGGTACTTGACGTTAACGTGCCCAATGGCTCCGCTCCGCAATTACCCCTTGCCGTACCTCAGAGGACATCCTAGTCACCCACAACGACCCCATGTGCCTCTCCAGCCGGGTTATCGAGAAATGCATCCAAGGACACAAAGACCCCGATAACGCAGCCTGCCGGCTGTATGGCATTGCATTTGTCGAAACGACAAGCGGGAACTGCAGGAATGCAATACGTCAACGTCGACTGTGTCTGTCAGAAGGTGACTCCTAGGGTTACAAATGTGCCACCTGCCCGGAGCCGCTAGACACAGACTGGAGCATCTACCGCATTGATAACGCTCGCGCGCAGACCCAGGACCATTGCCAGATTACTTGCAGGCTCTGCCAGAACGCCAATGCACACCGTCCCTCGTCCTGCAAACGCAAATACACACTCAAAACAGCCCAAGAGCGTATGCTTGCTGCACAAGAGCATATTGAAGTAGAATGAAACTTTGACATAGACGACATCTATCCACATTAAGCTTAGCATGGAGCAGGTACTCTTTGCAACCAAGGACAAAAGCACAGTTTCGCAGCAGCAAACGCAGCAGGCGGTAAAGCCTAAAGAGTTCGCACCCACAGGGGGATTCTCCAGGTTCTAGCTCAAGCAGCACAACGAGAACCAGTCTGCGAGCTATGGACAGAGAGAGTTACTGAGTTCAGATCCCGCCGCTTTGAGGCCCTGATGAAAGCTACGCAAAAAAAAAAACATCTGCCTAGACGCTCTCCCTCAAATCATTGAGCCGCATAACGGCCGTAGGCACAGAGGCAAAGACATGGAACGTATACGAGTAGACGACCGGGGGCCTGCAATGCATGTGGTTTTTCGTGTAATTAGAGGTCCCTGAGTCTGTTCAGACAGCAAGCAAGTGCTAGTACGCCAAGTAACAAACCGAGTAGGGTTTACCAAAGGAAGCGCTCCTCGGTAGACACTGTGTGTGCACCTGATTGAAAACCGGGTCGGTGTAGACACTTGTATCTTGATAGGCGTGTCCAGAATCGTTCAGAATTTCGGCATGCAAGCTGTGTCCGCACCTGCCAGCGCGCAGTCGGAAAGACGTGCACTTGATACGGTGCAGTGAGGCAACAAAAACAAAACAGGCGCCAGGTTCAGGGAAAAATGACCCGCGAAGGTTTGTCACCTCGCGAACCGTCTCCACAACGTTTGCGCAGAGAGGCGCCAGTCGTTATTTTCGCCGACGCTTCCCTCGCAAAAAGGCTTTTTCCGTCCCTCACTACTCGTATCCCACGTACCTGTTGTTCCGAAGCTCGGAGCGCGGAAGATCAGAAATACCACGACATTCTGCGGCAAAATCAACAAGGCCGCCGTTTTAGAGCAGATTAAAATGCTTGTGGATGGTGTTAAACCACAATGACGGCTGTGTCTATGGGTACCGGGGAGACGGCGATTGGAATATTATCAACAATCATTGCTCCTTCCCCCCCCCCCACACACACACATAGCGATTGCTCTTGAAATCACAGCTTCAAGCTGTGGTCGAATTACTGTAGCTGTGGATTTTATCGAATCAAAGCTCAACACAATCGCAGAGCATATATGTAAGGCGCTACGCGACACCTCCATCTACGAGGAAGGGTACAAGCTTATCATCGATGAAGTCGACAAATACACAACCATGGCAAATGAAATACTAGCTGCGTCGCACAAGGAATACACTTCGATTGTAATCGACGAAGAGCAAAAAACGAATTAATAACCTGCTGAAGAGCCTAAGCTTGCTAGGAGATCATCAGAAATCTAGCTGGAAATGCATCATAAGCTGTGTGTTGTCGTTTCATCCATTGGAACAACAACTTTCTGACTCGGGGCCTATTCCCAGCGCACATCCAGCATACGATACTGTTTATCAATAACAAGATCGCTCCGACAAACTCGGCCGGCCTAACAACCGATATTGACTTTTAAAGAAGAAACGGAAAGGATCTGCCCCAGCGGATAGATAATTACAACAAGTGTAATAAAAGGATATGCAGAACTGAGTTGGCAAGAGTTTACAGTTGACCCAATACCAAACAAAGGGCTGTTCGTTTATAAAAATAAATATGCGCGTAATCAAGGTAATAGAGTACTAAATCGGAGGCGAAAAAGTAAGTTTAGGCGTGCAAACAGATGCCATGCAGATGCTAATGCGCTACTTTCCTTTAAAACAAAACAGTCTTAATGACCTTCATATTCAGAGCCTTATTACTTTTTATGATGCACTACTTAACAGCACCATCTCTGAAAGAAAGTTCTCATTTGTCTTAAATGAATACGAAAAGATTGTAAATGCAGCCGAGCTTGACGTGTCCACATTACCTGCAAGGTAAAACATCTATTTTAAATCGGCATCATGGGGTCTTTAAACAAATTTAACAAATACATCGAGCTCTTGCATATAGATACAATGGCCTTCCGTCAGGAAGAATTAGCAACGTCAATCTCAAACTACTTGCTTGCCGACACCAAGCAGCACAACGAACAGCTGAATACGGCTATAGCGGCTGAGTTTGACAATCGGAGCGTCATACTAGAAACAATTCTGACCAGGCTCGAGTTTCTCAAAAGTAACTCGGTACCAAACGTGCTGTTCCTACAGTAGACACTGCCAGCAGTGATGTGGCCATCGAGAGTAACCAGGTAGACTGGAGCAAGGTAAAAATTATATGCTCTGGTATAGTTCCATGTTTTCCACCTCAGACATGAGTTTGGCGGCGCAGACGACGAAACAGAGGTGCAGCTCGTTAAAGACATACTAGGAGCTGATGAATCGGAAGCCAAGCAAGACAACTACAATGATAGACTTTTATTCGAAGGCGTGGCAGTTTGTACAAAGACAGTACTTGACAGCTACAGCATCTGCTAAAATCGAAGCGAGGCTGACGGCATAAAGAACCCTGAAAACGAAAGTAATGTTAATGACGGCTAGTAGTGCCTATGTGCATAATCGTAAGCAAAATTTTTTTGTGCCAGTCAGGACCCGCCCGTTTCCTTTTTGTAAGTCGTTCGAATGGGCCCTGGCAAGCACATGGCGGATGCGTTTTTTTATATCCCCTCGAGGGACAAAGAGAAACATGCAAGAACTTGGCGGCACGACGTACCGCTGGCCCTGTGCTCTACTCACAGAAACTGAACTGGTGGTCTAGGGACGACGAGTTCGCCACAGTCACAACAAAGACAGGCATAGTGTGCAATATATTGATCTTACAACGATGTCTAACATTATCAATAAATTCTGTTTCGTTTTTAAGTGCTGACTTTACCCCATCAACAGATATATCAGTAAATATTCACTGCAACGTAACGTCTAACTATTTCAATGACGCTACATTTCTTATTAAGATCAAACTTGCTAAGGTTGACTAAAGACGACTCTCCTCTCTTATGATAATACAGGCAATAATGTGTTTGTATGATGTTTACATACTTAACTTTTGTCTATGATTGTAAGTTGTATGGTTACTTGAAAATACATACTCAACTTTTGTCCAGGCTTGTAGGTTCAGATATGTGCCAGATAGGCCAATATTTGTTCATTAGAATTACTCATATTGCGTTGTGGCATAAGTCATGTAGGCATGTTTATTTATATACAGATTTTGGTAAATAAATTCATTCCTGTTCTAGAATTCCGGTTCTAAAGATCAGTATGTAAGGATCTATTTTACCAATTACAGTTGTCTTGTTGAAATCAGATATAATTTGAGAGGAATTATTTATTTTAAAATATTCTTCGGAATTACTAAAGTGCTCATCGACTTTTGGATTAATACATGATTTTGGGATTTATGTGAACTCATTCAAATACATTCTGGATTGCATCTTTCTGTTACATCAGGACATTCAAGGCTATTGTAATTCATTCGGAACATTCTATTATTTTGGACATGTGATTAGGACATTTAGGGTTATTTGGAATTTAACTCACAAATTGTAAGTGTCTTTTGAATTTTTGCTTTAATTGTCTGGAAATCAGTTGCTTGTTGATTTTATTTAAATTGTTGGTTTCACTTTCTTTCTGCTACATATTTTTAAGACCTAGAGTCGTAACAGAATTGGGGGTTCGTCCGGGATAGAATTTCTTTAAAACATATTAGAGATATTAAAATTGCCTTTGAAATTCATACTGAGTTTGTTTCGGAATTTTCATTGTCCTTGGTAAAGATTAAAATGTTACATATTTTAAGAAATCTTTAGTGAAACCAACAAGCATTCACAATGTCATCTAATGTTGAGAACTTCGTTTCAAATCCTACACAAGCAGGATTAGAGTCTATGAAAAAGGACGAGTTGCTTGCGCTTGACAGACATTATAATCTTTCGGAGTCGAAAGCATCTTTCACAAAACAAGAGATAAAGAATATTTTGATTTCGTATTTAGTAGGAAGGAAACTTTGGAAACTAGTGCTTTGGGTTTCATAAAAAAAAGTCTGTATCTGGTTTTGATAGGAAAATAAGGGAATTACATCCAAATAACCAGATGGAATTAGAATTAAGAAAGCTTCGGCTTCAGAAAGAAATGATGGAAATACATATGCAGAGAGAGGAAAAGGTGAGACAGATATAGGGAGAAAAACAGAGGATGGAAATACAGATTGAGAGAGACAGACAGACAGACAAAAGGGGAGAGGGAAATGGAGAAAGAAAGGAAAATGCAATATAGAACAAAAGAATTACAATTGACAAGCGGAACACTCTCCTCCCTTCCCCCACCCCCCTTTACACACAAGTTCAGGTTTTGGTGTTACCAGATATATTATATTAGTACCCCCATTTCAGGAAAAAGAAGTAGATAAATACATTCTTCACTTTGAGAAAATTGCTGAAAACTTGAAATGGCCCAGAGAGCATTGGACTGTGTTACCACAAACCGTACTTATTGGCAAAGCTCGTGAAGTCTACACTTCACTGTTCGTACAACAAAGTACTGATTATGATGTGGTTATGGAATACATCTTGAAGGGTTATATCGAAAAAAGTTTAGGAATTGCAGAAGAGAAACTAGACAAACTCATGTCGAATTTGCAAGGGAAAAAGAACAACTAATTGATAGGTGGTGCTCAACCAAGAACGTTGATCAAGATTACGATAATATCAGACAGCTCGTATTAATTGAAGAGTTCAGGAGGTGCACCCCAAGTGATATCAAGACCTGTCTTGACGAGCAAAAAGTGGAAACTTTGGAAAATGCAGCTCGCATGGATGATGATTATTCATTGACTTACAAAATTTAATTTGTCAATAAGTCTTCCTCTCAGCAGTTTTCTGGGTAAAAATCATTTCAGTCTCAAACGATTAATTTCAATTCAAAACAGCACAACTGTTAGAAATCAAACATCTAATAAGACTGATTAGAAATATTTGTCTCTTCCCACGTGCACTTACTGTAACAAGAAAATGCACGTCATTTCTGATTGCTACAGGTTGAAAACCAAGCAACAGAATGAAGACAGATCTATTCCAAATGCTCTTATTTCAAAGAGGTCAAGGTCACGGTCTTGAATTGAAAGCAATACAATTGTTGGTGTCAAAGAAACCCCAGTCTGATTCTACTTTGGGGATTTAAGAACCATTCATGTCAGAAGGCTCTATATAACTTATTGGTGATCCTGCCAAACCTATCCCTATTAAAATATTAAGGTACACATGAGCTTCTCAGTCTTTTGTTATCAGGTACTTTGCCTTTGTCTGAGAAGTCTTCTTCTAGTGAAAGTGTTCTTATTCAGGGAGTAGAGTGCGGTTTTGTAAATGTTCCTCTCCATTCTGTCCATTTGGCATCAGACTTTGTTTCCGGGCGCGTGACTGTTGGGGCAGTGACTTCTTTACCTATAGAAGGCATACATTTGTTACTAGGCAACGACGAAGCTTGAGATAAAGTCGTGGTTGATCCACTTCTAGCTGACAAACCTTGTTTGGATCAAAAGTTGATCCTATTGAGATTGAAATCCCTGATTTGTGCTGACGCATTTATTGGCCAGTCTTTTGACGAGGTAACTTTCACTCCTGATTTTGATCAATCAAAAGGTATTGATGACAGTGATCCTCTTTTTACAACTCATTCTCGCGTTTTCTAATCAGGATGCAAAACGGCAATAACTCGTTGTCGAACAGGAACAAGATCCTGTGATCTATTAATGAAACTGAAGCCACACAAGTCCCAAACTGTTACTTTGTGAAAAAATTCGGTCATTATGCGAAAATGGAGAACCACCTGAGGAATCCGCTGGTGACGATTTGTCAGTGAGCTATCAAAGTGTCGTTCTGATGTCCTATCGACAGGACATTCTTAGTCTAGCCCATGAAACTCACTTGGCTGGTCATTTAGGAGTCAGGAAGACTTATCACAAGATTTTGAATCATTTTTATTGGCTGAAACTTATTGGTGATGTTTCTAAATACTGCCGATCTTGTCACACTTATCAAATGGTAGGAAAACCCAATCAGAAGATACATAAGGCTCATCTGCACCCTACTCCTGCTTTTGACGAAGTAGTAGAATAATGGTAGACTGTGTCGGTCCCTTACCTAAGACAAAGTCAGGTAACCAATACTTGTTGAGCATAATGTGTGCGTCGACAAGACTTCCAGAGGCAATTCCTTTGGAAAATATTAAAACTAAAACCATTGTAAAAGCTTTCGTAAATTATTTTTTTTACACTTGTTGGCCTTCCAAAATCTGTCCAGTCTGATCAAGGGTCAAATTTTATGTCTCGAATTTTCCAACAAGTTATGCAAGAATATTTGAAAAAAGAAATTCAATATTTACTGGAGAATGACTTTTATAGAACCAAGTAAAAGTAACTGGAGTTCACCATGCGTTATTGTGCCTAAGCCAGATAGTACATTCCGCATGTGTATTGACTATAGAAAAGTCAACAGTGTCACCCAAATGGATTCATGTCCAATGCCAAAAATGAGTGGTTGGATTGATAAAATTGGAAATGCGAATTATGTCACCAAGTTTGACCTTTTAAAAGGATTCTGGAAAATTCCACTCACGGAAAGAGCAAAAGAAATTTGAGCATTTTTAACTCCAGATGGGCTTTATCAATATAAAGTGATGCCTTTTAGTATGAAAAATTCTCCGGCAACATTCCATCATTTTATGAACATGATAACATCTGGTCTAGATAACTGGAACGCGTACATCGATGACGTCATCATTTACAGTGACATTTAGAAAAATCACTTGGTAAACATTAGGACATTCTTCGATCGACTCAGTGATGCAAATCTGACGATTAATTTAAGCAAAAATGAGTTTTGCCATGCTTGTGTCACATTTTAGGACATATTGTGGGACAAGGTCAAGTTAAATCAATAGAAGTTAAGGTCAAGGCTATCTCTGAATTCCCTGTGCCTGTTTGAAAAACGCAACAGATCCGATTTTTAGGCATGGCTGGATATTATCGGAAATTTTGTTCAAACTTTTCCATAACTGCCGAACTTTTGACAGATTTGTTGAGTAAGAAATCCAAGTTTCATTGGTCTGAGCAGTGTCAGGAATCCTGTCATAAAATTAAACGTCATGCTTAAAAATGCACCAGTTCTTTCAGCACCAAATTTCATCCAATTATTTAAAATGTCTCTTGATGCAAGTGATGAGGGGTTGGTGTTTCAAGAAGACAAAATTGGTTCGGATCATCATGTGTGCTATTTTTCTAAAAAGCTAAACAAGCATCATAAACATTATTTCACAATTGAGAAGGAATTTTTGGCTTTGATATCGGCTTTACAACATTTTGAAGTGTATGTTATCTCTGTTCTTTCTCCTGTTATTGTATTTAGTATTTAGTGATCACAATCCCATTACTTTCATTAACAAAATAAAAGATAAATATCGGAGATTGTTGAAAATGAGTTTAATACTGCAAGAATACAACACTGACATTAGACACATCAGCGGGAAAGACAATGTGATTGCAGATGCACTATCCAGTGTATAGAAGTACCATGTTGCATTATTTTGTGTATATTTTGTGTAATTCAGCTGAGTGTCACAAATTGTAAGTGTGTTTTGAATTTTGACTTTAATTGCCTGGAAATAAATTGCTTGATGATTTTACTTGACTTTATTGATATCACGTTCTCTCTGTTACATATTTTTAAGACCTAGAGTCGTAACAAATAAAATGGACAAAATTGCAAACCTACAATTCGGAATCTTCAATCCATTACATTCCAATGCTCCAAACAGAACGCAAATAAATAGACAGGACTATCTGTTGGCTGACTGTCTAAAGTAGATGTCTTCTGGCTTGCTACTCTCTCATCTGTGAGTCTAATTTGATGCATTATTTCTTGGTATACGGTTATTTGAATAGGTATCATTACATCAAATTAACCCTCACTAAAATATATGTTCGTGATTTTATTACAGGAAGCGTGTAACCTCAAGAATTGTTCAATATACAGAAACGCCTCGATTAAAGAGCTCCACATGATAATATGAAAGAGTAGTTATTATCCATGATCACAGTCTTTTCATCAGAACACACGAACCCATTAGTTTCCTTTGACCTTTGATACCTACATTCACAGCAGTGCTCAAGTTTATCATTGCCATACAGGATCTCCTGGGGCAAAGTCATCCTACACTTATATGCATACATCCTTATTTTCATTTTATATGTTCGTTTAAATGTGCATCTCTATTACACTTGCAACAATCAAAACTGTTCAACTGCCTGAATATATTCACAAGTAAACAGTTTTTAAAATAAATAAATAAATAAATAAACTAAAACAACTTTTCAGAGCTGGACTTTCAAAATAAGTGCACCACTTTTATTAGGTCAGATATCTGAAGAATGTTTCGTACTTTCAACGATTGAATTTTATGCATTTTATATGTGTCTCTGCTTCATACTTTTATGTATTTTTATATGTTTCTCTACTTCATACTTTTATGTATTTTATATGTGTCTCTACTTCATACTTTTATGTATTTTATCTGTGTCTCTACTTCATACTTTAATGTATTTTATATGTGTCTCTACTTCATACTTTTATGTATTTTATATGTCTCTACTTCATACTTTTATGTATTTTATATGTGTCTCTACTTCATACTTTTATGTATTTTATATGTGTCTCTGCTTCATACTTTTATGTATTTTATATGTGTCTCTGCTTCATACTTTTCCGAGCTCGATACACAGAAAACTAGAAAAGGTCATACTTTTAAAAATGGTTGAAATCATATTTATAATATAGAAGTTGTGTAAAATCCTTGTTTCTTTTGGTATCTTGACTGATATAAACGTTATAATATTCAGGATCGAAAATATATTGCAAGCACTAACTCCGAGATTTACTTCTGACTGACGGATGATAGTAATCTTAGCTAACGTGTATTAGATTATTGAAGTAACTGCTGAAAAAGAACAGTGAACCATTTTTATGCAGAATCAACAACACAACCATTCCATGCCCACAACAAACTGTTCCCAATGTCTCAGTAGTAAAGATATTTATTTCAGGATTGAATTTTTATAAGAACATACTAGACGCAGTTAGTATTGGAATCGGAAACTTCTCTAACTTGTACGTCATGCTGAGTTTGAAAATAACTAGACGAGACTGACTTTCATTCCCTTTTGTCTTGTTTTCTATAAAATTTTTCGGATCCAGTTAAAGATTCATTGTTTACAACTACAGGCCCTTTATTTTCTATCCATATGAACACTTACTGTAATCCATTACAATTAAGGGATTGAAAGGCTCATGTTTAATTTCAATTGTACAAAAAAGGAAATATGATCAATGGTTAATGCTTAAGAAAATAAAAATTCAATATTAAAATGAATTCAAAATAAAGTTCATAATCAGAACACTAACAATCGGACGGTCCAGGATACTTTTAAAGATGTCTCATCTGTGATTTAGGTAAGTAGTGACCCTGGCTCAGCTCAGCAAATGGAATGTAAGAGAAAATATTCCAAACTCTCTCTCTCTCTCCCTCCCTCCCCCCCCTTCTCTCTCTCTCTCTCTCTCTCTCTCCCTCCCTCCCCTCCCCCCTTCTCTCTCTCTCTCTCTCTCTCTCTCTGCGCAATACACAGAGCCGGCAAAGTGACTTCGACAATGTTATTGGAATGTTTCTTTATTTTGCTCGATGAAAATTCCTCATCAAAGACATATCAAGGCAAATTTTAGGCTTGCGTATTGGCCAAAGTAGACCTTATTCATTATTCCGATCGATCGGAGAACAATCTGGTAAAAAGGTGTCCTCGGTAAAATGCAATATCCGTTGACAGTGTACTGTAATTTTTCTCTGACGTGGGGAACTTTCGCGGTGGACTGTCCTTCTTCACTCCACGATCTGGGGGTTAAATATGGGCCGATTGTTATCCAAAGTAATTATCTGTTATCAAGATCACCTCGAGGAATGTTATACTGGGGATTTCTGTCCCATTCATGGTGAAAATTGATGATGATTAACATTTTCTTACAAACTCTATGTTTCTGACTTCCTTTCTGGGCATTCATATATTTTCTGGAAAGAAATGAACACTGAGACATCAATGATTCCTGTCTCAGCCACAATGACCATAATGCATATGAACACTGAAACATGTAAAGCAATGATTCCTATCTCAGTCACAATGACCATAATGCAAATGAAAAGCTAAATTCTTTGCTATGCCTAATTTTGAAATGCGAATGCGATTTATTAGTGCGCTCTTGTTCGCTGTTTAAAGATTCTGAAATCTCCTCCTTTCAATGAAAGTAATGTGTTGTGACTTCCAGTTGACAAACATAAAGAGCTAAGAAATGTGAGTACTTTTTCTCTTTTGTTCAGGTGTAAAATACACGGAATAGTAAATGTTACTGTTGCAACCAGGGCGCGAAATGTTTAAGAGTCAGTTGTGACCACTCTTGCCAAAAAAACAAGCACATATTTTTTAAATTTTTAAAAATAAGTTGAACTGTCTGCAACATCTGAAAGAAGTACGGATACGGAACTACCAATTTAAGCTGCATGTCTATCAATATTGAAAATGAGGACTTCAGAGAGAGAGAGAGAGAGATTTCAATCTCGATCTTTTGTCAGCCCATTACACAAAAGAATAAGTAAAACAAACACTGCATCTTCAAAAGTTTAAGCTAATCTACTCTCTGAGAATGTCAAAAATGAGGACTGGTATACATCACCATCGACGTTGCATATTGATTTTGTGCTTGTTAGAATGGTGAGGACAAAGAAGCAGGTCATGATTTTAACGAGGATTAGAAATACTTTTTTTATAGAATGGATCAGCACTTATACAAGACAACGATACTCAGTAGTGAATGATGGTATATTTTCACTGCTCAGTTTAACATGTTTTGTCAATGCGTCCGTAAAATATGCATGACGCTAATCCTTGGGAAATTTATAAGGTTAATGTTAACAGAAAGTCCATTACATATATCCTAATGACTTGTCAATTATTCATTTATATGTGTCAATTGTTCATTCCTATGTGTCAATTATTCATTTCTATGTTTCAATTATTCATTTCTATGTGTCAATTGTTCATTTCTATGTGTCAATTATTCATTTATATGTGTCAATTGTTCATTTCTATGTGTCAATTGTTCATTTCTATGTGTCAATTATTCATTTCTATGTGTCAATTATTCATTTCTATATGCCATAAGAACCCATATTATAAGCAAGTCTGTTCAACAAACCTAGCGATATAAAGCCTAATTGGTTTGAAACAAGATAGACGCTAAACCAGAAAACGTAAGAATGAGAACATTTAAGTTTTAAGCTGACATAAAAAAATAGTGAATGCATTGAAGTCCGGCGGAATATACCAGTTATATTATCAAATACCCAGGAAAGACCTGCCCAAAGATCAGATAGGTTTGATGTGAGTGAGTCTTTTCTGTCCAGAGTCATCAATTAGTTAATGACATTATACCAAAATATGAACATAAATGTATATTTTCAAAAGAAACAATATAACAATATCATGAAATCACAGACTCATATTACAGTACAATTCAACAATCTATACAGTGAATGACAGCAGACTAAGAAATCGTGCCCATCTTTCAAAACCTGGCATAGCGAGGCAATTAGCCCTATATTTACACTATGGTTATTGTGGCTGGGATTGGGATACTCGATTCACACGCTTCAGTGTTCATGTGATTCCAAGCAAAGGTATAAATTCTTATAAGAAAACCACGGACATAGATTTTGTAACAAATTCGTTCTCATCATCAATTTTCGACACGTGTTTCCAAATAAAACTTTACAAGTGGTCATGACTATAAGTGGAAATTACTGTAGCAAGCAATCCGAATAATACACCAACGCCTATAATGAAGCCACGATTTCATAACAAACGTGTAATCATCAATTTTCATCATGAATGATAGGGAGTTTCTAAGTAATACTTTACCAGGGGTGATGCGGTTAATTGACAATACGGAGGATAAATAATAAAAAGTTACAGTGCAAGCCCGCTTGTCGTCCGTCACAGTGAAATTACAGTTCACTGTCGTCTGAAATTAAATCTTACGAAGGACGTCATTTAAACAGCGTGGATAACGAGAAATAACACACGTTGAATATCGAAGGATTAGCAGATATCGAAAATTGCTTTCATGTACTTTATTTAATTTTTTTATTTTGTATTTTAAGAATTAAATATTTTTCCCATGTAAACAAATACTTCTTTCTTTCTTTTCTCCAATTTGCAGATTTTAAAATTTGCAACGTATCTATCATTTTTCACTAAGGAAAATCGATCAGCATAAGGGGCTTGTGAATATTTTTTAAAAATTTGTAATGCTACAAATAGTTGATTCAGAAAAGGGAGAATATTCTCGCGTGACAGATTTGTGAAGGTCATAAGAGGGGAACAGAGATATGAGAAAACAAACGAATCGAAGACAAAAGTAAATAAGTTTAGGATTGCAATTATTAGAGTTTGATATTAGTTTCTCTTTCTGCGTTTATCGTGGTACACATTGTCAGTTGCCAAATCACGCAGCTAGGGCGTTATTTGTTTGGTGATTCAGCAACATTAAACTCAGTACATCTAAATAATCATTTTTTTTTCTTTTAAGGGAAAATAGCATTAAGCCCCTTTAAAAGTTGAAAAGAAAATCTACTTTAAAAAGATCATTTAGATAGTCCTGAGATGTTTGAATATGACTAACCAAATGAGCCGATCATGACTCAGTGCACAATTATTTTCCCTATACTGTTCATACTTTTGTTTTACAGTACTGAACTTTCCAGTGTGTCTGAATCCTAATAAATCATACGGTAATCTAAAGCATCTTCATCGATGAACTGTGAAGTTCTTGTCATCATAGGTTAACCAGCATTTTTTTTTTTTTTTTTTTTTTTTTACAGACTGAACTATAAACAATACAACGTGCCATGGGTCACAGATTTCTCTTCCGGGTCCATATCTATGCCTGAGTACTGACTGCACTGTCGCCAAAATTCACACTGACAATCACAACATAAAATACTCATATTCTTAAGAACAAACAATTTGCTTTAACTCAATACCTAGAATTCCTAAAACAAAGCAAAAAATAAGAAACGTAAAATACTCTAACAAGAGATTGGGACTCATTCGTGGGTACTGACCCAGACTCGTTATTTGGTGTACACCTCTGGATTTCCTCCAGAGTGTGTAACGATTCAAACTCAAGAGTACGATGGATGATAGCGGCTTCACAAAACTTGCTCGGACTAACAAGGATTTATACATACTGATTTACAATTCTTTTACAAACAAATTATACATTTAGTTGCTATATTTTTGATCATTTAATTTTAATCTAAAAATTATACTCTAACTGAACCCTATGTGTACAAAGTAAAACTGCGCACTTGTCATGTACAAATTATAACCTGATCAAATACTTTTTATACAAAATGCAAGAAAAGTACATATGTACAAAAAAAACATTTTAAAAAAATGTCCGCTTTTAATGTGAAGCACATCCAGAGTTTGACAGGTAAACGAGTTGTGTGAATTATCGAAGTACATTGATAGTGTCAAGGTGCTAAGATATACATGTTTGTTTATTTTATTTTTTTATTATTATTATTATAATTGTTTTTTTTTTTCTTTTTCTTCTTAAAATCCGTATTTTCCAGAGTTAATCTAAGCCCTTCAAAGAAATTCCTTCTGGCGAAAGATATTAAAGTGTGAAAGCAAATGACTTGCATTGAGTCAGACCTAAAATCTCAACCATTTTTCTGTAATAATTTTTGTATCGTGTATACTTTCTATTCAACAAATGTTTTTACAGTGGAGTTCTTTCTATATAGGAACTTAACCCAGTTAAAAGCCTAAACTTTTCGATCTATGTCCGAGTATTAAATGGGAATTTATATAATTATTCTCAACATTTCCAGCAATCTGGAGAATATTCCTTATGCCAGAAATCCAAATTATTTATTAATAACTCTTTAGAAATCTTTATGAAACTTTCTCTGACCAAGAATGAAATCTATTAAAGCCATAAACAGAATTGCTCACGTTTAAAAGAAGGCACAAAAGAAGAGTGGAGTGGCCGATGTTAGCACGTACATTCGATAACCAAACGGACTCATTTACTTCTCTGATATACCAAAAAGTATTTGGTCCGGCTATAATTTGTACATGGCAAATACTCATGTTTTAAAATCTGTACCAACAAAATGTTAGCATATTGCTTCAGGCTATAATTTGTTGTTCGGCCAGCGAGAACAAGTCCACTCATTCGGAATCCCTGACACATTTCACTTGTTGCTACATTATGCACGCTCAGATGGGAATGACTTACCATAAAAGATTGACACATATCAAATCTTGGCAGCTTCAACTAAAACCAAGAATAGAATGTGCTAGATCTATGACCAATAATACAACTGAAGGCGGATCCCAAAATGATTTCACAGATTGGAGAATAATGTGTTTCAATCCATACGAAATTGGATTCAGTCCTGTTAAGACATTTATCACAAACTGAAAGATAGACGGATGGATAGATACACTTTTATAAGTATGCACCATTTATCCGATACACTCTCTTCTCTCTCTCTCTCTCTCTCTCTCTCTCTCTCTCTCTCTCTCTCTCTCTCTCTCTCTCTCTCTCTCTCTCTCTCTCCGGATTCCTGGAAATACACCAAATGCAACAAAGACGTATTTACATCTATCTATACGAGTAAATATTTATTTATAACATTTACTCGTATCAATGTATCAGGCTGTTTTTTGGGTAACTTTAGAATGTCTATTTAATATATGTTATCATTCTCACATTATTATTCGTAAAAGGTGAACCCAAGGCCCTCAAACCAAGGCCCTCAAACCCAAGGCCCTCAAACCAAGGCCCTCAAACCCAAGGCCCTCAAACCCAAGGCCCTCAAAACCCAAGGCCCTCAAACCCAAGGCCCTCAAACCCAAGGCCCTCAAAACCCAAGGCCCTCAAACCCAAGGCCCTCAACCCATGACCCTCAAAACCCAAGGCCCTCAAACCCAAGGCCCTCAAAACCCAAGGCCCTCAAACCCAAGGCCCTCAAACCCAAGGCCCTCAAACCAAGGCCCTCAAACCAAGGCCCTCAAACCAAGGCCCTCAAACCAAGGCCCTCAAACCCAAGGCCCTCAAACCCAAGGCCCTCAAACCAAGGCCCTCAAAACCCAAGGCCCTCAAACCAAGGCCCTCAAACCCAAGGCCCTCAAACCCATGACCCTCAAACCCAAGGCCCTCAAACCAAGGCCCTCAAACCCAAGGCCCTCAACCCATGACCCTCAAAACCAAAGGCCCTCAAACTTGGCACCATTCTTTTACGTCTATGGCAATACAAAAGAAGACTGCCCGTGACGATTACACCTGAGACAACCCAAATATTTTATCGCTCCACTATTGTAAAACACGCGGAATTTTGGTTCACATATTTATTTCATTTGATGTATAAATAAAAACGTATAATCATGGATCTGACGAAAATATGCTTATTCATGCGACCTTTATTCTCAGATCACACAAAGCGTCTATTCTTGGATAACTTTTTGGAAACAATAATAGTCTATTCCGTGCATGTCTTTTCAAGTTAGATTCTTTCTAAGATGTTTTTAACAGTTTGACTAAAATGCGAATCGCCAGCACGCAACTGAGATCCATTTCTTTTGTGATTAGATAAAGGCACGTTTCCTTACTTGCAACGTCGAGTACCGTCATAGATTGAGACGTGATAACCTGATGTTTTGTTAGCTATATTCCATGTTTTAAAATTTGAGACGGCATTTGGTAAAGAGTCAATATCAGACTCGCATGTGGGTGTATTCTTACTGAACAATTTGCAAGTCATACTCTTGTACATAAACATGATAATGTTGTTGTTGTTGTTGTTAAATCGTTTCGTTTGTTTTGAATAATTTAAAAAAGATACGTGATGTGAGGTATTCTTTACAGAATTTTCATTCTGTCGAATGTCTCTTAGATCCGCTGGGTCACAAATAAGAAAATCTTTCGATTAGAAAACAGCTGAGCCAGATAAAATAAAACATGCTAGAATCAACTGTGACCAAAATTAGACTAAGCCTCAAAAATTAAACCATAAGATTAAAATTTGAAAATAAATATAGCTAGGTTCCAATGTTAGCATGTATTCGATGAAATCAACAACCATGTAAATCAAAATCAAGTAGCATAATTATATTATTTTAACAATAATGAAATTTTCAGTGTTGATGTCTATCGAAATATATAGAAATACAGTACCCAATCAGTGGGGTTTTTTTTGTCTTCTGATTCCAGTGGAATTTTCATCTTCATATTTTATGTTTGTTCTATTAATTGTATTTCTTTATAGTTGTGTATATTTTATTTCGTATTTGGATATAAATATGCAAAACTATTTCCATAATTTCATGCAAATTGAATAACAAAGAATTTTGACATGTTCAGGTCAATATATAGATATTAAATGTCCAAGCGTTCACTATATGCATACATACTTTGATTTTTTTAAAAATCATAATCAGTTAAAGCACACACAGTTATGAATGATTTCAGGGGCTTTCGTTCGTTCGTTCATTGGATTAACGACGTGTGCGGCCATTCGGCCATTTACGTCGAATTCAGGGGCTTTTATTTTCTCATCTAACTTATAGTATGCCGTTCACAACAAAGAAGTTAGTCATACGTTTATCAGAAAACAACTGAACTGTATTGCCAACTCATGTCTAACAATAGACATATGGGATTAAGTATAAATACAAATTATGAATAGTGGTGGTATAGCGGATAAAGAATTGTATCAATAAAGGATTATCAATAAACATGTGTGGGCAATCACTATGACATAATTATGACACGTACCGCGCTATACTCTGTGGATATAAAGATCAATTGCACTGAATACTGTTAGTTTAAAAAAATCCGGAAGAAATATACTCAATGTTTTCTTTCATTTCAATTTAAATACTGAAGTAAATGTGAATAAAATGCATTCTCTTTCATTTCAATTTAAATACTGAAGTAAATGTGAATAAAATGCATTCTCTTATAAACAAGTTTTCATTTATTTTCGACTAGTTTTAATAGTATTGGTACTACGACTAGTTTTAATAGTATTGGTACTACGACTAGTTTTAATAGTATTGGTGCTACGACTAGTTTTAATAGTATTGGTACTACGACTAGTTTTAATAGTATTGGTGCTACGACTAGTTTTAATCGTATTGGTACTATCCAGTTGTTGTCAAATGACTGTAAAGAATAATATATAACAACAACGGACTTGTATCCGCAAGATAAAGCCAAATGTATTTTTCTTCCCAAATATAACTCACATCTGGTTTCCTAGCAACAGATAACATTCCAAAATGCCTGAATTCTTTTGCCCAAAACATATCTCAGGAATGAAAAATCTTATATTAAGCATTCAGAGCCACAAAGAGTCAAAAACGTCTTAAAGCATCAACTTGCATGAAAATATGTAGAGAATTCGAAACATAATCTGACCAAAATCTGGACCCTCTATACGTAATTAGCCTAGTTATAAAACAAACGTACAGACGCGTACAGAAGGTTACTTCAAAGATGATTAGAGAGCTTTTTTTAAATGTCCCATTCAGAGAACAAAAAAGTAGAGTATCCCCTTCGGACACTTTTGTTAGTAATGCGCATGCATAGGTGTAGTAAATAAACCATGTGGTACTTTCGCAACCCATTTGTTCGAAATGGAAAATCCCAACTAATGTTAAGATAGATTGCTTGTGATATAGGTCGAAACAAGAAATCGAACAGTCTGTGAAAAAATGAACTTGGTATCTTGGCCTAATGAGAAAAGGGAAGCTTATGAATTTCGAAAACATTAGAACGTAATCATCCAAACTTAGATATGATGTGCAAGCTGACGTGTAAGCTGTAATTTTTGCAGCTTAAAAATACGTATTTACCAATTGGCTTGCATTTGGTTCCTATTTTCATCTTGTGCGATTTCCGTCTGCTAGAAATTCGGCCTATCTGTTAATATGTTTTTCATACTGTTTCCAATATTTTTGAATGATTTTGTCCAACAATGTTTTTTAATTAAAAAATATCAGTATTTTCGTATATATTGGGCATTTCTCTTTTAACTTTGTGCTAAGACTATCCCTAGTATATTTAGTAAAAAGAGAGAACATAGAATTAAGCTGTACTAACTACTGACAATGTTTCGTATGTATTGTTAGGTATTTGCAAAATATGTGTGTGTGTGTGTGTGTGTGTGTGTGTGTGTGTGTGTGTGTGTTATGAAAAAGAGATGTAGTTCATATTAAATAAGCTTTATTAATTAACCTTTTGTTGTGGACATATCTGGCCAGACTGGCAAACAAGTTCTGTAGTTTTCAGGACTCCGTTTAAGCAGAGTTTAGCAGTGATAGGTAAGCCAACGTTAATAGTAACAGGTGATGAGAAATGCGAGTTCAACATTTTCGACATGTACGGTGAACTATATTGATAAAGGTCCAGCAATAGACATATGGGTTTATGTAGATATATAAATTACGAATAGTGGTAGTAACGCGGATATAGATGGTATCAATAAATGTATTATCAATAAACATATGTGGACAATTATTATGACATAATTGTGACACGTGTCACACGTGTATGCCAGGACGAATTGCACTGAATATCTGTTAGTTCTAAAACATAAATAGCATTATACTTGAAGTATTTTGTTAATTTTAATTAAGACATTGAAGTAAATGCTGCAAATAAAATGTATTCTCGTATAGACAAATGTTAATATTTTTCCGACTAGCTTTTAATATTATTGGAACTATCTGGTTGTTGTTAAATGACTGGAGAGAAGAATATTTAACAACAAAGGAATTATATCAGCATTATAAAAACCAAACACCCTTTGCTTCCCAAATATAACGCACATCAGGCTCCCTAGCAACAGATAACATTCCACAGTGCATGCATTCTTTTACGCAAAATGTATTTCAGGAATGAAAAATCTTATGTTAGGAATTCAAAGCCACAAAAAGTCAAAGCCGCGCATGATGGTGAGAATGTTAAGAATTCAAAACACAGTAGGACCAAAATCTGGACCCTCTGTAAGTGATTGGCCTGGCTATACCACAAAAATACAGGCGCTTGCATAAAATACTTCAAAGATTATTAGAGCGTTTTTTGTTTTTTTTGGGGGGGGGGGGGTTTGTATGTCTCAATCAGAGAACAAAATACAGACTACCTCCTTCTGACATTTGGTTAATAATCCACGTGCATATGTGTAGCAAACCAAGTGGCACTGTGGTAGCTCATTTATTCATTAATGGAAAATCCTAACTTATGTTAAGATAGATTGCTTGTGACATAGGTTGAAACATGAAATAAAAATTTTTAGCACTCTGTGACAAAATAAACTTAGTATCTTGGCCTAATGAGAAAAAGGAAGATTATGAATTACATTAGAACGTAATCCATCAAAACTCAGACATGATGTGTAAGCTGTACTTTTTGCAGCTGGAAAGTACGTAATTACCAGTTGGCTTGCATTGAATCCCCAATTTCATCTTGTGTTGTTTACGTCTGCTCGAAACTCGGACCATATGATAATATTTTTATCGTACTGTTTACAACACATTTGAATGATTCTGTGCAAAAAATAAAAATAAAATAAGCACTATGGTACGTCAATGGCATTTCTCTTATAACTTTCTGCTAACACTATCCCAAGTTTAATTAGTAGAAACAAAAAAACTTCAAATTAAACTTTACTAACACCTGTAAATGTCTTTTCTGTGTGGTTGAGTATTTGCAAAATGTGTGTTTTAAAAAAAAGTGGGGTAGTTTATATTAAATAAGCCATATTGAATAAACCTTTTGCTGTTGAAGTACTTGGCCATATTGCTCAACAACTTATGTAGACATCAAGACTCAGGTTAACCTGAGTTTATTAGTACTTAGTAAGTCAACGGTAGTGGTAACATGCAAGGATGAGGAATGCTGACACAACGCTTTCTACATAAATTGTAAACTCTAATGATTTAACTGATTAAGGTCTCAGACACCTATTAGGATGTGACGTCCTAGTTGAACATAAAACATGGATGCCAATAAATAGTACCCATTTATTATGAAATACTTCCATAATGTATGTGTCAACTTAAGACTTAATTTGGTCAATCAAGTTCCATAATTATATTATGTTAACAAAAATTAAATCTTCTGTGGTTGAGTGCTTCGAAATATATGTATGCATTGACGAAGTGCATACCCGAAAGAGTGGGAATTTTCCGATTCCAGTGGAATTTTCATCCTCATATTCTATGTGCCTGCTGTTTTTATTGTTACTTTTTATAGGTGTGTTTATTTTACTTCGCGTTTACATATATACGTACATAAATATGTCAGTCATTACATACAAAATTAAAACAGCAAAGAACAGCCATATGTTCAGGCTAGTATCTAGTCACTGAATATCCAAGCGCTCAATGTATGTATAATTTACTACAATAACTAAGATCAGTAAATGCACACACAGCCATGAATGATTTCAGGGGCTTTTTGTTATTTTCTCATCTTACTTATAGTATACCCTTCACAACAAATAAGTTCGTATTATGTTTATCAGAACTTTATTCCCAACTCATGTGTAACAATGGACATATGGGATTAAGTACAAATACAAATTATGAATAGTGGTGGTATAACGGGTAAAGAGTTGCATCAATAAAGGATTATCTATAAACATGTGTGGGCAATCACTATGACATAAGTATGACATTTACCGCGTGCTACTCTGTAAATATCAGGACAAATTGCACACACAAAGCAGATGACCCCCTTCTTGCACTTTGTTAACAATGAACGAGCATATATATTTGTATACCGTGTGATTTTGTTGTAGCTCATTTGTTCTTTCATGGAAAATCTGAACAAATGTTAAGATAGATTGAAGCAAGAAGAAAATTTTAAAACATCGAGAACTCTGTGATAAAATGAACTTGGTATCTTGGCCTAATGAGAAAAGGGAAGGATATCAATTTTAAAGACATTAGAACGTAATCATCCAAAATTTATATATGATGTGTAAGATGTATATTTTGATTGTGAAAAATACGTATTTACCATTTGACTTGCATTTGATTCCTATCTGCATCTTGTAAGATTTACGTCTGCTTGAAATTTGGCCTATTTAACAATATGCCTACCATACTGTTTACAACAAGGGGGCCACGAGTGGCCGGGTAGTCTAAGGCGATGGCCTTTACCGATCACTGCCATCTCACCTCTGTCCGCGTGGGTTCGAGTCTTAGGCTCGGCCAATGTGGTTATGTGAGAAAGCTTGCCAGTAGCTTCCCGTGGGTCGGTGGTTCTTCCCGGGATTTTCCCGGGTTCTTCCTCCACCAGATATACTGGCCGCCATGTATAGCCTATCATGTGCTGAAAAAATGGCGTTAAACCCACAAAACCAAACCAAACCTGTTTACAACACTTTTGAATGATTCTGTCAAAAAAATAAAAATAAAATCAGTACTATCGTACATCATTCTTATAACTCTGTGCTAACACTATAACTAGTATATTTAGTATAAAAAAGAGAATTTGAAATTAAACTTTACTAACAACTTAAACTGTTTTGTTTGTGTGATTAAGTATTTGCGAAATGTGTGTGTTGTGAAAATGAGATGTAATCGATATTAAGAAGCCATATTCATTCACCTTTTTTGTGGACATACATGTCCAGATTGGTCAACAACTTCTGTAGCTACTGTAGCTTTCAGGACTCAACATAATTTGAGTTTAATAGTGTTTGATAAGTCAACGGTAGTAGTAATAGGCGATGATGAGAACTGCAAACTCAGCCATTTCGGCATGAATGTGAACTCTAAGGAGTCATTTGATAAAGGTCTCCGACACCTATTAGGATAGCAGGTGTCCCTGGCGTATAACACTTGTCAAGTTCAGTATTGTTCGACCCTTCTTGAACCAGAAAAACGCGAAGTTTTCATAGTGAGTCATTTCAAAATGAACTATCTCTCTTATCTGCATGTTAACTTATATTTTGTACAACCGCCTTTTTTTGTTTAATTCAATTTTTTTAAATATTATTTGTTTCGGTCGGGGTGGGTGGCTGGGGGGGGGGCTTGGAGTCATCCATAAATAGAGCCACAAAAAGTAACAATCGATGATGAGAAATGCGAACTCAACTCTTTCTGCGGCTATTTGTCATCATAAAATTTCCAGACCTGTGAGATGAAGTCATCATCATGCTTGTTGTTCGTTTTAAGTATTAAAAGTAGTTATGGGAGCCACTATAGCATTAAATAGGCCACTATGGCTTATGGGAATTTAATGTTAAAAGCATCAATACGATTAACAATGGAAGCTGGTATGGCGGATATGGGAATTTAATGTTAAAAACGTCCATAGGATGGCACTTTGGGGCCATACGAGAGTTTAACATTGTTGGTCACTATGGGGATCTAACATACGTAGTGACCTGCCAAAACGCATCTTTACTGCCATGATTATATAAGGGCCAGATGTAGTCCCTTGAATTAACTGTGGCATACCACATAATTTTTGAATATCAAGATGGCGGTCGTAATGTGAACGCTATGGGAAATTTTATGGTTTAATATGGTGGAGTCAATAAAGATATCCCAAAGCAGAATTTGTTGTGTACAAAGTTTGCGAACGCGCACTTAAAAATTCAAAAAAGTTTGCACTTTCGCACTTAAAATGTACTAAAAGTTTCCACATGCGCGTTTAAAATTGTAATAAATATTTTTAAAATGTAAAAAATCAGCAAACTATAATATAATATTTACAATGGACATTTTTTTATATAAATGTAAACCGAAAATTTATAAAAATTTCTCCATTTTGTTTTATATAAAAAAAAAATAAGGAAATAAAAATGTACCCAATTTAAACAAAATAAACAAACTTTTAGACAAACTTGTACATACACTAAAATACACAAAAAAATATATATATATTTTGCTGGGCAATATTGAGTGGTGTTTCCTTTTCTAAAATCCTTGGTGGCCCTGAAAATTACAAAATAAAGTGGAGAAGTACAGTTTATTTAGTGACCACATCTCCCAGGTCGGTCTCCACATCCAGAACATATATTTCCACACCTATACTGTCGTAATTGATCTATCGAGACATAGAGGGTAAAATGAGACTGGTTGGAACAGCAGCAACTGCTCATCACGGAGACGCTCTTGTTCCATCTGCTGATATTCAAATTGTTGTTGTAGTTTCAGCTCTCTCATGGTCTCCCGCTGTCTCCCCCCCCCCCCATTTTTTTTTAAATGGATGCCGGTGGTCTTTCATTTTTCCTGGAAGCAGCTCCAGTTCCTCTACATGGTCTCAGAGGTGCTTCTAAATCAACATTGTTTCAATAATTCCCGCTTAATCACTCATTAACAAATGAAGATAAAGGATTAAGACAGTCCCTACTCTTCATGTATATTATGTTAATTCTCAAATCAATACAAATTCAAATAAAACATTTTACACTTGAACGTATTTATAAGGTTGAGAACGTTGGTAAGTGAGACCTGGGCTCCAGTGATCTAGCACGGTTTAAATTTGTTTGCATCGATGAACACTACGTTTCTGAGCTAAGGAAAAGAGAATACCATAATGATCATGAAATCACATTTCTACTTTTCATCTTGTCTTGGGAAATGGAATCCAAAACGAGTCAGTAAATGTTCTAGATGGAATCCCTCTCCGTCTCTGTGGATTGTTAATTTGGCCTGTAACGGACACTCATTAAATGGTGCGATGTGCGCACATGTTTTAGTAGTTATTCAAGGCCGAACGGCTCAACGCGAACTAAATTCAAACTACTACTACTACAATCGTCTTGCCACAGAGTTCAGTCATCATCACAGTCTGCCGCAAGTCGTCAACAAGAGAGCATCGGAGAATCAAAACAGCCAACTGAGTTGTTGCAGGTGGGAGGGACTGTCTGCTGTCTCAACGGATTATCCCAGTGCAGTCATCGTCGACAAACCCCCAGAGTCTGAGAGATGAAGCAGCAAGGCAGATGGCAAAAGATGACGCTTGGACTTCAGTCACAAGAAGCCACCGGGTACCAGCTAACTTTGAAGAGAGCACAACGGTTGGAAGGTTGGAGGATGACCAGCAAGCCTGGAGAATAAAGGTTAAGAGAGTGCTACCTGCAACCACCCCTACGCGAAGTAATCACCAGGCACCAGCTGCTCCAAAAAGGCTGACTGATTGGGGTTTATATTTGGCCCTCGAAAACCCCTTTTTCGTTACAACTCTAAACAATTACAAATTTGACTCATTCGACTCACCGTCTAAAACAAAATACTATAATTTCGTCATGAACCCGGAAAAATGAGAGAGCTGAAACTATAACAACAACTGGAACATCAACAGAGGGAGCAGCATCATCACAGTGAGGAGCAATTGCTGCTGTTCCAACAGTAGAACATGCAGCAACAACAGCTGCAGCAAAAACAGCAACAGTCACCACCAGAATAGTTAATCCCGATGGTGGAGGATTGGGAAAGTGAGTAGTCTACTCAGCCTCACTTTACCCTCTCCGTCTCTGTGAATCCATTGTAACAGGATAGGTTGAGAAATAAGTGTTCCTATTGTGGAACTCACCCTGGGAGATGCGAACACAAACAAACAGCCACGCCCCCCCCCCTTTTTTTATTTCCAGGGACACCCAGTTTTTACAAAAATTAACTACTACTTAATATTGGTAACCCCAAAATTATATTTGTGCTTGTACGTATGTATGTGTCTCTATAATTTTTCTAAAGAATTGTTTTTTCATAAATTTGTTTTTGTTTAAAATTTTGTTGTGTTTATTATTAAGTTTTGTTTTTCATTTTGTTTTAAATTTTTGGGGTAAATGTTTATTTTAAATTGTAATTTGTTTCTAAAAATTGTAAATTTAAAAAAAAAAACTTTGAAGTGGACATTTTAGGTTTGTACTTTTGTTATTATTATTATTTTTCGTTTTAAATACACATGTGCAAACCTTTGAAAAAATTAAGTGCTCGTGTGCAAACTTCATAAATTTTTAGTTGGGCATTCGCAAACATTGTTACCAAAAAAAGCACACTTCCGGTAGACAACTTTAATATAAAACGTCATTTCCAGTTGGTGTGATAAGATATTTATATTGATTCCACCATGTTAATTTTTAAATAATAAAGGGGAGGGAAATGATGGGAAGAAGTAGGAACATATATTTCATCGTGTGGTACAAAAACTTGGTATTTGAACGAGTTGCGAAGCCACGAGTTAAAACATAACGTTTTTAGTACCACAAGATGAAATATATGCGGTATTTAGGCAGGAAAAGAACATTTTCTTTTTTTAATATACCAAACTTGTTCCAGAATCGAAACTTAGAAGATTAAACTCACTCTTCATCACAACACCCCACCCCCCTTTTCATAAATTCACCTCACTTTCATAGGGTGAACATGTAGATATCAGTGTCTTAAGAAAGCTGAAGGATTGGGATGACATAATCTGTCGCAGTAAATTACATTTTTGACATTTTGTAAACTATCTGATCATATCTGACCACAAAGCAAGGCAGATTCCACAAGGCATCACAGCGGGTTTATCATTGCTGTCAATTAAATAAGGGGCAATAACTTCATAGAGACGCAAACGGCGTCGAGTCAAATCTTTTGAGAAACAAATAATTTCCATGTCAGACAGGTAATGCAGTTTCTATTTATTTGTTCTAGCTTACAAAGTATTCGGTTTTGTTGCTGCAGCTATAACTTCTGTTGGCGCACACAATTAAGCCTCGTATGACATGATGAAAAATCTTATATTTTCACATGTGAAAATATAAAGATATATTTGTCACATGTGAAAATATAGGACTAAGAAAAATATATGAAAATTATTTCTCCAATAAGTTTCTATTTTTCAAACTTAAGTATATAATAAAAGGGCATATTAATGAAAATAGCACAGTATTCATGTGATATACACTATTTCTGCATAAATAAGTTCTTCCAGTATAGATTGTAGTGAATCTTGCTCGTATGTAATAATTCTTTTTTCTTCATGTTGTTGATCAAGTTCAAACAATTTACAACAAATTTAATCATTTTTGCACCTATTTTTCCTAAGAACTTGTCATGCGTTTGGAAGAACAACGTGTCATTCTTAGAATCCAGCACCTTTTTGATGCTGATGTGGCTGAAAGTAGCCATGCCGTCTTGAACAGGATCATTATTACAAAACAAGTCTATCATTCCAGAGAATTCCCTTGTCTGTGTTAAAATCTGCTTACACATTTCTTCTCTACATGTGTATGTATGTATGTATGTATGTATGTATGTATGTATGTATGTATGTATGTATGTATGTATGTATGTATGTATGTGTGCTTGCATGCATG
The DNA here is from genome assembly GCA_029931535.1 of Margaritifera margaritifera. Lineage (NCBI taxonomy): Eukaryota > Metazoa > Mollusca > Bivalvia > Unionida > Margaritiferidae > Margaritifera > Margaritifera margaritifera. Next base: position 4,758,079 of record JAQPZY010001594.1, read on the forward strand.
CACACATGTATGTATGATATATGTTTGTATTTATAGAAAAGAGCGTGTGCGTGTGTGTGTGAGAGAGAGAGAGAGAGAGATAACTTGGCTGAACACAGAATAAAGCTTAGACAGATAATGATCATTGAAAGAGAATGTACAATATTTATATGACTCTCATAATCTCTATCTCTTTAATAAACACCCCCTCTACACCCACCGCACCCACCCCAACCCTGCACCCCAATTGACAAAACGTGAAGAGAATTCCATTGTGGGGAGTACAGTTACTGAAGTTAAATAATACAAGTAATACAAGTATTTCCGTCTTTTTTTATTGTACGTCAAGTAGTTTCAATAAAATTATTTTGTGACACACTTTTACATACAAATAATATCCTCTTTACGTTAGGAATTTGGAATATACATCTTTATAAAGTTTACTATAGGGGTTTGTTAATAGTACTTCTGAACTAGAGTTTACTGATACTGTGCCGAAATCTACCACAACTCGTGTACAATAAAAAAGGAAAGACGGAAAGAAATGAAGAAAGAAAATAGTTATAATAATGTCTACCGTAACTTCTGGGCAGAAACTTCTACGTACGGTGTAATACATCTACTGTAACCCTGGGCTGTACCTTTTACATACAGTGTAATACATCTACTGTAACCCTGGGCTGTACCTTTTACATACAGTGTAATACATCTACTGTAACCCTGGGCTGTACCTTTTACATACAGTGTAATACATCAACTGTAACCCTGGGCTGTACCTTTTACATACAGTGTAATACATCAACTGTAACCCTGGGCTGTACCTTTTACATACAGTGTAATACATCTACTGTAACCCTGGGCTGTACCTTTTACATACAGTGTAATACATCAACTGTAACCCTGGGCTGTACCTTTTACATACAGTGTAATACATCTACTGTAACCCTGGGCTGTACCTTTTACATACAGTGTAATACATCTACTGTAACCCTGGGCTGTACCTTTTACATACAGTGTAATACATCTACTGTAACCCTGGGCTGTACCTTTTACATACAGTGTAATACATCTACTGTAACCCTGGGCTGTACCTTTTACATACAGTGTAATACATCTACTGTAACCCTGGGCTGTACCTTTTACATACAGTGTAATACATCAACTGTAACCCTGGGCTGTACCTTTTACATACAGTGTAATACATCAACTGTAACCCTGGGCTGTACCTTTTACATACAGTGTACAACATTAGCAGCAATTCTGGGCAGACCCTTCTACATAAAATGTACTACGTAAATGTAACCTGGGGCAGAGCGTTCTACATACAGGGTACTACATATACTGTAACCATGGGCATAACATTCAACATGCAGTGTACTACATCTACTATAAAACTGGGTTGAACCTTCTATACAGATTGTACAATGTCAACTGTGACCATGAGCAGAACCTAAAACATACTGTGTTCTCTATCTTTTGTAACCCTGGGAAGAACCTTCAACACACAATGTTCTCTATGTCCTGTAACCCTGGACAGAACCTTCAACATACAGCGTACTACGTCAAATGTAACCCTGGGCAGAACGTTCTACGTACTATGTTTTATGTCTACTGTTTGCATGGTGACCCTTCACATTTTGACGATTACAGTTACTGAAATTACTAAAACCAACTAATGCAAGTTTTTCCATCTTTGTTTACTTTGTTTGTGATGATGTTTTATTACTTAAAACAGTATTTCACTATCAAGGAGGAAAAGATAAACATTACTTTCATGTTTTTCTCACATTTGCCAGTCTCCAGATGCCTGGTCCCATTCTAATCAGACTCGGTATATTTCTCTCAATGAAATGTAGCAAAGTTTTCAAACTCTTTTTCAAAGATATATAATTCCGATATTTCAAACATCCCCAATATTTTAATGATCCATGTCAAAGCAAACAGCAAAATGCTGACAGACGGTGCTCTAACTACAGTATATCAGAGAGCTCCTTGAGGCCTTGTAATGAGCATCTCCAGCAATTACCGTATATACTCGAGTATAATTTAATACTGCAAACTGCATAGACTCAGATCTGCCGTCGCATAATGCGCCGGCAGATCTGGGTGTATACAGTTTGTAAGGACTAATCAGTAGAACAAACAACATAAACCCTGATCTGCCGGCGCATTATGTGACGGCAGATCAGGGTCTATGTTGTTTGTATTTTTTACCGGTTTTATACGCGAGTATAGACGGTATGCTCTTTCCTCGGGTATGATATAGATTTGCACATAGTATAGTCTGACCAAAAAAATATACACTGTACATTTCTGACACTTCTAATTCAAATCAATGGCTGCGTCAATAAAACACTCAGCCATTTCTTCCCTATCTTTGTATCTATGACCAATAAGAACACCATAGACTTGCTTGCATGAGTGATTATACAGTGTTACATAACGTATGCTTAGCGATGGGAAGCACAAACCTACAAAATGACACAACGTATACCACAATGTAGCGAATATGTAACACAGATGTAACTTTGAGCTTTAACAATTCGAGAATTATTTATTAGAGCTTAGAGCAGATTGTGTAACTTGAAATTTAATATATTTATTTCATGGATACATTCACGTAGTACCATCGGCTCAATCGTCAGTCCTTATCAGAAGAAAGAGGATTGAGAACATGGTCGCGCATATCACACTGCATATATCAATAAACTTGAACTCATTTGTGGAAATACATGTAATAATAATAATAATAATAATAATAATAATAATAATAATAAAAACAACAACAACAAAAATAATAATTATAATAATGCGATCTTGTTTGTATAACACTGCGTACACAATCTCCTGAACAGATTTTTTTCTTGTTTATTTTTTATACATAGTTTACATTTATAAAACGCAAAAGAATGAAGAGTTAATGCCACGAGAAGCATCGCTTAATGTACATGTAAAAGTACAGATTGTATCTCTTTCGCATAGTCTATAGGAACATTTATAAGCGATTTTTATCAATAAAAAATGTGAATTTCACTGAACACTTTACTTCTGTGATTGACTAATCAACGAGTAGTCTCTTTATACAAACAAGGTCAGAAAAAGCACCATTTTTTTTTCTTAAGTAACATCTACATATAGCCACTCTTTTCTTCGGTTCTTTGAAAAAGACATCTTACCTAATCAACTATTTTATGATTTTGAGTCCAATAATGACATTTAGATGACTTTTTCTTTGCTGGAGTACCTACAATCTTTCTTGATGACGTAGTCTCTTTATACAAACAAGGTCAGAAAAAGCACCATTTTTTTTTCTTAAGTAACATCTACATATAGCCACTCTTTTCTTCGGTTCTTTGAAAAAGACATCTTACCTAATCAACTATTTTATGATTTTGAGTCCAATAATGACATTTAGATGACTTTTTCTTTGCTGGAGTACCTACAATCTTTCTTGATGACGGATTCATATCTAAACCGAAGACTTGAAGTGATATATTAGCTCGTAGGCCAGATAAATATTTATTTTCAGGAGCTATTTTGGTTTCTTAACCACTGATGCACTGATATGGAGATATGAGGTTTCAAATTTACTCTAAAATGCGCTTGGAATGTTTTGCGTCTACTGATGAAGTCTTCGATAAAATATATATTTAACACATTTTGCCAAGCAATTTGCACAGAGACGCATCCCACTCGATTTTGCAATTTTGCAGCAAGTGGCACATCATGTACAGTTAATGTTGCAAAAGTATATTACAAAAATTAAGGTTTACCCATATAAATGTTTCCGTCTTGTAATGAACCATGTTATAACAATAATAATAATAATAATAATAATAATAATAATAATAATAATAATAATAATAATAAAGTCTTTATTTGATGAGGGTGACACAATTAGTAAACAATTTAATCTCCCTTCTGGTCCTCGTTTATTTATATATGTACAAACAAAAATGCATCTAATGCAGTTGGGAAACAAGTATCATAAAAACAGAGGTATTACTGACTAGTGTACACAAATGCAACATAATGCAGATTCAACACAAGCATTGTGAACACAAACCTGCATGATGCCAGACACAAACCTGCATGATAGCAGAGTCTCTCTCTCTCTCTCTCTCTCTGTCTGTGTGTCTGTCTGTCTCTCTCTCTCTGTCTGTGTGTCTCTCTCTCTCTCTCTCTCTCACACACACACACACACACACACACGCATATATACAACAAAAGTTTGCCATAACATGTTTTAGATATCATCTGGACTGCATCGATTGCAAACATCTTTGATGAAATGAAGGCTCTCTTCGTGCTTCTTCAGCATCTGTAGGCAGACAGTTTCAAATGATTAGACCAGAAAAGCCAAAATATTTTTATACAATTCGCCTATGGGCTTGGGAAGGAGAAAGTCCTTAGATGAAATAGAGGGTAGTAAACTAGTATCTGTATTAGTATTATTTGTTATTTTACTAAGCATATCCTTTATATAGTTGTACATAGAACCCTTAGAAACTTTAAACAAACATTTTGCTATCAAAGATTCGTTGAGGACGATTTGAAAGTCGCTGTGTTGTTGGAAGTGCAGTTTTCCAGTGTATAGACAGCATACCAAAAAGTGAATACAAAATGGCATCCAATAACTGGATAATCAGGCTGAGAAAGTATGCAGACGTGCGTGGGGAGTACTTAAAGGGGATGCACTAATAAAGTATGCAGACGTGCGTGGGGAGTACTTTAAGGGGATGCACTAATAAAGTATGCAGACGTGCGTGGGGAGTACTTTAAGGGGATGCACTAATAAAGTATGTAGACGTGCGTGGGGAGTACTTTAAGGGGATGCACTCATAAAGTATGCAGACGTGCGTGGGGAGTACGTTAAGGGGATGCACTCATAAAGTATGCAGACGTGCGTAGGGAGTACGTTAAGGGGATGCACTAATAAAGTATGCAGACGTGCGTGGGGAGTACGTTAAGAGGATGCACTAATAAAGTATGCAGACGTGCGTGGGGAGTACGTTAAGGGAATGCACTAATAAAGTATGCAGACGTGCGTGGGGAGTACTTTAAGGGGGTGCACTAATAAAGTATGCAGACGTGCGTGGGGAGTACGTTAAGGGGATGCACTAATAAGTATGCAGACGTGCGTGGGGAGTACTGTAAGGGGATGCACTAATAAAGTATGCAGACGTGCGTGGGGAGTACGTTAAGGGGATGCACTAATAAAGTATGCAGACGTGCGTGGGGAGAACGTTAAGGGGATGCACTAATAAAGTATGCAGACGTGCGTGGGGAGAACGTTAAGGGAATGCACTAATAAAGTATGCAGACGTGCGTGGGGAGTACTTTAAGGGGATGCACTAATAAAGTATGCAGACGTGCGTGGGGAGTACTTAAGGGGATGCACTAATAAAGTATGCAGACGTGCGTGGGGAGTACGATAAGGGGATGCACTAATAAAGTATGCAGACGTGCGTGGGGAGTACGTTAAGGGGATGCACTAATAAAGAGCTTTGTTGTACAGAGCACTAATAGTCAGAACTTTTTTTTAAAATACCCCTTGTATCATATGGAACATAAGAGCTTATAGTCTTGGAATGGCATTTTCTTTGCCACATTAATGGTGTGACGACAAACATTATATGGTGTAATTTAATTATGTTGTAAATTCTTACGTTTCTTTGCAATAGCAGATGGGAGCATATTGTTTTGCTGCTATCAATTCGTACGTCCCTAAGTCCACACGTTGATACGTCCGCACATCCAACTGTACTCGATGCACTTGTCTCTTTCTTCAATCTTTCTACAAACAGTTTTTGCTTTTACTTATTCAGAATATATGTGTAAAATAGATGCGGATATAAAAAATTCCATTTCGTATCAGTCTTATTTCCCAATATCATATCAAACTACTTGTATTACATTCTTACAGAGTGTCTAGTGTATGCGTGAGATGCCTGAAGACTGACTTCAAAAGATTTTTTCGTTCTAGTAAAGCGGAAGCCTATGATTTTGTAGACGTCTTTCTGACATGTTTATCATAAGCTAAAGGAAAGGATGCAATGTTCTCTGTAAATTATAGTAAGAATGTTAAAGCTCCTCTTTGATGTCTTATCATAAAACGATTAAGAAAACGACTGACGCATGCCAATCGATTTTAGAAAACTTTATTATGAATTTTTGTAACTGTTTGGAGCATTACAAAACTTATTTTGATCTATGAAGTATGAACGACAAACAATTCCAAGAATTATTCCACACGAATAAAACTTGGAAAGTTCCAAAAGAAACCACATTTTGTACCGAGGAAAACAGATTTTGTGCCAAGGAAAGATGGAAGTCAGACGGAAATGAAATCATGTACTTGTAACATATTTTACGTTAAAGTAGGCCTTCTGCGATGCCGATGTAATTCCAAATGTTCCATGCACGTTTTTTCCCCATGTTGTGTCGTAGCAAGAAACAGGAAAGGGCAAGCATCAGCAAAGTGAAAATCGTAGAAGTTTATTCAATAGGTAATACTAACGATACAAAATATACAACCTAGATACTCATCTGGTTAAGCGTTTCGTTATTTTTCTTGGTCTTGGTTGTTCATTAATGGGTCGGTAATTGGGGAGGGGGGGAATATGATATATTAGAATGTGTAGGGCCGAGACTCGAAGAAAATGTTTTTCGTTAAACAAAGAAGCCAGAATTCACTTGACGTGATATTGGTGTGTCTAAAACAGTACCCATTCCTCGCCAATCAAGTAAGTAAATAAGCAGACACTGTTTCATCTCTTTCATCTGTAAAACCGTAGCGCGAGCGACTAAGTGTGGCTTGCCATATGTGTTCAATTGATGAGGAGGGTACCGAACATTAAAAATAAACAGGAATGACAGATGTCTTCTCCGTTTCTTGGCACAAATCGAGATAGACGAAAGTGCATAAAGTCGTCATTGAACAATAAAAATTACTAGTATGATAAGAGTGCACAAGGGACATAATCTACGAAAAATATTATTTTGTTGTAATATCATGCTGTAACTTTTATCCTTTACATCGGCTCTGAATAGATTAGGACATATTTATTTGTTTAAATTCAGTACAATCTTCTATTTCAATGTGTCTTTTTAATGATGCCTTCTGAACAACATGCCAAAAGTGTGGAAATATGAAATATAATACAGATAGATACAAGTGTCAGCTATGTTTAGCAAGTCAAAAATAAGTGTAGATAATATTGAAATCTGCATATTGAGGTCTTTTTCCCATTTGTAACTAAATATTATGGTGATTTTACACAATTTCCGTCCCGTCACGAACGCTATATAGTCTTTCCGGAAAGGGTTGTTACCTCCCTTTAATTTTATCGCCTTTAAATACTCGTTAGCGCGGATAACGGAGTGCCTCCTTCTAGTGGAGAGCAAACAAAGAATATTAAAAAATGTCGCAAATTCAAACAAAATCTACGCAAAAAAACGATATTATTTCTGTGTTCGCAGTACTTACAGAGGAGAAGTAGTAAATGGATAATGTGTAACGTTGCATAGATTTCCGGCGAAAGACAAACTTGCCTTTGATCGCGATTTCGCCTCCAAATCGTCTCTTTCGTTGATCTTTTGAAGCGATTCGACGCCCAAACCTAAACTTCCTATAGCTCTTTTCACTAAAGAAGGTTTGGCCCACGAATTTCAAAACAATTAACTAGTTAGCCTAACAGCCGTTTTTTTTTTTTTTTTGTTTTTGTTTTGTTTTTTTTTCTTAGTTTTTTACGGCGGGGGTAAGCGGCGAATTTTTACGTAAAACTCTGTAACTTTTCATGGATCAAATACATTTTATACATTTACAATAATTTCTAAAAGGTCCTGTTTGGTATTGGAATAGTATTCGATTAGTATTAATTGAGTAGTATCAAATGCATTGTACAATTTCTGTAATGATTCTTTATTTATCAGTAACAAAAATGTGATCTAAATGGCTGTCGGTGACTGATCTACAAAGGTCGATGATTTACGGTAGGTTGTATTGTATCTTCCAAGAAATTCTTATCTATGGAAACTATCAACTAACATAATATTAGATACACGTTGTTACGACTAGGGGTAATGTACCAAAAGAAAAGACTAAAACAAGCTTTCAAGATTTAAAATACAAATCTTTAATTTCCTAAAATATTAAAATATTTCAACAAACAATTAAATTGAAAGAATTAAAAATAACTTACAGTATAGAATATCCTTAAAAGTCCTAAATTATTTTAAAGGTCACTGTTCCGGAAGTTAATCCAAATATTCAGAATGTATGTTCTGAATGAAGTAGCCTTCACTGTGCTAATATGTTGATAAGATTATGCTATATCCAAATAATCCTTGCTAATAAGGAATCTCACAAGTTCTAGAAATGTTTCTGATAATTCGACGGAGCTGTATAATAATTCAGGTTGAAGACACAGTACTGAATCCTAAATGTACTGTATTAATTTAAATCTCCAAAGAATACTATCCCACACTCAAACTGAATCAAATTCGTTATGACCTATCAATTCAATGTAACCATGAAGAATGCTTAAACACAGGATTATTTCCTATAATATAGTCTCTCACTGCGCATAAACAAATTAAAATCCATTGCATCTTAGATAAACAACAGGACATTTCGAAACATTGCAACCCTCTCCGAACCAATAAGAAATTAGGTTATGCGTGACATTTCTAAAGTGCTAGATTACCTCTGTTTTAAACAGTAAATATTGTATTGATTCATAGAATCTAGGTCAGACGTTCATGTCCCTCGCGCGCGCTAAACGTACCGTTTGTATACTCACAAGACAACAGCTGTTTTAGACTAAGAACAGAGATCATAAACTAATAAACTATACCATTATTAAAAGGGAAAATGATATATAATTCCGTAACAACGTGTTATTTCATCTTATTATTCAGGCGCGAGACCCACCATTTACTTCCAGAGGCAGCAAATTATTTTTCCTCAGCCGGTATTAGCTTTGAAGTTTTTTACGGACGCATATGCTATTAATTTTCTTCCAAGAATTTCCTAGCATCTGCATCCAAGCCGTGCAACTAATCTTGACTGGTAACTTAGTGGACAACCTTCCTCAAGCAATAAGAACAATTTCTGTACTTTATAGTATTTATTAAACTCTCATCAGAGTGAATTAAAATGTTGTCAAGCTTTCTTACATTCTAAAAGTTGCTATAAATCTCTCAGCTTTAGCGTTAACTTAATTTCGAACTCCTATATAACACACGGATGCCTGCCTACCTAATATATGAATGTATTAGTAGAAAGGAACCTATATAACACATGGATGACTGCCTACCTAATATATGAATGTATTAATAGAAAGGAACCTATATAACACATGGATGACTGCCTACCTAATATATGAATGTATTAATAGAAAGGAACCTATATAACACATGGATGACTGCCTACCTAATATATGAATGTATTAATAGAAAGGAACCTATATAACACATGGATGACTGCCTACCTAATATATGAATGTATTAGTAGAAAGGAACCTATATAACACATGGATGACTGCCTACCTAATATATGAATGTATTAGTAGAAAGGAACCTATATAACACATGGATGACTGCCTACCTAATATATGAATGTATTAGTAGAAAGGAACCTATATAACACACAGATGCCTGCCTACCTAATATATGAATGTATTAATAGAAAGAAACCTATATAACACATGGATGCCTGCCTACCTAATATATGAATGTATTAATAGAAAGGAACCTATATAACACATTGATGAATGCCTACCTAATATATGAATGTATTAATAGAAAGGAACCTATAAAACACATGGATGCCTGCCTACCTAATATATGAATGTACCTAATATATGAATGTACCTAATACATGAATGTACCTAACATATGAATGTATCTAATAGAAAGGATCAGATTGGACATTGTAATTATTAAGCCTTACCACTGTACATTTTGCAGGCAAAGTAGATGAACATGCAGACGAACAAATTATGTCTACGAACTGAAGACTTTATTTATTATTATTATTATTATTATTATTATTATTATTATTATTATTATTATTATTATAAGCCATTGGCAGCTATTGGGTCCGGGAGACACAGTTGTTAAAGAATGTAATTCAGTCGTAGGACAAAAACATATAAAAAGCACCTTTGATGTGACTGACACACAATTATTCTGTTATTTTAAGCAATTTGGCACATTTCATTTTATGAAACACATAAAGAAAATTTTCTTCGTATGGACCAGTGGAAATGAAACGCACGTGCAAACAAAAACTCAATTGTCTTTACTTTACTGATAAATTAAAGACATGGGTATTTCCCGAATTGTATATGTTTCATAAGCATTATAGAGTTAGATAAAAACAATGTGTTTTCAGTGTAATCTCCTCTTGCTGGTCTGACGCTCCTATTTTCCTTTACAAAATTGTTGCTGTACTCGCTCTATCGGTATCAGTACTTTTAGGTAACTGACATTGATACCCTTCAGACACAAACAGTCGTCATTTATCTTCTGGTAATACCATTTGATAGGTGTTTGATGAGGTCATGGCGATATTTGTAACTGATCTGTGAAGCATGCAGAGGTTTGACTGAAGCAGAAATCTGAATAATTTAGTAACCATTTTATTATTGATATATCTCCAACAGCTATTATAGCTATTTATTTTCCTGGCGACTTCATCAAAAATATTACCAATCTAGAAATGACATTGCTCCTTCTTGCCCCCGGGCTCCACAAACCCTCGCGCCGCCACTGAGCAAGACCGCAATACAGTGATGTTTATTTACATCTTTACATTTACCAAAGCCCTAAGGCATTAACAAATAAGGTAAATTACATTAATAATAATTGCAAGTAAATGTCAGTTTAATATCTTACAAAAGAATGTTTGTGTTTAGTTTATTTTACAACCGTTATTGAAGTTGTCTACCCAATGATACTTTATATCTTCGGGCGTCTTTTCAGGCTTGTAAAAAGCACCAAAAGAATATTTGTTTGAAACCTCGCACTCAGTTATCAGACAAGTAGTCAGTTATCAGACAAGTAGTCAGTTATCAGACAAGTAAAATGTTATCACTCTTGAACGTCTTGGCGTCTAATTCAGAAACTTCTGCTAGTTTTTGTCCGCAAGCCAGTTTCTGGAATTCAGAAAAAGAACATTCAGAAATCACTGCGGAGAACAGTACAAAGTGTGGACTATCAAATTTACTGAATTTTATTTATCAAGAAAGAAAGATATGATTGTATATATGGAGAAAATGCGACTCTGTTTCCTAAAGCTGGTACTTCAGTCATAAGTGCCGAAGTAGGTTTGGTGCGTATCAGTTTGGGATATAAACACACGGCATTTTGTTTATTGTATGATTTATTCTTCCTTTTTCTTCTCAACAGCATGCATACAATCTTTGATAAGCTATTTATATCAACATACCAAATTATCTGGACAACAAATACGAATTGATAAGCTTCATTTTCTGTCGTCAAACCAAAATAGTGTTCATTTCCATACATATTTATTGAATTACATGGAGAAAGGGCTATATTACAGAAGAATTATGCTATTATAAATGTCAAAATACAGTTTTAGTGGAAATGTGGGCTCTGATCATATTGCTTTTCTTTTTCTTATTTTTTTCTTATTTTTTTTTTAATTCTAAGGGATACATATTCCATTTTCCATGCACAAGTTGCGACACATAAACCACCCGACGAGAATATATCCACCTAATATTATTCTAGGCAATTCTTTATTCAAAATTGAATGTGAGTGTGGAACATGTCACTTCTGGGAACTACAAAAAGATACAGCGAACGGCGATTTACTGCGAACAAGTAGTGCCAAAAGCATTCATAATATTGCTACACTGGCAGGGAACAGATATTTGCTCCTACGGCTTACAAACGTTATTGTGTCTTTCAAAGTGTACATGTTACTTGCTTCAGAAATGTAAAAGGACACTAACATTAAGACTTAAGATTTGAAAGGCTGAAAAACGATAGTGTTGAAAATAAAATCTTACCATTCTTTATTTAATCATTCAACATGAAAAGCAGAAGAACGGAATCTTTTGTAGTCACCGTTTAAAACAGACTATATTGGGCCAACACTGATCAATGGATCTCAGCCAACAGTTAGCGTCTGGACACTTGGATTGCGTAATGCAGTGCTTGTGCGCAGTAAATCGCCGAACGTATTAATAAAACGGGGGATATCACTTTTGAGTAATACAAACCCACTTACTCTGCTCACATTCGCATTCATTACAACAAATACAATCTAACTTTTAGTGGAGAAGTTCGAATGTCACCACACCAACAAAAAAAGACACCCTCCCCACGTGATGCTGCTCAATCGTATTTATATCTTCATTTGAGTATTTGAATGCCTTCTATTCCTAAAACGATTGTGTGACGCTGAGAATAACTTCGCTAATATGCGGGCTTTCTCATGATTACAAATATCTTTGTACGGTACAATCGGAGCACGTATCAATCATCATGTCTGCATAAGATGCATTATCATTATCTTAGGCAATATACAATTTTTTACAGGGCATTTGGAAATTTTAAATTCAATTTAAAAAATTTAATCTGTCAAGAACATAAAACACATAAGTGTTGTAAACTTGACAGAGAAACTCGACATCTAGACAGAAATTCCAAGATGCGTTTGAAAAACAGTAGTTTAGCAAACTTTTCAGGCTACATCCAGAGACAAATCCGAAACTGACTGTACGAGCCAGAAATACTTGCATCCTAGGGCGTGAGGTTTACAGATAAGCACCACATACAGAGATAATTGGAAGATTTGTTTACAAATAATTAGTAAGGGGTGATAATTAAACGTACCTTTGATCTTATTTCTGCAGCAGCCCCAGACCATCTACAAATGCCATAACCGCTTACTACAGACCAATATCGCAAAATTCGATGAATGTGTATATACATAATTAAATACCCTCCAGTGGCTGGATTGGTAATTGCACATGTCCCGCGGGAGATGATCTGGCATTTGGCGCATTTTACAAAGTAGTATATATCCCGATCGAGGGTGCATAATATCCTCTAACGCAGATATATCATCCAGATCGGGTAATGTTTCCTTATATAAACCGGTCCTGATAATAGCGTGGCTGTATATTTTACCCATCACGTGGCAACGATACTTCCTCTTCTCGTGCGTGTTTATTCATGGCCGCAAACGAGCATGTTGAATCTTAGCTTGTTCAAAACTACATTTCATGTCAATTTCTATGCTGTATCTAACTTAGGAGTTTATTTTAGGGGCTTTTTGTGTATTAAATGATTCATTTATTTATCTAATTTAAAATACTGCACATTTTACTTCATTTAAAGGGGGGGGGTGTTTATGTTTCATTACTGTTATATATTTTCGGGAAGCAATAAAACTATGTAATTAAGCACATTTAATTGACATTTATTTTAATATTGTATTCGCCTCTTGAAGATGTCAAAATTCCCTCGGAGGAAAGTTGAAAATATTAAAACTGCTTGTAATTATCTATTTCCTGTTGCCTCAGAATGATCAGTTTCTTCATTTCTTCACTTGGATGCAGTCGGGAAAGAATTTGTTCTTATCTACTAAAGTAAAACATAAACAATACGGGAAGAATATTAAATTTCAAAACAGTTTGTTTTATAAATTTGTTCTATAGCTATTAATGGTTGGTAACAAACCTCAGTATCTATAATAGTTGACATTAAACCATCATTACAATGAAGATAAAATCTGCATTTGAATTCAATTAGCACAAAGGCTGAAGTAATATAATTGTGTTTCCAAATATATTTTTATTTTAAAAATGAACCCTGAAATAGATCATAAGTACAATAATTGCTGTCTGTATCATCGTAAATTACACCTTTCGAATCATGTCAGGCTTTTGGTATATCTATAAATCTTGAAAAATTACTTTGTACATGAGAAGGAACAGTTTTTTGTATTCCATTTTTGGACGCTGTTATCAATACAACATGGCAATTTATCCCGTTGCAAAACTTCGAAGAATTTGATATTCTATCTTAAGGTCTTGACACAAATCTTTAAAATATCTAATCTTATTTGATATGAACCTTATATTTACGTGTGATATACATCCCGGTCTTTAATAGATTTCAAGTCCAAAACAACTTTCCTCCTTCAATCATCCTTAGCTGGTTTTTCAATTACTAAGATTTAACTTCCACAAATTGTTATTTATGATAACTTCGCAACTATTCAGTTTCGTGTACTGAGTAAAAATGTTAAGTATTAAAGGCTTTTGAAAATGTTAAACACATTTTAGCTGAGATTCCTTATATATATATATGTGTGTGTGTGTGTGTGTGTGTGTATCGCTTATATTCACTACAATTTGGTTCTCGACTGCAAGAAAAAGTCATCATACTCATCAGCAGAAACTCAATAATAATTCACGATTCCATTTTAACACCAACAGAAAAGTGTCTCTCTATCAATGAGAAGTTTGAAAACACAGCCTGTATGAAAAGGAGACATATCAAGCATTGGTCTAACACACGAATCAATATGTATTTACATTGATTGCAGCGTTTTAATGCTTCTTCTTCTTCAATCTCCATCAGTATGACACCCTATCTTTCTGGAGCCGTCATAGATCACACGTGTGTGAAACTGTAGATTGCATAAGTAATTCAAAAGTTCCGAATGTACTACGTTGGACAAATATCCTTCTGTATCTTTTCCTATATGGAGAGTACCGTAACGTATGAACTCCCTTTTTAAGACGTGCGAACCATTTCTTTGTGATATTAGGACTCACTGGGTAGTTTCATATTTTTATGCCCTAACTGTTAAGCTGATAACATGAGAATAGTATTAATAAATTCAAACAGAAGCTAAATATGTAGCTTGATTTACATTTTCTTTGAGTTAGGCTCACTTGGTTTACATGTTTATGTATGTCTTCTAAAGCGGCAAAAATCTCAAAATCGGCATGGTTGAGGGGTGATGAAAAGTGCACCAGTTTGGTATGATAACAGTGATCTTTAATTATGCATGCCCATATTGTTTGCTGGAGCTACCTAGTGAAAGGAAAATATTCAAATTAGCTACTGGCTCTCGTAACTGAACATTGTAAAAGAGGGGTTGGGGTAATGTCAGTTCAAAATAAATACCACCAATTGTACTTGGAATTTTTCTGCAATCTGATGAAAATTTACCCCCCAAAAACTGTCCAGTTAGACCATAAACGAAAATTTAAGAAGATACCTGCGGAGTTTCATTACCTTACCAGAAACGTATAATATGTGTATGTAACACCAGTTGAAATAAAGACAAGCCATGATAGAAAAAGAAAAGGTGACAGTACAGATTTTGCACTTGTGTAAAAAAAGAGAAAAAATGTTAACAGCAGTTTACGTCTTAATTACATATTGTTTCGTTCCAATTCCAGTCAGTACACTTGATAATTTCGACACAATTGGTAAGAAAAAAAATTAGAAGGAAGGTCCCTCCTTTCAGATTACAGTATAAAACTAATATATTTTTTTATCTATATCCAAGTCCATAGCGTGATTAATACAACAATAAAATTAACTTCTTTATTTAAACAAATTTAACGTCAAATAGTTCTTTCTGTACTGCTTTACAATAATTCAAAAAGATCACATATTCAAAACCTATTATCATGATCAAGTTAAATTAGAGTCAGCGACCTATTCACTTAGTATGTTTGGCTTCTGGCTTTGTGTAATGAAGAAACGAAGAGAGTCAGCGGATGAAAAACATATGAAGAGGATTAGAGAGTCTTTAGAACACTGAAGACCCTTAAGTCGAATATATCTTTGAAAATTAGGAAACGATTATCACCATTTCCTTTCTATCCATAAACGCTAAGAAGTTTTACTCTAGTTTGAGTGTCTTAAAGCCATATTGCAAGTATGAGCAATAAAAAGAGTTTGGTGGGGCAGAGTGTAATAGGAAAAGTTTGTTGTCGTGCATTCAGTGTCACTTCAAAATTTTAAACGATTCAAACCAAATGCTTAACATACAACATGTTTATGTGTCTATTCGATATAGGTGGTAAGTTATTAAGACTAAATATAAAGACATCAATATAATACAACGATGAAGTTGTGGAGCAACAGTTTAGCTATTTTTAAACATAATTAAAGAATACGTGTATATTTTAGTTTATACAATAAGCAATTCGATAGTTAAATTTTCTCGATCATGCAAAATATTGTAATTTCACTTCCTTGCTCGGGGACTGCTGCGGCATTTCTAAGTTAGCAATTTCTCTTTATTTATCTGCCGCTAAGATTGATGTGAATGTTAATGTCATTTTCAATAGGAGTGCCAAACCAAAGTGTAAATATGTACGAAAATGTCTACTGTAATAATGCCTTATTGGTCGAGCGATAACTGGTAATCGTACATCAAAAAGGAATAATGACGGTGTTGCTTAAATTCTCTTCTAAAAGTCATTTGGAGCTCAACCTTTTTTTTTCCTTTTTTTTTTTTTCTCTCACGTTTTTATTTATATCACGATCGCAAAGATGAGCTGTTTTTATTTCAAACCCAACACAAAATAGCATTCTATAAAAATGTACACAAAAACATTTTGTGTGTTTTGGGGTTTTTTGTTTTTTGCTTTGATGGTGCATGACTTTATACAATCATGTTCACATATTCATCTCATTGAAAACTGGACAAAATATGTTAAAATTTCTTCCAACAATCTACCGATGTCAGATCAAGCGGATGACGTTTCGTGTAATTTGAGAGAATAACCAGAGGCACAACTTTTTAATGGTCCAAAGATCCATCTTCGAAACTCTTCTCGACTATTCAACCATTTTCCACTGGACAAATTCCATAATTTGTGACATGACCTCAAACGGCATAGGAGGACGTATTACCTATTTCTGGAGTATGCATTACTATATTTCGTGGTACTAACATATTTTTGTATTTCCGACTTGGTCAAGGGACAACTCCATTTTGTCGCAATAATTGCGTGTTACTTGCAGTTTGCAGCTGGGAGTTGACTCGGCATTCTTAATCAAATACTTTCGTCTACTAATTACCAATTCATTTCATTTTGCTAAGAAGAGGTGGGGTGGCTCAGTGGTTAGCGTGCTGGACTCACGAGTGAAAGAATGTCTGTTCGAAACCTACCATCGAATCAGCCTGGGTCAGCTACCGTGGTGTGCCCTTGGGCAAGGCACTTTACTCCAATTGCCCTTGCACTAAATAACCTACTTGTGTTGCTGTGCCGTAAAACACCAAATCAACAAAGCAGTTCAATAGGCCAAGGTCAAGAGCAGTAAAAGTTGGTTTGCTGTTCAATTTGATTTCATTTTCTACAGCTTCTCTAGCAACATTTCAATTCTTTTTGCGAAGCAGCATTTTTTAATCTTCCGGGTAATAATAATATTTAAAGAAGACTCGTTCATGTATATTCTGCATCTAGTTTTACGCGAATGATTCGCTCGGAGTGATTTCACCAGGTGAAAAGTTGACAAGTTTGTAGTCCACCTATCATCCTATCTGTATTCAAATATTTTCCAAGAAAAAACAGGTTTCACAAGTTTTCATGCTTACGATTCTCTACAGTATGAATGTACGTAAATACTTATGTATGCATGGATGTATGTACGTATTCTTCTCTGTTAGTTTATTGGTTTGTTTTAACTTACTAGTATGTAATATTAACCAGAAACATTAATTGCAAACGGAAAAGGTTGCAGTACCGAAAACAAATGGTATACCTCTGATAAAAGACAATGCTTAACATGTAATATAGTAATGATGCCATATGAATGTCAAAAGTCTATCAATGATTTCACGTCTATTCTGTACACATATCCGTGTTTCTTTTTGTCGCTACTTGCTATGGAAGAAATCATTTAAGCTACTGAGCCGCAAACGTCCTAATTTCATTTGATGTTTTAGGGATATTTAAAATAAAGTATTTATTTTGGGATTTAATGGTGCGATAAAAGATATACGCATAAATATGTAAACCCATTACTTATAACCAGACACGCCTTTGTAGGTGTTCGATGAGAGTAATATGACTATTTGTTCTGGTCTAAAATAAAAGATAAAAGCTCATGCCTTTGATTAAAAGCATTATGAGATGACGAATAAATTGTCCATCTGACATCTGGTAAAATCATTTCAAACAAATGATGTCTCGCTATTTAAAAAAAAAAACAAGAAAAAAAGGTTGACAATTTTAGCACTTGATTCCTAGTTACTTTAAAAGCCTCAAGCGGTTTCTAGATGTACACCGTTTCTTTCAATTCCTCTTTAGCTTTAATAATTTTTGGATAATTTGACTTTGCTCGATATTATCTGTTCTATTTCCTCCTTATCTTAAATATACATTCTTTTTATCCATAAACATGTTTGGGCTTGTACATGTCTGGAGACAATAGGAAAGGGTAGGAAAGTTTAATATTTTTACATCTTTGTTTTGTTTCAAAAAGACGCCAAATGTGCGTTTTTCCAACAGCTATAAAAATGATACCATTTAGTATTATATTATACTTACACTATACTAGTTAGTAAAGAAAAAATCCACTGTATTTAGATGTATCACTCATTATGTGTTATATATTTTTTTATTTTTCATATATATTTTTCTTTTTCCCCTATTTTTCTTCATACTAATGGATGTGACACTGTATAGTTTAAGTCAGAATATAGCATCTGTTCTGTATTCACAAAACTCCTCAAATTTACTGTGTTCTTAAACTCAAATATTTGGCCTTTAAATATTAAAATATTTGCGAAGCTTTTATGAAATAAACTGTCCATATTAAACGACAAGCTTCATAAAAGTTATGTTATAATTTTGAACATTTTGTATATTTGCTACTATGTCTCATGCATGCTTACGGAACACAATGGTAGATTATCATAGCAGAACAGCCCATCTAGCTCTGTTATTTAACATGAATTGGTTTGCATTGAAATACAAATTTAAAAAAAAAACTAAGAAAGGAAGGGAATACAAATAGTAAAACTGAGTAATTACATTATAATAGTTAGGTCAATACTTACATTGAACAATTACTAAAATTATCTCAATGTAACTTTGAACAGCTGTTTGACTGATTCGCAATGAGGACACGGGAAGAAAAATCAATAATGTTGCAAAGAGACATTGAGATTTCTTTAAAGGAAATATACATAAACCACAATGAATAAAGAATGGATTTGAGAAGAAGAAAAAATCTTTCAAAGGGAAAGTGATTTCCTCAGCAAGATATAAGAAAAACAAAGCGACAATCCCCTTGTATGTGACTGGCAACATTTTGTGTAGACCCGGCTGCGGACGCACCCTCCCTCTTGATTGAATCTCATACAAGTAATCATATGAATAATAATAAGATACAGTGTAAATACTAAGCACATATCATTAATGTAAAGAAAATCTCACTCGGGGGATAAATAAATAAATAAATCCGATACGATACGATACAAGGACCTAGCGGAGGAGGTGTATAAACATATTTTTTTACGATTACGTGTATAAGAAAGGAAAAATGCAAAAAGTTGGTCCAACAGAGCAATTAAATGGATCATCGTTTCCAGTTTAATGCATTCAAATATATGAGAACAACCTAAAATGTGTTATCGTATTCACTGAGAAGCACTGCTGTCAAATTGAGTTTTATCGGCTTCGTTTCCGACTGTTAATCCACCACTACAGTCCTCAAATCTTCAAACACAGAACTGTTATCCCCACTCTAATAGACTTTGGAAATTTTGTCGAAAGTAGCAGAAAATATCATTTTCAGCACACTATGTCACAATGAGATCCATGACGTCACAAATGCGTCAAAATTTCTTAAATGTTTTAGTGCATTTCCCACTAATCAGAAAGCGCGTTACATATGCAAGTGTGTTAGAATTATTTTACAGTATAAATATGTAGAAAGGGTTAATTTCAGAATAATGGGAAATATAAAGTTCTAAGGGAAAATAAATCTCCCTCTTCAGCCCCTATGTGTGTGTGGCTATAATGAGTTCGATGAACCAAGAGATCTATTTGCAACGCACTGATGACAAGCAAATCAAGAAAACTGCATATTTTATTCTAAAAGTAGAAATATTTTGAAAAAGGTAAACTGATAGTAAGGAAATAAAGCTTTCAATATGACCTTCGTCACTATGTCCATGGGAAAGAGGCTCTGGAATATCACAAGAAAAGTGTCTTTAGGAATAGTACGAGTCTAGACGTCCTTAAATCTTATTCCATAATATTTAATAGATCAAATAAAGGAAATTAAATGTTAGCAAAAAGTTGCACCTCGAGTTTCAGCACTGATGCAGCCTAGATAAAACTGTCAGATATAAGACTGGGGATAATTATGACTACGAGAATATGAATATTGTATGATGTTAAAAATCCAACGATATTTAACAATTTATAAAACGTTTATATCTAGGCAGGTCCTCTAAGAGTCTGCTTTCCAAACATTTATATTATGTTAAAATGGCAATAAAGAGTAATACCTACAACTAGCCTCAATAAAGTGAGGCAACTTTAAATTCTGAGTAATTTTATAAAATGAAAACAATTCTTTATAAATAAAACGTTTACACTGTTAATATCACATAATTTATTTACATCATCTATAGAAACCAGTGTACAGAGTCAGCAACAAGTATAATATAAGTACTGTACATCAAAATTAACCTACCAAATTGTTTATTTTGGTGCACCACAAGGTTCTGTACTCTGTCCATTGTTATTTATTGTATATATAAGTGACATAGCTGATGAATTATTGAAAGTTGCAAGACGTTTTGCTGATTGTAGCTCATTATTATATTCATCATCTTACACCAGAGGTAATAAATACGAGTTTTACATTGATTTAGAAACTCTCGAAAAGTGGTCTAAACAATGGTTGGTACAATTTAATCCCTCGGAAACGGAAGTGATGTTATTTTCAAATATATTTAAACGTGTTTTACCTGAAATAAGATTTCAAACTGAGCTATTAATCTTTCTTGGGTATCACAAATACATTGACCTTATGTTCAAGTATGCGGGAAAGTTTACAACAGATGGATAATATATACATGCTAGAATCTAAATAGATAATAGTGCTAAGGAAATTAAGTAGGAAATCACTCGGAAACAAATGTCTGTCGTATATTCCCCCAGTATTCGAATATGCTGACATTGTTTAGGGCAATTGCTCTGCTTTAGATGCTCTTCGAATCAAAAGACTCGAATGACTCAAATTTGAAGGAAAGGGAACAAATTGTAACTGGACTTAACATTAAGTGCATCATCTGTCAAGATTTATAATGAAACTAGTTGGCTGCCTTAGTCAGAAAGGAGAACATTCCATAAAGTTTGTAATTTAATAACATTTCATATGGTGCTCTCAAGTCATATCGTCATGAACTCATATCACCATTAACTGGAGACACCACAACCTATAATCTACTTAGTAGGATAAATCTTCAACAGTTTCACGATAGACTTATAGTCTCAAAGAGTCCTCTTTTTTAACCTAAACAATTCACATCTAAAATGCTCTACCAGACTCACTAAAAGAACAAACAGACTACTAGCATCTGACATTCAAAAGTAAAATCAAGTAGCACTATCTATATTCTCCTTAAAAAATTACGCATTGTCCACACTATAATTAGATGTATTTGCAGCGATTTAAACAATGTCTTAAATATTTATCACTTGAGAGGTAATTATATGAAAATATCTGCCATTATATTTTTATTTGTGAGGGTTTCTGTCACAAAGTACAAGATTAATTCATATTCTAGACCAACTTTACATTCCTGTTGTCTGGAACTCGGGCACTGTCAAATTAATTGAATTTAAAAAGTTTTGAAATACTTCATT
Source organism: Margaritifera margaritifera (assembly GCA_029931535.1). Classification (NCBI taxonomy): domain Eukaryota; kingdom Metazoa; phylum Mollusca; class Bivalvia; order Unionida; family Margaritiferidae; genus Margaritifera; species Margaritifera margaritifera. Next base: position 4,779,960 of record JAQPZY010001594.1, read on the forward strand.
CTATATTAAATAGACAAACATATCTGAATGAACTGCGCTAGTAGTATGCATGATTGTATTTATTCCACTTTTAATACTACTGACGACATCCTTTTTTGTACACTTTATCTTGTGTTCTCAACTTACCACGGTATATCCCTATATCTCTGTCTCTAGCTAATATCTTCTTATATTCCTCATTTCTACTTAGTCTTAACTTTCCAGCTATTTGTGTTTTCATTATTATTATTTTTTTTTTTTTATTATTATTATTTTGTTATCAAAGACAAAAATCTGAAGAAATTGTTACTGTTCTTGGTCTTAGACTTGAAATATAGTGTCCCTTGCATTGTACTTATTTATGCTTGAGTTTGTACAGGACATCATCATTATGTTAGTCGGGTGGCTTAGTGATTTTACCGTTACTGGGCGGATAAAAGCAACAAATTTGGCCTGAGGCTCCCATAGGGCCTATCAATTAATTTAGCCTAGAAGCCCTCCTGACATTTTCCAAAATTTTTACAACAAAAAAAAAAAAACCAACAAAAAATCCAAGATGGCCGACGTCAATGATTAAATATCACGTATCTCGGGTGATATGAATCATCAAGAACGCCATACTATTTCCAAATTAGGAGTTTGTCAGGTACCTGAATCTGATTTTGGACATTACAATACTAATGATTGTATAGTTACTAATAATACCACCTACTACAGTATTTATTCTATCAAACACTCATTTAACAATAAACTTCCACATTCACAATTCTCGTTGTCTCACAGTATTGTTATCTCACACGTATGTAATGTCCTCAAGGTCTCTGTGCTGTCTCTCACACATCTGCAATGTTCTCAGTACTTGGGTTGGCTTTATATGAATTACGTTTGCAACTGCAAAATGGTGAACAGTCCATATTGACTTTGCCGCGTTTGCACTTGGTATAGTCTCCTTTGCAAGAGCAGTTGATCAGCTCTCTGCATACTCTGGAGAGCTCCGGAATTGTCATCCAAACTAGCACCCATGATTCTGACAACTTGGCTCAGGCAAATTCCTGTGGAGAAGGAACCAGTTGCTTCATCTCTGTGCTGGTTGTTCAGATTCCAGCTTTGCACACTGCCTGTCGGGTATGCTGAAGTAGATCACCATGTATGGGTGGCATCACATACATGAATAGGGTCTTCAAGAAGAGGAGTTCCTTTCTTGTCTCATTGACATAGCTCAAAGGACTGATTTTGTCATACAAGATGGTAGTCAGTCTCTCAAGTTTCTTTAAGTGATTATAGTCTACATTCAGGATATCAAAGGGGTGACAGTCCTTATACATGAATGTCTCTGTGACATCTTTGTAGGCCTGCCAGGCTGACTTCTTGCCCTTGCCCTAGAAGGCCGATGTTGATGATGTAAAATGTGTAATGCTTGCCCATACCAAAGCCACCCAGATGTCTGCCAAATTTAAGTCACAGCCAGATTATGGAATGTACCAGCAAGAATGATTACAAAATATTTGTCCACAGTACATACTTGAACAGTCTTCCTACCCCGCTCCACTGCATACAGTATGTGAATTACAAGCTTCGTGTCGGCTATTCGTGATTGCAGTTTGGTATGGGACTGTTGGAACCTATGAATACCTCAGGTTCACTAGATTTTATGTACACAGCTTTGCCTGGGTAGATGAACTCTGCAACCTTGGAGGTCAGTAAGACAAACAGTTCCTTCTTGTTATTTGGGTCACTAAGGAAGTCTATACCATTGCCAGGCATCTTGGTCTGGCCCGACACCTTTCTACGCACGTCCTTCCCTCTCTTTTTTCGGGTAGACTCCTTCAAAATGTCTGGAAGGTATGTCTCACACTAACCAAACCTCGTGGTACCCGGCAGATGCTTCTCAGCGTAAGGGGTGAACACTTTGTCTGCACTCTCATTGAACGTGTTGACACCGGTAGTCGACAGGCAGTGGACGATGACAGCACCATCCAGGACTTTGCAGTCGTGCGTCGAAGGTGGCTTAAATCTTAAATTAAAGCACTTAAATCTTCTGCCTCTGCTTTGACGTGGTCTTGGATTGAGGTTTCTTGAAGAGGTCCAGATAATTCCTCTTAATTGGGTCATGGATAGAGCGGTTGCGATCTTCAAATTATCACAAAGTCATTCTGCTGCTTCTTGCCCGTGTCCTCCAGGGTGCGCAGGGAAGATTGATTCACTCACGCTGTTGCGACTGTCGAGTGATACTAGATCTGGGAAATCATCCAAGAATGGATTGCTCATTCTTCTAAAGGTTTTAGTTAATCTGCCTCTAAATGTCTTGTGTATTGAGAGACCCTGCTCATTGTTCTGAAAGTTCTTTGTGTTCTTTTGGTCATTATCGGTAAGGTATTCTCCATCAAACTGCTTCTGCAGTATAGCCAGCTCTGGCCCTGAGAGCATCCAGCGCCTGCAGTGTGAGTCCGATACAACCACCTGAGCCTTTCACATAGTCGCTCTCCTGCTCGTGAGCCGGGTCAATTGGGATTGTAGAAAACTTGTTGCTGGTCTTGGAAAGGACCCATTGGATTTTGCTTCTCAAACTTATCCTTGATGGGGTCACTCAAGGACTTCACATCTCTGATGTGAACAGGCATTCACCTTGAGCAATTCACATGATCAAAGGAAAGGAACAGATATGTTACCTCCTCCAAAACTTCAACAGGCAAAGGGATGTTCTCAGTTCATACTCTTCTGTGAGCCCGGATGAAGATGAGAATGAGGGTTTTGTATCTGAGGATAATGTCACAGAACATGAAGGCAGAACTCTTCTTCTGCATGTCATAACTCCAAGCTGCTGCAGAGTCCCGCTGGGTGTTGAGGAGGGTCAACAGAGTGACTTGGTGGGCATGGTCTGTTCGAGTGAGATGCCCGGTCTTCAGAAAAGACTCAGCAATGCTAGAGAAGGAAATATCTGCCTTCGTGAGGGCTGCAATCCAGCAAGAACCTTCCAAGACATCTCCGAGGGCCACCCAGCTTAACCACCTGTACTGACTCCCATGAGTGACTGGCCATTTCCACTGTACACAATTTATATCAGGGCAAACAGAGGCTGATCAAATGTAGTGACGGGGATGTACCATGGGTTGAGATACTCAATTGCTTGTCTCTGGACATCCATGCCATGCTTGATCATTGCGGGGGTAGCCGACTTATCATAGAACAGAGCTGGAGGGTCTTTTATGGGATGTTGCAGAAAGGTGTGAAAGACAGCCCACGCTATGTCATTTTCACTGGCGGGTTACTCCTTCTCTACAAATGGCAGTGCATGTTCAACCTAACTGTTTTCATCTGTTCTTGCCTTGTATATGCAGGTCTGGATTGGTCTCAGGTTACACCTTGGCCAGTGGCGGCGCGAGGGTTTGAGGCGCCCGGGGCAATGTTCTTCAGTGGCGCCCCTACCGAGGCGCTCGGGGGCAATGTTTTCTAGTGGCGCCCCTACCTTGCCACAGAGAACAGTTTTTATAATAGTTGCCAACCTCCCCTTCCCCTCCTAAATATAAGTTTTGTGAAGAATTGCCCCCGTTACACTAAGGTGAGGTGAAATACTATGAAAATTTCAGCTGCATTAAAAAGCTCCCGATGGCACCTCCCTCCGTTTGGCGCTCGAGGGCAATTGCCCCCACCCTCGACCTCCCTTGCGTCATCAGTGGTCGTCAGAACTACAGCTAGGACACAGTCATAACTGTGAGGAACAGAACGGTTTTGGGTTCCAGAAGGTGATATCATAAAAGGTGGTCTGCTTTCATCGGGCTTGTTCATAGCCGGAACTAGAAAAGGCTGCCTTCATCAGCTTAGAATTGTTAAATTTCAAAAGGTCGGATTTGTGCCAAAATTCTAAATGGGTTGCAAACTTGTTAGCACTTTCCTCACTCCCAAAATAGAGTTTAGCTGGAAGTGCATCAGTGTCCCGGAACTGTTCTAAATTTATCAGAAATGATGTGTCGGTATTTGTCTTGTCACCACTTGTTCCAGGACTCTGCAACGGGCATTCCACGGTTCAGATGTGTCTTGCTGATAATAACATATAAGATTATAAGTATATTAGTATAGTGTGTCTAAGTGGCCATTTTGCTATTAAGTTACATGCAATAGTAGCGATAGTTATAGATGATATTAATGTACTGGTGGTATTTCAGTGTCAAAAATCAGATCCAGTTACCTCAAAACCCCATATTTGTATACCTATTTGGCCTTTTTACGACACGTAGAACCCACGAAAGTTTATATTTTATCATGATCGTCGGCCATCTCAGATTTTGGTGTTTGACGTGACTACGCAGAACAAAATTCAGGAGGATTCCTAGACTAAAATTGATTAGTAGTTCTTAAGGGAGCTTCATGCCAAATTTGGTGCTTTTATCTTTTATTGTAATCTTGAAAAATAACGATAGTCAACCTGCCTATTTGGAGAGCATGAGTATTACGAAAACTTGGGTTTCTTTCCATGATAATTATGTCCATTATATTTATATTTAGATTCGCTCTACTTTCTAGGTTAGTACAACCATTCAGCCGCACTGTGCTTGTTATAACTTGAAGGAAGGAAGTTTCAATACTGATGTTGGTGATATGGCTAACAACTTAATGCCCCAATTCACAATGCGGTGAATAGAAATGTGTCTTCTGCTACTCTGTACATAACAGATTCATACACATTTCATAAAAGGCTGAGTTCCAATCTTCATCGATTCGTTACCTTTTTGTTTTTGTTAATTATTAAGGAAATGTTATTAAAGACAGCAAATTACTAGTTCAGCATAACTGTCCCTACCAACTAAACCAAGGAAAAATACTTGTACAAATGGTAGCATAAGCTAAAGGTTCATGGAAAGTATGTAAAGTACATTTAGTAAACAATGTTTCAATGTACTACATTTGCTGCTAGTAAACAAATGAAAGAACGACTGAACCACTTTCGGAAATGATCCGTAAATTCTATATTGTAGCGACAATCAGTTGTCCCACCAACTACGTGAAAGGTATTTAGTAAATCTTGTCGGTTCTTTGTGTTTGTTACTATATCAAATCCTATACACAGAATCCTATAAACATGGTAGCATAAGCTAAAGGTTCATGGAAAGTATGTAAAGAAAAAGAATATACATGAACATTCTATGAAGTATGTAAAATGACAGCTAAGTAAGAACTCGGTCAAATGATATTTCCGCAAATCCACAAAAGAGACTCGCAAATCCACGAAAGGAAACTCAAGTCGCCTCTACAATAACACATATTTACAAAGAAACATAAGATAATATTTTTAACAGAGAAATAAAGGATAGCTGAAGTTAATTATCATATCACTTTTGATGTATTTTCTTGTATTATTTTTCATGCGCTATTCTTGAATGTATACAATGATGTAGCGATACAGTAGAATACACATAAAATGCGTATTCAGTCACTTCCTAATTCATGGCAGTATGTTCGTCAGGAATGAACAAAATTCAATACTATTTTCTAATCACAAATTTATATGTGTTCTATATACTTAAATGACCTCAATGTGTTCTATATACTTAAATGACCTCAATGTGTTCTATATACTTAAAACACCTCAATGTGTTCTATATACTTAAATGACCTCAATGTGTTCTATATACTTAAATGACCTCAATGTGTTCTATATACTTAAATGACCTAAATGTGTTCTATATACTTAAATGACCTCAATGTGTTCTATATACTTAAAACACATCAATGTGTTCTATATACTTAAAACACCTCAATGTGTTCTATATACTTAAATGACCTCAATGTGTTCTATATACTTAAATGACCGCAATGACATATCAGGTTATTATAGAAGATTTAATGATAACCATTTTAAAAACTTTGGGGCGCTTCTTGGGACTCAATCCCTTCATGGCCCTTTGCCTAGTGAAAGAAAGAAAGAGATAGAGAAAGAAAGAAAACAAGAAAAAAGAAAAAGCAATTATAAAATGCATGTGCAAACCGAGAGAAATCAAAAGAAAGAGTTTCATATAAGAAAGATGACGTACCGATGAACCTCATTATTTAGGCTGAACATAGAATATACGACATGAAATCCTCATTGCAATTAAGACAGACTGTATAAACAAGCAAGTACAAATATTATGTTATTGTCATATGTTATAATAGTTTGTTCTTTATTGTTGCTTTCGTAGTGTCTTCAACTTCTCCTAAGCATCACTAGGGTGGGAACGATAACAATAGGTAAAGAGGTATACGACAAATGAGAGAGAGAGAGAGGGAGTTTGCATGTCATGGTGATTTTCAGTCTGGTGAGTATATAGATTTCAAATTCAAAGAAGAGAAATTATGTCTTCAAACATGTTTACAAGAAACAATTAAGGGGACAGCTAGATGAAGACATACAGCAAAGTAGGTTGCTAAGTGACGATACTATAATACATAGTTGTATTAGTGTTCCAGTTCTAGCAGGCCTGAACAAGCTGAGATATATTAATGAATGATGCAATATAGGAGTACTATAGTACTTATTCAATACATATATCAATAAAGTACGTGACGCATAAACCACAGCAATGTATTTAAAAATCCTTTAACAAAACAAATAATGATACTGAATTTAAAGTCTCAATCTTACAACCATGATACCAGGATTAAAGAAGAAATAGTTCTCTTATGACAACATGGTGAAAACTTATTTCATTGGAAACGTCACGACGTTAATAATGATCATAAAGATGTTGACGATGATGATAATGATGATAAATAAAAATAAAAATAATAATGGCCAACTACAAGGCACGGCACATAAAGCTACAAGGCACGGCGCATAAAGCGAGATATAGCACCGGATGAGTGTGAGGAGTCTGGATATAGCAAAAGTGCGGACTCCCATCTAAAACGCCTGGGAGTAGATACAATAGCTAGTAGCAGCTATCTGACCATTTCATCTGAAAGAAGTTTATGAATATGTTTCTAGAAATATTTTCGACAGTACATTTTTTAAATATCAATTAACACAACTGTATGACATGATTTTTTAAAGTTTGAAAACTGTTTATAGTTGGATCTGTTTTGTATCCTGTACAATTACTTAAAATTAAGTGTCTTTTTACAAGACTTTCACGCGCACTGTGCCCTCATGTGGGAAATGGCTGCCTACGCTTTTCAGATTTTGGCTTGAATTATGATTATTATAAAGGATGAATATACGTCTCTATGGAACAAAAAATTCTTTACAGTGCAATCAGTTCGGACATCTTATTAAGGGAAGGTATGTATTAACATATTCTCCAGTCATATTTATCAAATAACCATACAAGTGAGTTGACCCAAACCTGACCGCATCTTGACCTTAACAGGGGGTGACACTAGACACGCTATAGATATACACAGGTAAAGTAATGTCAGCGAACAGACTCGAGGAGCCAGATTTGGAATGTAAACAGGTACACTATGTGCTTTCAGATGAGCATAGGGCAGGCCTTTGGAATGATATCTCATGGTATCAGTTGAATGCATTGGTGTGATCTGTTTACGGTAATATTTATTGGTTTCGAACCTCAAATTATCTTTATCGTACTATAGTCTTTGCCATGTTCTCGTTAGGCAAACTCAGTTCTTCATGAATAAGAAAACCTCGTTGGATCTAATGTTTTTCTGATATTTTCTTTACCTTACAAGAAGGTTTGGCCACTTTTTTACTGTTTATATTATTGACTTGGCATTGACGATACATTTACCTTCATAGGTATGGAATATATAATGCTGGGTTACCTGTCTATGTCTTATATCAATTATGTTATATGGGCAAATATATCCTTCTTGCGAATCTCTTCGTTTTTCATATTAGCAACTACCAAACAAGATTCACAACGTCATACACAATATCATTTAAGACAAGTGTTCAATGCCTTATTGCAAAAGACAAGTGTTCAATGCCTTATTGCATAAGACAAATGTTCAATGCTTTATTGCATAAGACAAGTGTTCGATGCTTTATTGCATAAGACAAGTGTTCAGTGCCTTATTGCATAAGACAAGTGTTCAATGCCTTATTGCATAAGACAAGTGTGCAATGCCTTATAGCATAGGACAAATGTTCAATGCCTTCTTGCATAAGACAAGTGTTCAATACCTTCCATGTTGTTTTTATGAGGATACTATGAACAACATGACATTTTGTCACAATGGGGATGACGATTTTATTCAGCAGCATTCCTGTCGATCCAGTCAGGACAAGTAAAGGGAAAACGGCCTTGTCTCTATAAATGTATGTAATAAATCCGTATATGAACATCACGAGTTACTATTGTAGATAATAGTGCGCTTACCTCCATCCTATAACGAACCCTAGATAAATTAGAAGAAATAAGATTTTTCCTCATGTAGCTAGCTTTATTCATATATTAACTACCCAGTTTTTGTTAACCGATTGGAATGAAAAATAGTTTACACAAAAAAACAAAACAAATGCTTTCAGCATGATAAAACCTAATAAATTTGGCCTTCCAAACGTAAAAAAGATCAGACTTTCTAATATCGGATAACATTCACGAGTTTATGCATTCTTTAATGCAAAAAGTATTCCAAGTATTTAAAATGGTATGTTAAGTATTTACAGCCATAATAGAAAGATACAAGTGTCGGCTATTTTCAACTGGTTAAAGATATCAGATACTTCTTATTTTTCCTAGATATCTGACCCGAGTTTCACTGAACATCTAAAAATTTGCTTTCTCATACAGAGAGTTTTAAAGATCCTTTTCATCGTTTACATGAAAAAAATTAATTTTCACTGAAAATGAAGAAGACATTAGGGATTGAAATTTAATCATATCATCTTGAATTGCCCCACAAGAGTCTTGTTTTATTCGGAGAAGAATTTGAGTATTTTCTCATCTTTCAGGAACTGCTCAAATCTTTCTTCAAGAATAACAAGAGGCCATGGTTTACAAATGTTAAACTTAAGAGTTATTTTTCATCCTTTTTAATACCAGAGTCATAGTAGTGTATGATGTCTCATAAGCAAGATAATATCAAATTTCTATTTAAGAAGAAATTTTTGAATTTTTATGGAAACACGGGCTCGATTTTATCTCCCAGTACTCTCAGTTTAGAAGCACGAGTGTGTTCGCATTACGATGGGTAATTTCGGCATGCAAAATTTTATGATCTAGGAGCCGAGTACTTTACCAGTAAGCATATATTCAAAACACGAGTACTTTACCTGTAAGCTTATATTCAAAACACGAGTACTTTACCTGTAAGCATATATTCAAAACACGAGTACTTTACTTGTAAGCATATATTCAAAACACGAGTACTTTACCTGTAAGCATATATTCAAAACACGAGTACTTTACCTGTAAGCATATATTCAAAACACGAGTACTTTACCTGTAAGCATATATTCAAAACACGAGTACTTTACCTGTAAGCATATATTCAAAACACGAGTACTTTACCTGTAAGCATATATTCAAAACACGAGTACTTTACCTGTAAGCATATATTCAAAACACTAGTACTTTACCTGTAAGCATATATTCAAAACACGAGTACTTTACCTGTAAGCATATATTCAAAACACTAGTACTTTACCAGTAAGCATATATTCAAAACACGAGTACTTTACCTGTAATCATATATTCAAAACACGAGTACTTTACCTGTAAGCATATATTCAAAACACGAGTACTTTACCTGTAATCATATATTCAAAACACGAGTACTTTACCTGTAAGCATATATTCAAAACACGAGTACTTTACCTGTAAGCATATATTCAAAACACGAGTACTTTACCTGTAAGCATATATTCAAAACACGAGTACTTTACCTGTAAGCATATATTCAAAACAATTAACAATCTACCTTAATAGTAGTTATTTTTGTGAATTTTTAAATCAGGGTGTTGGCGTTTTATCCCTCAAATACTTTTTTCATTCATTGGAGCATGTAAATTTCGTATACAAATTTCTCCTCAATCAACTAAAGCACTGGAATAATGATTGATTAGTATTAATTTAGCAATATTAAGTAATTGAGTAATCTTAAGTGCCTCTTACAATTACTGGAATGTTATTTATCAGTAAAATATGTAATCTAAATGACTCACGGTGACTGCTCTGAAAATGGGGATGATTGAAATTGTCTATTTTCTGCGCAGAAATTCTGATCAAAACAATCAACTAACATAATATTTAGACTCGCGTTATTCTTCTGGTAATGTCATCTGGCACGTGTTTGTGAAGATAGTACCTATACATGTCTTTTATATGTCCAGTTTTGACTGAAGCAGAGATCTAAATAATATACTAACCATTTTATTATTTTTCTATCGGCAACATCCATTTCATCTATATATTTTCATGGCGATGTCATTAAATATTACCAAGAAGCAGATGATTTTCGAAATGAAAATATTCTTTGTAAATAAAAATGTCTCTTTCTCTAAAACCGTGAATTGCTGCTAAATATTAGATCCTGGAGTCACTTTCATATTCATACAGAGAGCAGAAGTCATTTACTTGCATATATCTAAGTCTTTTTCATACATTTGCAACTGACAAAAAGTCCTATTTTGACAGAAAACTTGAAAAAAAATACGGATTTTTACCTGCAATCCTGATTTGTTTTATACCGTTAAGATGTCAGAGCTACAGAATGAGACTTATTCACATCTTTACGTTTGTTAAAGCCCTTACTCATTAGCGAATAAAGTTAAATAGAATTTCATTGTTGGAGGTAAATCTAAATTTTATATCTTGCAAAAGAATTTTTCTGTTTAGTTTATCTTACAGCCATGATCGAAGTTATCTCAGCAATGATAATTCATATCCTCAGGGCGTCTTTTGAATCTTGTAAAAAGCAGCAAAAGTGTATTTCTTTGAAACCTAGCACTCAGTTATCAGACAAGTAGTCAGTTATCAGACAAGTAGTCAGTTATCAGACAAGTAAAATGTTCTGACAAGTAAAATGTTATCAGTCTTGAACGTCTTGGCGTCTAATTCAGAAACTTCTGTCATTCTTTGCTCGCAAGTAGGTTTCTGGAATTTATTTTTTTAAAATAAAGTCAGAGATCTCCGTGAAGAACAGCGCAAAGCGTGGATGATCAAATTTCCTTCATTTTATTGGCGAGATAGAAACATAGGAGTGTATTAGTACATGGATAAAATGCTGCTTGTTATTTCCTAAAACTGGTACTTCAATCATAAGTGTCAAAGTGAGATTGGTCTGAACTGTGAAGCATCAGTTTGGGAAATAAGACGTGGCATTTTATTTACTGTTTACTTTAAACTTTTGTCAAAAACATGCATGAAAACTGTGATAATTTATTTATATCAATAGACCAGAAAGCTCTGCACATGAAATAAAAATTTTTGCCATTTCACTGTCTTTCGGCAAATCAAATGGGTGTTCATTTTCATATGTATTTCTTGAATGAGATAGACAAAGAGCGTAATTAAAGAACAATTACTGCCATTTAAAACAGTAAGAATCTGAGCTTCGTGCACATATGTTGACGATAAAATTAGCAGAATTAGTGGGATATCAGTCTGGGATTTGAGGATTTGAGAATGTTAATAGTTTTACCGTCTCAAATTGAGCTGTACCACCCACGGGCCTGTGATCTTGATATTAATGACGAAACCAAAATTAATAAATATTGTATGACATTATGAGTACGGCAAAACTATTACACGTCCTGTTTCTCAAAATGTATCCAGGTATGAACTCACTGACCTCATCTTCACACTTTTCCTCCAGCTATTAATGTAATTTAAATTCTGGGAGATGCACACTTCAGACATCTATATATTGAGACACAGCAAACAATTCAGCAAAACTATCTGCAAATAATTTTAATAAACTTTCCTTTTTACAAATGTGGACTCTAAGAATATTACTACCGGGAGAGGTATTCTAAATCCTAAGAAATCCATAATCTGCTATACACGCATAGGTTGAGATGAATAAATCATCGAACCTAATATATGACGCTTATATCATTTTGGCCTTGATTCTTTCTTTAACATTTAATTTGTATTCCAATCATGTCCCTTCTGGGAAAGGAAAAAAAGATAAGAGAGGCGAAATAGTTTTAGCAACTATCCCTTTGAAGCAAAATAAGAGAAAGAAAACAATAACTCCACCTACATTCTCATTCATTCGCAACAACGTAACCTGAAATTTAGTGAAATGTTCGAAGGTCACCACAACAAAACGAAAATGATGTTGTTTATTGTTTTATGCAAAGCTACTGTTGTCATGACACAAATTAAATTTTATATTCTGAACAAGATGAAAAACCAAAACAGTGTTTTGTAAAGTTGACTGAGAAAATTCGTGTCTAAACAGTGATTCCAAGATGCGATTTAAAAACATTAGTTCAACAAACTTTTCAGGCCACATTCTGAAAAAAGTCAGAAACCAGTTGTACAAGCCAGAAATACTTTCATCCTATGGCGTGAAGTTTACAGATAAGCACCCCATATAGAGAGATAATTGGAAATGCAATTAAAATAATTCCTAAGGGGTGATAATTAAACGTATCCTTGATCTTATTTCTGGAGCCCCAGACCGTCTACACATGTCATAACGGCTGACTCCAGACCAAGATCACAAATTCGATACAATATCTATGGATGCAAAGAAATATCCGCCAGGGGCTGGATCAGTATATAAGACGTGTCCCGGGGGAGATTATATATCATTTCGGCGAGTTTTTGAAAGCAATATATGTCCCGATTGATGGTGCTTAATATCCTCTAATGTAGAGGATGGGAATCCAGATCTGTAAGTGCTTTCGTACATGTATACGCTGTTATTGATGATAGCTTGGCCGTGCATTAGCCATTACGTCGCGAAGACATTTCCGCTGTTTATTGCACGTTGTTTATTCATGGCCGCTAACAGTCATATCGAATCTAGTCATGTCCAAAACTAAAACTGAAGAAATACGGTAGATTGGATAATTTGTTTGTTTTTTTTTTTTAAAATATGCTGTATGTTTGGTAATGTTCATTTTTAAAATATTGGAGAAGTTATCTCTGAAAATTTAAGTACTTAGTTTAGTGTGAAACAAGAATTTTGTATTGAGTCTAAAATTATTCAATCTCTCTGTAAATTATATTGCAGATAATTAATGTTTCCTTGTTATAGTAGGTAAGCTGTTTAATGAATGCAGGTGATATAGTGTTATCGTCATCAAGTAATAACGGATTACAAAATGCTCCTAATACATGTAAACATACTGCATACTCGGAAATTAAATATTAGCACAAAAAACAGGTGACAATGTTTAACAAGTGTTAAAGGTTGATGAACAATGTAAATTTTGATTACAAGCAGTTTTACTGGGCAGTCAGTGAACTAATGCCTCCAAGAATATCCTTAATTTGTTTTGAATCTTTCTTTATTTATTTTATTTATTTATGATTTAATTTTTTTAATGTATTTTTATTTTTTTAATTTTTTTATTTTTTTTTTTATTTTTTTTTTTGGGTTGGGGGGGGGGGGCAATAACCAGGTCCCATTTTCACTAAATATTTCAAACGGTCTTCATCAAATTGAGAATTTTTAATGCATTTCCTATTGCTTGGTTGGTAACAGTTAAATTTATCAGAAAACATTCAGGGATTAAAATACAATCATACTATCTTAAATTCTCCTGACAAGAACTTTGCTTTATCTCTGAATAAATTTTGAGGATTTCTTCACATACGATTGACTCCTCAACTCTTTTTTTCACGAGTAAAAGTTTTCCATGTGTTCACATTTAAAACAAAAGGGTGATTTTGCATCCTTTTCATTATCTGTACCTTTTTAAAAAATCCACATTTTGTCTACAGTATCAGATGCATTATAATGTAGAACCTAAATCTGAGGAGAAATTTTGATAAATTTAGTGAAATGGGGCGGGGGCAATTTTAAAGAAATATAAACTTATCCACGCTCTTAATCGGGCTATTGACAATAAATACATAACGTATCAGAAAAAAAATCACCTAATAGCAGTGGGAAGCTTTACAATCATATGAAAATGAAGAACGAATTCAAGTTTGAGAATTACCTAACTTTTATATGAGGGGCATAATTACCATACGTCTTTTGAATTATTTTACTAAGCTGACAAATAGTGGATATAGTTTAACCGCTGAATTTGGAAAATACTGTTGGAATAGAGTTAACGGATGGAAAACATAACTATGTATATCGTGTGACAAAGCAGAAGATAGAGCAATGGTGTCAAACTCATTTGCTATGGCGGGTCAGAATTGATATAAATAAAATGAATAATAATAAATAATAATAATTAATAATGAGTCTGGCGGGCCGTATGTTTGACACCTCTGAGTTAGAGTGAAGATTTTTTTTTACAAAACAATTCACAATATACAGTACACTGAGAATATACTACTTAAATAAACTTTGTAAGATAGTATATAATTTTGACAACCTGAATAAGGAAGATATATTTTGTGTAGTTTTAACCTGTTTTGACAATAATATTACGCATTGAACAATTGCATTTGTCAGCTTTACCTTCGATTTCAGGATGAAGAAACTAGTTACTGGTAATATTGTATCTGCATGTTTATAGATGTGTGTGCGTGCGTGCGTGCGTGCGTGCGTGTGTGTGTGTGTGTGTGTGTGTGTGTGTGTGTGTGTGTGTGTGTGTGTGTACTTTTGAAACACTCAGATACATCTAAAGCACAGAGAATGGCAACCGGCGGTGCGTGATTAAGCGAGTGCATAATGGGAGACATCATATTGATAGTCTACCGCAAGGATACGCGTCTTCAAATTGTCCATTGACATGCTGTTTGATTATAATATTCTGTGATATGTTTCGGATATGTATTATATATTCAACACGGAAGTAAACATGAATGGTTTATGAATTATTTATTAAGCAAAGGATTCGAGAAATTTTAGTAACGAGACCAAGGGTGAGTGATATTGACAATGACAATGACAAAATCTTCATTACACTCAAGCTGCAATACGCAACATATCAGGTAAAATATTAGTATCGCACTTTGCATACGTGTACCTCAGTCATGGACTATATGATGTTTTTCTCAGTAGAGGCAATTTAACTCATACTGACAGCAATATTACAATCAATAAGCCAATAGAATACGAACAAATGCAAACTTATACATCTCTCTTCACAGTACTTTGAAAGCTAATAAATTTTCTGTAGACTGCACATCATTTTAAAAAGTTGAGATTACATTTAAGGACGGTATCAAAGGTCAGAAAAATGAGCAAAAGAATTTGTATCCTTAAAATAACCTGAATCGCTTTTATGTTTTGAACTGTTAAAAACATTTCATGTGCTCTGTTTGTATGCATTTCTTTGTATTCTATTAAATCAAGTCATATTTGGTATCATTTAAAAGCTAAATAGATTTTCTGTAGAATGCATAACATTTTGTAAAAGTCCATTTCAAATTTAAACAATATCCAAGGTCTGAAGAGAAGCAATTTTGCTACCTTAAAAAATAACCCGAATATCTTTTCTATAAATTTCTGTTTTATGTATTTCTTCATGGCTCATTCATTTAAGTCATATTTGATATTATTTAAACGCTAAATAAAGTTTCTGTAGAATGCATAACATTTTGAAAAATCAATGTTCATGTTTAGGGCAGTATCTAGGGCCTAAACATACACATACAATTCTATAACTGAAATAATTTGTACCGCTTTTCTTTCATGTCATTCACATTCACATGAATTGTTCTTTTTATGTATCTTTTAAGTGATTATTAAATCAAGAAATCTTTTGCGTCATTTAAAAGCGAAATAAATTTTCGGTAGACTGGGCAGCTTTCCAAAAACCGTATCTCAAATTTAATAGCAGTGTTCATGGTCTTAACTTAACCATAAAACGCTATAACCGGATGACTACCCCCATTCCAAAAAATGCTTCAGTTGTTTTAATTCGTGCATTTCTTCATCATTCATGCATTTCGTCATCATTCATGCCTTAAGTTTCCTTTGATTTTAGTTAAAAGTTGATTTAATATTCTGTTAACTGTTCCATTCGTCTAGAAGCTTAATGTTTTTTTTTTAATACTTTGTCGAATGGGAAAATCTTGTATACACATTTCACAGACACAATCATAAAACACTTGGATCAATCCCATTTTTAACTGTTTTTTTTTTTTGGGGGGGGGGGCTGCGTGGGGGGTCGGGTTTATTTAATAATATACATATAATTGTTGATTTTTTTATACTTTTAAATAAAACATTTGTTTACTGTTATCCATATTACTTCTGTAGACCAGCATTAATAAAAAAGGAAGAATGACAGGAGCAGAGCTCTCTCTCTCTCTCTCTCTCTCTCTCTCTCTCTCTCTCTCTCTCTCTCTCTCTCTCTCTCAATTGACACCTGTTCTCCGTTGCTCAGATTATCGGTTCGCACTGATTTTCATTTCATCAATATCCCACTCGTCCAAAACTTCATTTGTAAAATTTGTGTAAATGATATATACGTTATCGGCTAATTGTACATCTCGGACTGACAAACACGTTTGATTCGTTTAGAAATTGTACCCCCATTTGTACATGAAAAGTAAGCCACATGTTGTAACAAATCTCTTTTCTCTGTGCTATACATGTCTCCGTAACAACTTGTTTTTGTATATAAACATCATGTAAGTTATATTCCATTGCCATGATGATTATCATATGAAATAGGTTTTATGTATATTTGCTAAAGTGTAAATGCTCGTCTCTTGCCAAGTAGGAAACTGTGACCTCTGTGTGTGTGTGTGGTGGGGGGGGGGGGGGAGAGAAGGCAGGGGGGGGGGGGTATTCTTAAGTATTCTACCACTATTCACTTATTCGTGTGTGTGTTTTTGTGTGTGTGTGTGTGTTTTTGTTTGTTTTTTGAGGGGAGGGGGGTTTCCTTTTTCTTCCTGATATAAGTTACATTATTCAGTCTCCGTAAATATTACTTAAATACGAGTGGGAAATCTCTCATTCGTTGTATTCGTCGATCTTTATGTTAGTATCGGATTCTTTTTTAACAACCATCAATTTTTGTTATGTCTCCTTTTTAACAGCATATGTATTCATTTTACTTATTGGTAGGGATGTTCTCTTGCTCTCCATTTTAACATTGACGTTACAATGTAGCGTACTAACGGGGGCGGGGGGGGGGAGGGGGACCGAATGAGGCTGTTGCCCGAGGCGCCAGAGGTCTTGGGGCGCCAATGCAGCTGATAAAAATTCGGCCATCATCGTCGCTCCGGGCGCCATTTACCCTTAGTACACCACTGACGTTACACATGAATCCGTTTGTATGTACATACTTTAGAAGCGTTGCAATGCTTCTTCTTCTTCAGTACGACACCCTTGTCTCTTTAGAGTCATCGAGTGGCATGTGAGTGTGAAACTGGAAATTGCACAAGTGATTATAAAGCTCCGTACGTGCTGCATCGGACAAAGAGCCTTCAATATTTTATTCTTTAGCAGGGTATCGAAAGGTATGACGCTACCTTGTAAGGTGTGCCGACCATTTCATTGTAATATTAAACGACTATTTAAAATGATACCTATGGCATTTCATTACAGAAAGGTTATATAGTACGTGTACGCAACGCCATTTAAAAAAAAAAACACGCCAAGATATGAAAATGAAAATGAATATGAAAAATTACAGTGTACCAGAAGAATAATTTAAAGTTCTATCTACAGTGTTCATATTGTTATGGTAAGACTGGTATGTGGGGGAAAATCCCTTGAGAACAGAAAAAAGTGTATTCAGTACTTTAGGCCTCCGGCCCATGATACAAAACCTATCAAATAAAGTTGAATATACAGTACGCCATAAACAGTATTGTAAAATACACTAGTATTTGTTGATATTGATACTTTCTAACAATTAATCTCTTATATTACAAGCAAAATATATAAAAAAAATTCAAACACTTGTAATTAGACTTTATTTTCTGAATGGACGTAAGATTTATAAATTTATCCACTGAAGGGTTGATATAATTTATCTCGTCGAGATATTTTCGTCTTAAATTGGTATAAGAAGCACATATACACACAAAATGGTTCTCATTTTCTACGCGCTTTATATTTTCTTTAAGACATAGTTTGCAAACTCTTTGATCTTGTGCAATTTTAGTTTCCCTTCCTCTTTCAATCATTAAACCATATTTAGCACATAGAAAAGATGCAAGCGTTTTTCTGAAAATGAAAGGTCGATCTAATGTTAAATATTTTTCAGTTTCCAATAACGATTTGTACTGACTATAATATACATTTTTTGTAGAATCGCCGATCTTACTTGACCAGATCTGTCATGAGGAATCAAATAGACGTTGTCTGAACATAGCTAGAAAAGTGTCACCCATTATATGCACTATATATGCACAGCCAAAAGCGTGAGAAAAATAACAAATTTGTAACTTGACTCCGATGAGTTTTTGCCGGCATCATCCAATTTCTGTAAGATAATATAACATGTTACGACTAGGGGTAAATGTAACAAAAGAAAAGACTCGAACAAGCTTTGAAACACAAATATTTAATTTCCTAAAATATAATAATATTTCAACAAACAATCAAAGTGAAAGAATTAAAAATAACTTCTTGTATAGAATATCCTTAAAAGTCCTAAATTGTTCTAATGTTCACTGATCCGGAAGTTAATCCAAATTATTCCGAATGAAACCACCACTGTGCTGATGTACTAACACGAATCAGTTATATCCAAGTGTTATTAATTCCAAGTAATCCTTGTGAATATAGAATATCACACAAGTTCTAGAGATGGTTCCGCTAATTACAACGGAGCTGAATAATTCTTAAAAATCAGTAGTTAATCCAAAAAATGTACTGTCTGGAAAATATTTCTGAAGTAGCAGTACTAAATCCAAAATGTACTGTATAATAATATCTCTGAAGCATACTATCACATACAAAGAACCAATTTCGTTAAATACCTCTCAAGCTGACGAAACTATGTAGAATGACGAACGCTGCGATTACATCTCATTTATAGTCTCTGACTGCGCAAATTAAATAAAAACCCAATTATACTACGTCTCAAACAAAAACACCAGAATTGTGATCTTAAACTCTAATTTCTGGTCAACAAAATTAATCATTCTTTGGATTGCGAAATCCATGTCAGAAGTTCAAAAGTTCAAACCCTCACGCGCTGTTTCACGTGACGTGACTAATGCTTCAAGCGAAATATTGATTTTCCCAGGACCAATGTACTGGTTCACATTGAAATAACCGTATATGTGTACTCTGCAAAACGACACCTATTTGACTATAATGCAGATGTTATAAACTAATAAAACTATACAATAATTTAAAAACAAAATGATACATAATTCCGTAACAAACATTTAAAAGGATATTGACTTGTCGACATATGTATAAGTTTAGTCCAGTAATTTATATATCTGAACATATACGTTATACTCAAAGTGTATCGTCCACATTCACCGAGACTGACATAATTATTCACGGTATATGGTACGTTAAGATATCTTTTACAAAATCTTTCCTGAATTGCTTCTATTTCTGGTGAATATTCCTACCCCAATATCTCTTAACCGTAACATAAAATTGGTTCCACCAAAGCATACAATATTCTCAATATATCCTTTATATATAATCTTACAAATATTTGTTGATGCTCGCAAATTCTAGATACTGATTTCAAAGCTTGAGATGCCAACATATTTTTGGCTTTAGTCCACCTCAATCTCAGTGTGAAAAGCAACCTCATATATATATATATAAAATGAAACCGTTTCAATAGATTTGCCCCTATAATGCTCATTGTTTCTCCCAAAAAAACACCCTTTCGAAAGACAATTATTTTTGTTTTTGCTAGATTAATTTCCGTTCCATAAGCCTTGAAGCAGATATGTACAATAAAACATTTCATGTAATAGGAAAAATGTGCAATCGCTATATCTATTTCACTGCCAAATTGTTAATAACTCAGTGCAGATGTTGAACAAAACACGTTTAAACTGGTCCTAGATGGTGTTGGAAAATGTCTTTTAGATTAAATATAAAGAAAACTATATCATACAATAATGTGGTTGTGGAGCAACACAATTAATCTATTAATGAAAATAAATAATTGGTGCATACATTTTAACTTTCAACACTAAGCATATTTGTTTCTTAAGTATCCACGATAAAACAAAGCACAGCATGTACATTTCTCTGGTTTGAGATTGCTACTGCACTTTATAAGTTAGCAATTTCCTTTTTTTTTCCTTTGGCGATACGGCTTTTGTGAATATCGATGTCGTTGTCACTCGCAGCGCTAAGCGAAAGTTCAAATATTTACGAAGAAATATTCTGTATTAAAACCTGCTCCCATCGTCTTGTAAGAAATCTACTGTATTAATACCTGCTCCCATCGTCTTGTAAGAAATATACTGTATTAATACCTGCTCCCATCATCTTGTAAGAAATATACTGTATTAATACCTGCTCCCATCATCTTGTAAGGTCTAGCAGAAAGATTGTAGCTATAGTTGATTATCATACATCGAGACGGATAAAAATGAAGTGTATGTATCACCTGGGAAATCAGTATTTTACCCGTAAACATGCCTTTTCCTCTTGCTAGGGAAAACTTAGTTTAAATTTTGTTCTAAATATCATTTTGGAGCTCAACTTTTTCTCTTTTTTTTCTCACTTATATATATATATATATATATATATATATATATATATATATATATATATATATATATATATACATATATTATTGGTTTTATTCTAGACCTTACACAGAGCAGCACTCTATAAAACTTTGAGAAAACAAGTTTTTTTGTTTGTTTTTGGTTTTTTAATTGGAGCGTGACATTAAAAAATCATAATCACATGTTCATGCCATTGAAACTTGAACATAAGATATTATATATCTTTCAATGATTTACTGATTTCACGCTAATAGAATGTATTTCTGGGACATAACTGCAGGCATACATTTATGTGCGGTCAAAATACTCTATTTCAAAGCTCTTTTTGAATATTCAACATTGGGTTTTTCTACTCAATATAATGTGCAATATCACCTCAAACTCCACGTGAAGGATCTTCTACTTACTTCTAGGGTATGCACTATATCAAGTTTTGTGCGGTACGAACAAATTTGGACCTCCGTCTTCATTAATGGACAACAGTATTTTGCAGTTTTCATGTCTTTTGATTCAGCAATATTAATCAGATTAATTTATTTTCTAATTAGCAATCAAGTTCAAACGGCAAATGTTAAGCATGATATCGTGTGTTATTTTATTTTCTTATCTAAAGCTACTATCAACAGTTCAATTATGTTTGTGATGTATCTCATTTAAATCTTTCAAGCAATAAGAATATTTTAAATAGGATTTTTTTTTCTTATAGGCGTGCAAGTCGTTTTCCGACAATAATTCGTACAAACTGATTAAACCAGGTGTGAAGTCGACACTTTTTTAGTAAATTCATCAACCTTTCCATATTCAAATATTTTCTGAGAAGGAACGTGAAAGTCGCCTGAACGGTCTCTTAAATTTTCCTGCAAAACATGTTTACGAAAACCAGATGTTCTCCAGTATGTATGTATGTATGTATGTATGTATGTATGTATGTATGTATGTATGTATGTATGTATGTATGTATGTATGTATGTATGTATGTATGTATGTATGTATGTCTCCTTGTGTTGTTTTTTTTATTTACTTGTTTTCACATATGTAACACAAACCAGAATCATTAATTGCAGATGAAAAAGATTCCTGTACCAAAAAGGAATGGTATACCTCTGATAAAGATAAAGCTTAAACAACAATATACAGCAATGATATCAGAGCAAAAGCCAATCAAAGACTGCACGTCTATTCTGTACAAACATCCGTGTTTCTTTATCTCGTGGCTTGCTATGAAATAAATCATTCAAGCTTTAGAACTGCAACCGACATAACTTTCTCCGATATTTTTGGAATTTTGATTTGAAGAATGTGGGCTTCTGAGGCAGATTTAATGGTGTGATAAAGATACACACATCTATATATGGTCCATTACTTATATATCTATATATGGTCCATTACTTATATATCTATATATGGTCTATTACTTATATTTAGATACGCCTTTATAGAGGATTAACGAATGCGTGTTATATGAGAATTATATGAAAATATTTTGTTTCTTACGTAAAATAAAAGGTTCAGAGGCTGATGAGTGAACTAACAAATTCTCAATCTCACATGTGGTGGAATCAATTCAAACTATTAAATTCTCAATCTCACTTGTGGTGGAATCAATTCAAACTAATATATTCTCAATCTCACTTGTGGTGGAATCAATTCAAACTAATATATTCTCAATCTCACTTGTGGTGGAATCAATTCAAACTATTAAATTCTCAATCTCACATGTGGTGGTATCAATTCAAACAATTAATAAATTCAAAATCTCACATGTGGTGGAATCAATTCAAACTATTAAATTCTCAATCTCACATGTTGTGGAATCAATTCAAACTATTAAATTCTCAAACTCACATGTGGTGGAATCAATTCAAACTATTAAATTCTCAATCTCACATGTGGTGGATTCAATTCAAACTCATAAATTCTCAATCTCATATATGGTGGAATCAATTCAAAATATTAAATTCTAAATCTCACATGTGGTGAAATCAATTCAAACTAATGAATTCTCAATCTCACATGTTTTGGAATCAATTCAAACTAATGAATTCTCAATCTCACGTGTGGTGGAATCAATTCAAACTAATCAGTTCTCAATTTCACACGTGGTGGAATCAATTCAAACTAATGAATTCTCAACCTCACATGTGGTGAAATCAATTCAAACTAATGAATTCTCAATCTCACATGTGGTGGAATCAATTCAAACTAATAAATTCTCAATCTCACATGTGGTGGAATCAATTCAAACTAATAAATTCTCAATCTCACATGTGGTGGAATCAACTCAAACTAATAAATTCTCAATCTCACATGTGGTGGAATCAATTCAAACTCATAAATTCTCAATCTCACATGTGATGGAATCAGTTCAAAGAAATTTCTTGCTAATCTGAACCATCAGCAATTTAGGACCTTGATTCTAAGTTGCTTTAAGTTCTCCTAACGGTTCTTGGATTTGCACAATTTCTTTCAACCCCTTTCTAGGTAAAATAGTTTTGCATTATATTTTTTATTTTTGTATTTCCTCCATAAATAATCGTTCTTTTCATCTTTCAAAATAAGTTTGATATTGGTTGGTTA
Organism: Margaritifera margaritifera; assembly: GCA_029931535.1. Lineage (NCBI taxonomy): Eukaryota > Metazoa > Mollusca > Bivalvia > Unionida > Margaritiferidae > Margaritifera > Margaritifera margaritifera. The sequence goes on from JAQPZY010001594.1 coordinate 4,803,212, forward strand.
AATAAAGTCTAGAGGGAATAGGAAAACTGGGAAAGTTCAATGTCTTTACCTATTTATTTTGTTTCGAAAAGACGGTTAACGTGCGCTTTTGGCACCCACTAAAACAGTGATACCATCTAGTATTGTATTATACTTGTATTGTATAAGATCAAGAAATGACTACCCATTCAAAACTAAAACCCCCAGACACTGTATTCTTGAAACTCCTGAACTTGAGTGTGAACTCAAACTCAAAAATAGTGCCTTTAATAATTAAAATAGTTGGAGAATGTTGATGAAGTAAACCATCCATATTGAACAGCAGTCTTCAAAAAGAAACTACAGCTTTTTTACATTTTTATATTAGTTAGTCCATTAAGTACTAACATCTAAAAGCTGACTCTGAGTGTGCACTCAGATTGAGGATTTTCGGGAATACAAAAATGTAGATTTCCCCCACCTACTTTTTGTCTTTCTTGAACTCTCACTTTTTTAATCAGTTTTGCTTTATTTCTTATGTTTGCTTTCGTTCTTTCTGCAACAATAATTATCGGAATGAATGATGAACATCTTAGTTAATAATCAATAGTTTTTAAAGGTCTATGTACACTGATTGACGGATATTAGAATACCATTTGATGTATATGTACTTTCTATACATGTTAATAAGATTGCTTAAAAAAATTTTCTCATCCAGGCAATGATAAATCTAAGATTACTGTTAAACAATGAATATTTCCATTGTAACTTTCTTTGTGTACTGCCCTAACTACCGCATTAAGACGTAGGACTTTTTCTATGAATGAAGTTTATTAAAATGATATCCTTATTCTTATTTGATATTAATAAATATTTCAGGACACGATACGGAGAATTACAGCTACTGGGAAACACGGAAATATATATATATATATATATATATATATATATATATATATATATATATATATATATATATATATATTCACTTTTCCCTCAACTAGTTATCTCTCTCTCTCTCTCTCTCTTCTGGTTTTTCGTTAATTTGCATTGTTTGTTTTAGTCTGTTGCATAGAATACTTATTTCAAACAAATGTCTTGTATCTGTATTTTCACAATCACATGTTTATATTTGCACTCGAGGCATCTTTCGTGTTCTTGATGTAGATACATTTAGTAATGAAAGGAGTGCTCAAGTTAGACTATATTTAGACGCGTTAATCACGCCTTCCTTATAAGTGGCACATTATATATATATATATATAGAAACACATAATAAATGCCATACAAGGCAAGATACAAGCGTGCATACGTTGTTAAATATACACATGATGCAACTTTGTGCTCATCACCTGACTATAATGATTTAATTTGAGTGTTTAATATGAATGTAAACATAGGCTATACGCAACACGTAGAGTTTCATACAGTTATATGTAAATATATACATGATTCATGCAAAAGAGGTACAAGGACGAGATAAAGAGAGAGAGAAAGAGAGAGAAATTAATTAAATGAATGATAAATGAATAAATTAACGATACAGAAAGATATTGGAAAAGAGTACATTCACCTAAATGAATATACAAAACAATCAATAGTTAGGAATGAAGAACATCTATCAATAGTTAGGAATGAAGAACATCTATCAATAGCTAGGAATGAAGAACATCTATCAATAGTTAGGAATGAAGAACATCTATCAATAGCTAGGAATGAAGAACATCTATCAATAGCTAGGAATGAAGAACATCTATCAATAGTTAGGAATGAAGAACATCTATCAATAGCTAGGAATGAAGAACATCTATCAATAGTTAGGAATGAAGAACATCTCTCAATAGTTAGGAATGAAGAACATCTCTCAATAGTTAGGAATGAAGAACATCTATCAATAGCTAGGAATGAAGAACATCAATCAATAGTTAGGAATGAAGAACATCTATCAATAGTTAGGAATGAAGAACATCTATCAATAGTTAGGAATGAAGAACATCTATCAATAGCTAGGAATGAAGAACTTCTATCAATAGCTAGGAATGAAGAACATCTATCAATAGTTAGGAATGAAGAACATCAATCAATAGCTAGGAATGAAGAACATCAATCAATAGTTAGGAATGAAGAACATCTATCAATAGATAGGAATGAAGAACATCTATCAATAGATAGGAATGAAGAATATCTATTAATAGCTAGGAATGAAGAACTTCTATCAATAGTTAGGAATGAAGAACATCTATCAATAGTTAGGAATGAAGAACATCAATCAATAGCTAGGAATGAAGAACATCTATCAATAGCTAGGAATGAAGAACTTCTATCAATTGTTAGGAATGAAGAACATCTATCAATAGTTAGGAATGAAGAACATCTATTAATAGCTAGGAATGAAGAACATCAATCAATAGTTAGGAATGAAGAGCATCATTTCCTTGTTTATGAATATGACAGTAATTATTTGAGTGGAGGAATCAGATTTTGAATACTCCTTAATTATATAAAGCTTTTCGTGTCTTAATATGTGTTTGAAATAAATCAGTTAACAGAATATTAAAACTTGCAGTAAAATCGGTTGATCCATGTAGCAAAATATTTGTGGTCACTGGTACATGGAGATGATTTAGACTTTGAACCAATTCCCTACGTTGTTTTCTATAGTATTTTCAAATAAATATGTAATGATGTGAGTTTTCTATATCTTCACCACAAGCACACATTGGATTTTCTCTCAAACAGTTAGAATATAAATTATAATGTAAATCACTACAATTGTTTCTAATTCTAACACACAGAATATGAAATGTCCTGTTACCAACTAAGAAATAGGCAGGCACGTACGATGTCTTAGCCTCTATTTTTTACCTCTAAAATTTGAAGAGGTACTTTCACTTTTGTATTGAAACAGGGAGGGTATTCCAGACATGAATAGAAGAGTTTAACAATGAATTTCTACTTATTTTGAGTCTCCTATTTCTAAGATATACCTGTTTTTTAGAAGGTTAGTTAAAGAAGGAGAGATGTAATATACAATTTTAAAGTAACATAGTTTATGAAACTGTCGTCAATCTGCCAAGGCATGCCATCCAGTTTCTTTACAGATCTTACAAGATAAACTTATAGTAAAACCAATCACAATTCGTCCTGCTTCTAATTGTAGTGTTTCTAATTCAAGACAGTCTTGAGCCGAAGAGCCATTCTAAACAACATCAGCATGTTCAAGTAAAGGGCGGATGTATATAAAATATATATTTTATATTTATGTGCTTTCATGGCATTTATCATTTTTAGGTCGACTGAAATATGCGATCAGTATATTTGATCCAATTCCCTAGATTACTAAAAGTTACGCCAAGGTGTTTGTGGCAGTCAACAAAAGATTGAATTTTTTTTATATTTTAGTTCAGGAAAAACGAGCTCTGACATATGCAAAAATAGCATTGCCTCAGTTTTGTTGCATTAAAGTCAACCAGCCATTGCCTTGCCCAATCGCCAATCGTTTGTAAATCTGTATTCAGTACATATTCAGTTTTGTACGTATCATTTGATGAATATGTAAGTGAGCTATCACCAGCAAAGAGTTTCGTTTGACTCAAAAGTTATCGCCTCTATTATTAATATACACAATAAATAATCAGGGACCTAAAACAGAGCCCTGTGGTATGACAGCTGTAACATGTCGGACACTAGATTTAGCAGTATTTACATACACTGTTTGGAGTCTATTAGATAGGTAGCCAGAAAACCAGTCAATAAGAGTTATCAATGCCATAGCACTTTAATTTATGGATTACACCTTTATATCAAACATTAGTGACATTAGTGACATCAGAAAAGACTATACAGATGCCACTCATAACATCAAGCGCAGTACATATACTATGATACATATCTAAGAGCTGAAATACTGTAGAATTGTTGGGATTGATATTTCAATAGAAATGATTATAAATAATTCTTTCCATTACGTTTCCAACACAACTCAATAGTGGAATGGGCTGTAATTTGAAGGATCATTGGCACTTCTCTGTTTATACACTGGCATTACTTGTGTGGTTTTCCCTAAGTTTGCAAACACTTTTTTTTAAAACAAGAATCATTTTTAATAGAATAAAGAGTGGTTTAAATATGGATGATATCGTTCTTTTGGTCATATGGTGACTTATTGTATCCATACCACATACTTCTTTTGGGTGGACAAAGTGTTGATTCCATCAAGAATATCTAGTCATGTTATTACTATATTAGTAAATTTGTTATTACTTCTCAAGTGTATATCGGGTAGATTTACATTGATATCATCGGCTTCGCTATAACAGTGAAAAAGGAATTAAGATATTCTGCTTTTTAGACATCAGAAAATGCTACATATATGACGAGCTAGTGCAAATGAGTGGCGGTATCTGACAAGTTTCCAAAAGTCACTCGAATTGCTCCAACAGAATTAATATTCTCCAAGCTATAAATAAATTTTTCCTCTGCCTTTTTTTCTGATTATTGACTTTATTTTTGTATTTTGCCCAATGACTCCGATTATTACTATTAAGAGCTATTTTTTTTTTCTTCATCCGATCGTGCTTCCAGCTTGTTGTACGTATTGTGCATTCATACCAATATTTGTCGCTCAGCCAAACAGTTACCATGCTAAATGGTATACAATCTTTAACATATTGAATGTACGACGAATTAAAAAGTTGCTACGGCATCATTGACGTCACCACAAATCCCTAGCTTACTTCTCCAGTCTATACCTATTCAAAGATTATTAAATTTTCCAAAATCCGCTTTTTTATAGAGCCAGACTTCTCTCTTATAACAGGTGGAAGATTCATAATGCAGCTGTGTAATGAGATAGGAGGTCTTGCGATGGCTTATATTGCATCAACAGAGATAACCTCAGAATTGAGAACATCTATTATTGGACAGATAATAATGGGATCTAAGTCGCCAAGCGATCTTTTGGTCGGGTCACTTATTATATATTGCATGTCATTAAGAATCATTACCTTTCTGATATTTTTTAATTCAGCCCTGAGTAAGTCCTCGTTTATATCAGCCATAATTATAATAATATCACTGACATTGAAGCTCCGCTTAATGATGATATTCAATCAATCCCAGAAGTGTAATGATACAGATGGAGGACGGTAGATTACAAGTAACATATATTTCGTACCTTTTACGCATATTAATACCCGTATCCCTTCAAGGTTATGTATCAACAGACCGGTACATGGGTTGAAAACCAAATTTTATGAAATATAGACCATTACACCTCCTCCATGATTTGTTCAATCACACCTAATTGGTTTATGATAACCGTCTAACTTAAGCTCATCGTCAGTAATTTTATTATCTATGTCAGGGGTCTCCAAACTTTATAAGACGAGGGCCATGTTAGATTTTTGAAGGGGGTTTGCGGGCTGAAGACAAATTTAAATATATGCAAAATCTTTTTAAAAAAGGACAAATCGAAGCCGCGGGCCGAAGTTTGGAGACCCCTGATCTATATGAGTCTCTGTAAATGCAATAATGTAAAAAAAAAAAGAAAAAGAAGAGAAAAAAAAACAACATTACAATATGTAGCGATAAAATCTAATTTATGGCGAACAGATCATAAGAGAGATAACGTAATATCCTTTGAAGACATAAGTGAAGTATTGCAGCTGTAAGAATCGAATGAATATGATACAGATATTGGGCCAGAATTAAGCTCATTGTCCCAAGATATATAAGAACTAAAAGCGTCCATAATAGACACATTCATATATTTGAGTTTGGTTTTATGGGCTTAACGCCATTTTTCAGCACATGATAGGCTATACATGGCGGCCAGTATATCTGGTGGAGGAAGAACCCGGGAAAATCCCGGTAAGAACTACCAACCCACGGGAAGCTGCTGGCAAGCTTTCTCACATAACCACATTGACCGAGCCCAAGACTCGAACCCACGCGGACAAAGGTGAGATGGCAATGATCGGTAAAGGCGAGCGCCTTAGATCACTCGGCCACCCACTATATTTGAGAACACTAGATCTGCAAAAGAAGTACCCCTTGGATTAATTTTATTATATCTATTAATACTACTTACATGCAGTGGCGGCGCGACGGGAGAGGGGTCGTGGACGGCGCCGGGCAAGGGGGAGGGGGCTCCGTCGGGAGTTTTTTTTCTTTCTTTTTAGCTGTAACCGGGGCGTAGATGAGGGGTGGGTGGGTTGGGGGTTGGCAAATATTCTCTGTGGCAAAGTAGGGGCGCCACTTAAGAACATTGCCCCCCGGCGCCTCGGTAGAGGTGCCACTAAATAACATTGCCCCCCGGACGCCTTAAACCCTCGCGCCGCCACTGCTGACATGTAGCAAAAACTCTAATAATTCAGTAGTATAACATATGAACGGTATAAGGAGAAGCCAAATGAAGATTACCGTAAGAGTGTCGTTACCCTATGTAATACGGAGATTCATAATTAGTCCGATATCTATCCTGTGTGAAATAATAGTGCAATCCATTATATCAAGCAAGATTGAACGCAAATGATAAGACCAACTTTGCCTCGTGCGTAAACTCTACAAAGGTGCACATTTCATATAGTTTAACATATAAAATGCAGTCTGCCACGGTCAAAAGTAGAAGAAAGAGATAGAGACGCCGAGTATGAAGAACAAAATGAAGGAGAAATAAATACATAAATAATGAAAAAGTAAAACTGCTAAGTGATCATAAAAAAGAATTATTAGAGTGGGACATTTCCTAGACAATTTACACGTACGTATACATTTGTCGGGTGCAATAAACTATATTCGGACAAATTCCGCGGGATACCGTGAAACTACCTATATTTCTGTCTGTTTCAAATGATTCCAGATTGGCAGAAATTAACATTATTTGACCGACATTCGTCTTGTTCCAGTTTTTTCAGTAATTCTGAATTATATCACCTTATCCTGGTGCAAACATGCTAACATTTGGTGATGGTGCAAATGCTTTAAGTCCGGTGGCGGCGCGATGGGGGTCGCCGGGAGAAAGTAGGCGCCGTCAAGAGCTTTTTTTTTTTTTACCCCCCCCCCCCCCCACGCATCCAAGCCCCAGGTTTTGAGCTTCTTTTTTCTTTTGCCACCTCAACCACGCCCCCACCCCCATCGAAGACCCCAGTTTCAGATGGGGGTGGGGTGGGTGGGTTGTTCTCTGTGGCAAAGTAGGGGCGCCGTTAAAGAACATTGCCCCCGGGCGCCTCAAACCCTAGCACCGCCACTGTTTAAGCCCTCAGAGATGTGAGTCTTTCTTACTCCGATATACAACGATTAACAAAGGTACGTGTCAAACAATGTCATAGAATTTCCATAAAGTAAAATATCAACTTGTAACAGATATCCGCTGTTCAAATACCGTATTACGGATATCTTTAATTATTTGTAGGCATTCAGCTCATACGTAACAAAACTAAACAGTAAACATGTACATGTTAAAACACATGTCAACTCGTTAAACCTTAAAAATTGTCATGTTTAACAATTCAATCATAATTTTTTTTTATTTATTTATTTTTTTTTTCCTGCGGTTCGGTAAACATTTAGAGACGTAAAATAGAACAAGAAAGTACGTCTAGCGAATAACACTCTTCTTTTGATTATCTGAGGGAGTCAATAGACGGGTTTCCCAATCGTCAGTAATCAAAGTAATTCGGGTTATGGCATTGTCTCGTTAACTGAAATAGAACTAAGCAGTTTATTGTGCATTTTACTGCCGAAAATCACGACGCTTGACCACTCAGAAAGCGCATTATACTTGCAATTCTGTTAGAATTTAATTTTGTCTCAAAGATATGATCATGACTTTGCAGAACGAAAGTATACTAAGAGTATGGAACGAAACGCAGCTAGCAAAGAAAATTAATGAATATTTATATCTTTATGTAGAACACCATTTTTATAGGTTATATAGCATATAAGAAACAGGGTTAAAGTCAGAAAAAGGAGAAATATAAAAGTTATATGGGCGAAAACATCCCGTCAAAAGAACATCTCAGCCCGTGTGCATTTGTGGGCATTATGAGATTGAGGGATTAAAAGATTCATTTTCAACGTAATGTTGGCATGTATATATCATCGAGCTGCATTTTCGAATTCTGAAAGGAAAAACACTTTGAAAAAGTAAAGTTGATAATAAGGTACTAAGGCTTTCATTATGACCTTCATTACTATATCCATTGAAAAGAGTCTCAGGGAGGTTACAAGAAAAAAATCGATGGAAATATTTCGTTTCTAGAAAACATAAACTCTTGTTTGCTAATATTTAATAGATAAAGCAAGGAAAATTAAATATTATAAATAGGTGCACACAACCGTTCAGTGCAGGTGCTACCTCGATAAATTTGTCAGATATAAGCTTTGGGTAATTATGGCTGTGAGAATGTATTGATTGTCTGATATTTAAACAAAAATGCAACATAAAATTAGAGTGTTCATATCTAGGAAAATCCTCTAAGAATTTTCCCCCCAAAATTTCCTCTCTAAAAATTCCTCTTCTGGTACAATACCCACAACGGAGCAGCTACTAACTTTAATAAGCCTCATTAAGCTGACCAATTTAATCACCCACTTTTGTGTTTGCTTAACCTTTTTCTCGCACATATAGGTCAGTCAAGCTGAATGTCAGAAAGCCAGTGTAGTCACCACATGTAGGTCGTTTAAGCAGTTGGCGAGGAAGCCAGTGTAGTATGTAGGTCGTGTAAGCAGTCAGTCAGAGAGCCAGTGTGGTCACCACATTTAGATCGGTCAAGCAGTATGTCAGGGACCCAGTGTAGTCAACGCTTGTAGGTCGATCAAGGAGTCTCTCAGTGATCCAGCGGTACGGGTTGTACTGTATAATATGTACAATTTAAAATCTTTACAACTTGAATATTGCTTCTGCAACAATTGAGATGTCATTTAGACGATATAGCCATTAGCATCAATCAGGCTACAAAACCTGAATAAACCGTGTGAATGATGTTGCTAGTGTTTATTATGTATGAACTAAAATTCAGTGGCTAGCAGTTTTATACACCGCCCGTCTGTTTCCTATTTCGTTTCCGCACAATTACTCGAGTTATCCACCATCTACCGATATCAAACTTTGTAAATGACCTGCATTTGGGGAAAGGCAAAAGTTTATCGATTCGGGGTCAAAAGCTAGGCGCTCAGGGTCAATGTGATGAAAGAAGAAGAATGCTTTCCGCACAATAACTTTAGTGCAACATCACATACATGAATAAACTGTGTGGGTTACTTGCACTTGGAGTAAGGTAGAAACCTACTGATTTGGGGGTTAAAAGATCGAAGGTCAAAGTCACTATGAAAATGGTTTCTGGACAAAGTTTCATTCTCGACTATGTATCGTCACCAAAGTTTGTGGATGGGTTACAGTTTGCGTAAGAAAAATGCCTCTTGTTTAGTTCCTTTTGTTGTTGTTTTGTTTTGGTTTGTTTTGGGGGTTTTTTGGAGGGTTGTTTTAGGGGGGATGGGGGTCAAAAGCTTAAAGCACAAAGGTTACTGTGACTGAAAGAAGACAATGTTTTGCATAATAACATTTGTTCTAGACTAACTAAGTTGAGCAAATGTTGTGGGGTACCTGCATTTAAATTATAGAAGAGGTCTTCTGATATTGGAAAAGATCAAAGATCAACGTCATTGTGACTTAAGGAAAAATGGGTCTTGCAAAATAACTTTTGTTTTTTGAGTAAGTTCCGTGACCAAACTTTGTGGATACCTTGCACTTAGGGTAATAAAGAAACCTCTATATTTTGTAGTCTAAAGATCAAAGGTCACAGGCATGGTAAATCTTATAAACTAGTGGTTTCTGCACAGTAAGATTAGTTCATGACCGCATACCTTGACAAAAGGTTAAGGTCATTGAGACCCATTGGTCAATAATGTCCAGAGTCAACCATGTCCTACTAGTGCCTATACAGAGGACTATGAAAAACGGGGCACGTACCGTTCATGGTACTCTTCTTTAGATTAGTATATGCTTTTAAGTCAGTCCCAGTCATTTTGCATTTTAAGAAATATCAAATATTTACCCCTAAGGTCATATTGTAGCCGAACTTTTGCACATACCGATTGCCAATCATCTGACGTAGGACTACTTTTATCTGCAAACAACATGGCGTCCACAAATGCTATTCGTAGAGTAATCAAAATCACAATATTTTAGATGTTATAAGATACTTTCAATGCAATGCTGATGTTGGAGGTAAGTCGAGAAAGTAAAGAGGGCCGTGGACGTTAACTGAATATCCATCTCAGTTTCGAGTTCGCAAGATCGGTAGAACTGCCCTTGAAACGACAGAGACCCATATTTTATACAATCTAGAGTGCATTTTGTACACTATCTGAAAGCAAACGAATATGGTCCAATAATGATAATACATGATTACTTACAGAAATGGTGATGTTTCATCGACAAAAACTAGAAAGAGTACTAGTATTGTCGCCGTCATATAAACGTTACCGGGAACCCAACGTAATAGCTCCTTTCACGTCGTCGCTGTTATGTTACATCACAAAGAAGGAAGCACAATTTACAATAGTTCAGGTCTTACAAAATTCATTCTCGCGAAGATGGCAGAAGAGAATTTTTAAGTTGCAGCATTATGTTTCTGCTTTTATCGCAATGACGGTGTACAAACAAACGTTATTTCTGTACCTATTTGGTTGAAAGTAAATTTTAAAAAATAGGGTCAATAACTTGTACTGAAAAATATTGGTGTAGACTCATTCTTTTGGCGGGCGAGGTATATAACTTGTACTGAAAAATATTCGTGTAGACTCATTCTTTTGGCAGGCTGAATCCCAAGCTCGTCAGACACTCCCAAAACTACTCGACCATGCGAATATTTTTTCGGTTCAAATTCAATAGCCCATACACATCATAATCTGATTTATCAAAAGTGTTGAATACTTATGTATGAAATAAAACGTCCTTTACAGTTTCATCGGTTGGGATGTCATGGTAAGAGCAAACAATGTAAATATTAAATATTAAATATAATATAATATAATATAATATAATATAATATAATATAATATAATATAATATAATATAATATAATATAATATAATATAATATAATATAATATAATATAATATAATATTATATAATATAATATAATATTAAATATATTCAATATTAATAGGGCTTGACACTAGACACACTAAAGATCTTCAATTGTAAAATAACATTAGCAAACAGATCTGACGAGTCTATTTCGGAATGTAAACAATCAGACTCGACGATTCCATTTCGGAAAGTGAACAGGTACTCTGAGTGTCTTTGTAGACTTGAAAAATGCTTTCGATAGTGTTTGATGGGCTGGATTATGTGGCAAACTGATATTTAATAGAATAGTTGGGAAAATCCTTGTCATTAAATAAAAATATGAATAACATAAAATCGTGTTTCTCGGTCAATAGAAATATATTTATTTGTTTCTGTCCTCATAAAGGACTTCGTCAAGGAGGAAATCTCTCCCCAATATTGTTTTCTCTTGTTTTGACCGACACGTAACAGTTTCTCAATTACAGACAATGTGATGGAATTAAACTGAATTTGGATATCACTCAAATGTTTCAAATTGTAATATTACTCTGAGCAGCTGAGGTATTTTTTATTGAGACCGCACCTGCTTTACGTGAATGTTTTTAATGTCTTTAGTGAATACTGTAAGCTTTTAAGTTATGGGTATATTTGGAAGTAAAAGTAGAGCTAAATTCAAGTTTGAATTTGATAAAACCTATTTGAAAGTAGTTGATAGATGTAGTGGTAGCAGGAAAATATCATGGAAAGCACGCGCACACACACACACACACACACACACACACAAACAAACCAAACAAAAATACTAACTTGGCCACACCTCGAGATGATATTGCTTAAATTATGTCTTGCAATATTGAACAAAAGATTTATGTCATTGATGATTTTTGTTTCATGAGGAAGACTTCATTTCTGGACCAACTATCTTCTACTGCAACATATCGGGAACATCTGATCAGGCCGAACTTGATTGATCGACTTCCTAGTAACCTCTCCCTGATTCATCCAGACAGGATTATGCATATTAAATTATTGCTCAACTGAGTTGATCTCAATCTGACTCCAATTTGACCTTGTCATGATGCGATACTAAATACACAACTCATGACCAACTGTTTTGAACAAACTAGTCTTTACAGGAAAAAGGATCAAGTGTTATTGATTTTTCAAAATTAATAATGACAGTTTTCTGCGTAGAATATTGGATTAAAAGAAAATTGTATTGATTTGTTAAATGTAAATCATAACAGTTTCCTGCGGAAAACAGTAGAATAAAATAAATGATATCGATTTGTGAACTGTAAATCATATCAGTTTCCAGTGGAAAACAATAGAATAAACTTAAATATTCATCTGCTAAATGTAAATCATGGCAGTTTCCTGTGGAAAACAATATTTTGAATAGACATATATAAAGTTGTTGTTTTAATTGCATGATTGTTGTTACAGAACCAATACCAATAAGTCGGCGTACTGTCGGCTGTTTACATTAAATTGTATAGTACAGAAAATGCATACATGTCTGGGCGGCTAATGTATATCAGTTTTTGTTTGTGGTGTGTGTGTGTGTGTGTGTGTGTGTGTGTGTGTGTGTGTGTGTGTACCATACAATTCAAACTACTCATTTTCATATTATGTATTATTGTGTCAATAATGTAACAGTTAGCATAACATTGCAGAGGTTGTTACGGTTACGTTATTTTATTATGTATGCTCTACATAATCTCGCTCTCTCTCTCTCTCTCTCTCTCTCTCTCTCTCTCTCTCTCTCTCTCTCTCTCTCTCTCTCTCTCCGTTTAAACGATAATAAATGATACAAAGTGACAACTTTAATCAGCTTCTTCCTCTCCTGTTTTTTTTTTCCCCAGTCTATCTCGTCACCGAAGCATTCCGTCCATGCATGGTCAAATGCTAAGATTTGCCCATCTGTACAACCCACCTGGATATAGTAACATCCCAGACATCTGCAAATTCTCTATGAATGTATTCATTTCAGTTTACATATTGGTTTTTCATCTGTCTTCATATTTTACACATTTCAGCTCATTTTAACAAAATGGACATATCGGACATAGAAAATAAAGTGCACATTTCGTTTGCAGTAGAAAAAACCAATGGCTATCATTTCATTTGAACAAGGCTAATTGGAGAACTGTATTTCTGATTTTTATATGAGTGTATTTGTCTTCCTCTTCGAACTCCATTCATGTAAATGGAACGCATTAAAATGGTTGGGAAATGATGCCTACAAAAACAAAGAGACATTATATACGTCTTAAAAACATATCATGCCTCTTTGTCTTATCAGAGTGTTATAGGACTTCTTTATAGTATCAGTGTGATATAGGACTTCTTTACAGTATCAGTGTGTTATAGGACTTCTTTATAGTATCAGTGTGTTATAGGACTCCATTATAGTATCAGTGTGTTATAGGACTTCCTTATAGTATCAGTGTGTTATATGACTTCTTTATAGTATCAGTGTGTTATAGGACTTCTTTATAGTATCAGTGTGTTTTAGGACTTCTTTATAGTATCAGTTTGTTTTAGGAGTTCTTTATAGTATCAGTGTGTTTTAGGACTCCTTTATAGTATCAGTGTGTTATAGGACTTCTTTATAGTATCAGTGTGTTTTAGGACTTTTTTATAGTATCAGTGTGTTATAGGACTTCGTTATAGTATCAGTGTGTTTTAGGACTCCTTTATATTATCAGTGTGTTTTAGGACTTCTTTATAGTATCAGTGTGTTTTAGGACTCCTATACAGTATCAGTGTGTTTTAGGACTTCTTTATAGTATCAGTGTGTTATATTACTTCTTTATAGTATCAGTGTGTTTTAGGACTTCTTTATAGTATCAGTGTGTTATAGGACTTCTTTATAGAGTCAGTGTGTTATAGGACTCCTTTATAGTATCAGTGTGTTATAGGACTTCTTTATAGTATCAGTGTGATTTAGGAGTCCTTTATAGTATCAGTGTGTTTTAGGAGTTCTTCATAGTATCAATGCGTTTTAGGACTTCTTTAAAGTATCAGTGTGTTTTAGGGCTTCTTTATAGTCTCAGTGTGTTATATGACTTCTTTATAGTATCAGTGTGTTATAGGACTCCTTTATAGTATCAGCGTGTTATAGGACTCCTTTATAGTATCAGTGTGTTTTAGGAGTTCTTTATAGAGTCAGTGTGTTTTAGGAATTCTTTATAGAGTCAGTGTGTTTTAGGACTTCTTTATAGTATCAGTGTGTTATAGGACTTCTTTATAGTATCAGTGTGTTATAGGACTCCTTTATACAATCAGTGTGTTATATGACTTCTTTATAGTATCAGCGTTATTTAGGAGTCCTTTATAGCATCAGTGTGTTTTAGGAGTTCTTCATAGTATCAGTGTGTTTTAGGACTTCTTTATAGTATCAGTGTGTTTTAGGACTTCTTTATAGTATCAGTGTGTTTTAGGACTTCTTTATAGTATCAGTGTGTTATAGGACTTCTTTATAGAATCAGTGTGTTATAGGACTCCTTTATAGTATCAGTGTGTTATAGGACTTCTTTATAGTATCAGTTTGTTTTAGGAGTTCTTTATAGTATCAGTGTGTTTTAAGACTTCTTTATGGTATCAGTGTGTTATAGGACTTCTTTATAGTATCAGTGTGTTTTAAGACTTCTTTATGGTATCAGTGTGTTATAGGACTTCTTTATAGTATCAGTGTGTTATAGGACTCCTTTATAGTATCAGTGTGTTATAGGACTTCTTTATAGTATCAGTTTGTTTTAGGAGTTCTTTATAGTATCAGTGTGTTTTAAGACTTCTTTATGGTATCAGTGTGTTATAGGACTTCTTTATAGTATCAGTGTGTTTTAAGACTTCTTTATGGTATCAGTGTGTTATAGGACTTGTTTATAGTATCAGTGTGTTATAGGAGTTCTTTATAGTATCAGTGTGTATATTGTGACTTCTTTTGAGATACATAATATTCTGTTCGTTCGTTATAGGTCTGGTGGGAACATTTATATATACTGGTTATTAAACAGTGATAGGGCCATAAACTTCCGTCCATAACGTGAACTGTATCGCGTCTCAGCTTTACCTCGTGTTGAACTCTTGTAAGAAGCAATTCCCTGTCCACCTGAACACCTACTATTGTATTAATTGCATACGTAGACCCGAAAAAAACCCAATTAAAGTCAAACTCTAGAGCAGGCTAAGGTATGTTCATGATCTGTAATAAAAGGGATAGTCAGGAATATGTCTTTGCCAGCTCTAGATTTTGCGCCCTGTGGTTACGAAGTGATAACCAATCCGAATGACACTTTGGAAACATAGTCTACATCTTGGGCAGGGTAGACCTCTAGTAATGACTATGTTCGTTTACATAGCATCGGCACCTAGTGCAGATCAAGATAAAGAGTCATGAAGCAGTGTAAATGTTTCGGTAATATAAATAATAATGATGTTTATGAGAATATATTCGTCCAATTGAAAAAATAATTAAGTAATGCTAATTAATATACCATTTAGGTCCATATTTAAAGTAGTCTGTCTTCTTTTGTGATATTAATACCTTAAAGTTACTAAAGTTAATAGAAGCATGCCGTTTTAAAGCTAAGGAGCGTAAAACATAATGCACATATGCGTCTTCGTATTTCTAGTCTTCTCAATTAATACATGAATGTCAAAATAAGGTATGTTTTGAATATACCATCTATATCTTTCATTTCTTGAAGCATATTGAGGTAGTTTCATATCATAAACAAAGGAAATCATATAATAAATTATATAATAAATCATATAATAAATTATATAATAAATCATATAATAAATCATATAATAAATCATATAATAAATTATATAATAAATTATATAATAAAAAACTGGGACTTCATGTTTTCTTGCAATACAAACAAATGAAAATTTACTGAGCAGTATCGTTACAATAGTGAACACACATGTAGATCATTTCCTTTGCTCCACGTTGAAACTCTATAAATTCCGTCTGACAACTTTTGTGAATTTTGAGTTTAACCATTCTTCTCTGTGGCACACATAAATCAACTCAAATGTTCATCCTTTATAAATACAATGCAACTGTGTTGAACAAGATTGCAGTTTTTATCTGCTACCGGATTTTTAAGTCTTAAAAAGAATTAAAGTTCGCTGAAAGAGAGAAAAACTCTAATCTCTGCATTGTCTGAAAAATAATATCTCAGTCACGTGATTTATCCTGGAAATATCTCGCACGGATATAATCTCTTTTAATACAGATTGCACTTTTTCTATAATGTACTTTGTGACAATAAGGAGAATGTTTAAAAAAACGTACGGCTCAATAAAGATCAACAAATAAATTTTATAAAAATATATTCGTACAAGTTTAAGGTTGCTCCCTAAATATTTCGTATTTGAAAATAAAACCTTTACAAATAAAATAAAAAATAATTTTACTGTGGATATTGAGTATAAACACACACACACACACACACACACACGCCATTTCTTTTTATAAGGCATTCCATCAGTCAAATAGATACAGAATGGTTCATTTCATCCGTTTACTGTCTCCTTGCTCCTTTTCTTTTTTGTAGTTAAGCTATCTTAGATGTCTGAATCACATCTATACATAAGTGTTTTTCTGTATTATTTATTTGAAAAAGAAATAACATGAAGAAAACAAATTGACCTAAATACAAACATAAAGCTATCTTTTCCATGACTTTCAGATGTTTTTCGCCAACACTTTCGCCAAAATCATTATTTCTTTAAATTTGAAAATTTTGTTTTTCGTTCCTTGGCTAATCAGACAAATACTGAGACTGAATCCTGCGTCACAAACTGTAGCAATGTGTTTTATACAGTTATAAAAATGTACAGAACTCATCTCGTAAATCAATGTGTTGAAAATAACTAACATTTCGATGTATGTCAAATTCAGTTCCATGGGAACGGGGGGGGGGGGGGATAGTTTTTTTTATACATTTGTGTGCACTAAAATTTCTCATAAAATTGCATGCTTCAATATCAAGAACCAAATTTCCCTTAAATTACTGTTAGTGCAAATATTTTCATTCCATACTTTTGAAAAAGAAAATAGGTGTGAATAATATCCCAAACTGACACTTAAACGTCACCCCACCCTATTTCATCACAGGCTAATATGGAGGAAGCTGTATCTCATAGAACAATATTTAAAGTGTTGAAATCCTAGTTTTAGCAATACACACAAATCAGTGCCGGAATTCCCCATCCCCCCCCCCCTGAGTACCGTATATACTAGCGTAAAATCTAGGTACGCATGCAAACAACATAGACCCTGATCTGCCGTCGCATAATGCGCCAGCAGATCAATGTCTATATTGTTTGTTCTACTGATTAGTCCTTACAAACTGCATAGACCCAGATCTGCCGGCGCATTATGCGACGGCAGATCTGGGTCTACGCAGTTTGCAGTTGTTATTAGATTATACGCGAGTATATATCGTAAGTTGACCCATACGTGCAATTCGAAGTGATTATGAAGGCATATTGATTTTGAAGTCATTTCAAGGAGAAACTAGTACCACAACGAAGCCGAGATATGATTATGTTGTCTCTGAGATAAACGCCTTCCATTGAACATGGTAGACTGTCACGTTTGAGTTATCTTTATCTTAATTAAGACGTAGATGTCAATAAATATCCGATAAAAGAGCAAATGGTTCATAAAACACCGTTGTACAGACACTATGCATTAGACGATATGGCTATGACGTCACACCCTACATCAGCTGATTACCGATGGGTACAAATGAAGGACAAAACCTTGATGGCGGTCATTGAGTAATAGTTCCAAAAAAACAATTGATGAAAAGTTTAGATCAGGCATATGCAACTTCCTCCAGGACGCAGGCCGGATAAGTGATTTTGAAAGCCACACCCTATGACGTAAATAAGCGGATAAAACCAGGTCGCGAGTCGTAGGTTTAGATCTTGTTTTTGCAAGCACATTGTGAAGAAAGGGCGTAGTTTCAATTATTTCAAAAAAAAGCTTACTTAGGCGTGCTTGTAAAGAAAACGTGGTTAAAGGTTGATCCCGAAAACAAAAGGGGTGGGATTGGGATGGGGGGGGGGGGCGGGGGGGGGGAGACAGGGAGATTAGGGAAAGGGCGGTAAATAACACTGAAAAATTTAAATCTTTGTACGTATGGTTCAGATAGATTAAAAGTTGCTGATGAATATGAAACCAGAATAATACTGTCTTAGTTATGATATACATTGAAATAACAACACTTTTGCTTTCACAAAATGTTAAACTATGTAATTTGAAAATAATGTGACCAAATATACTTAACTACTTATGTGTGCGGTAGAAAGATTTTTGTTTTATCCCAACATTCCTGGTTAGGTATCGTATGGTATTAGCATGGCAATAACATGGTATTAACATGTCATTAACATGGCATTAACATGGTATTAACATGTCATTAACATGTCATTTAAATGGGTATTAACATGAATGTGTGCTATCATAATCTTCAGACAGTCAAATGGTTCGCACAACTAAGAATTCCAGTCCCGTTGTGGATGTAAATGACCCCCGCCCTACCCCCCACCCCCACTTTTCCCCCAATTTATACTGTCAACAACGTTTCATATTAGCACCAGTATATTACTCGGACTTCACTTGGTACAGTGTCCGTCATTTTCTTCCCTTATTTTAATATATAAAATATTTGTTTCGCCAGGTTGAAATTTAGCAACGCTAAATTTACACTAATTTCTTCTATCCGCAAGCTGTGCCCATATGTGTACTGTGTGACATGACGCCATTTTTCCTAATAACGGACACAGCTAGATATGATGGTCATGGTTCCTTCCTCGAGCCCATCAACTCGAGCGAGTGTGATGTTGCATCATCGAAACAAAGTGCACAAAGCCACTTGAATTTTTAATAACAAAATTACATATACATATAATACTATAATGTTCTTTATCTCAGAGAAAAGACCTATACTGCATAATCAATTCCTTAATCTTACTTTGATCAGCTATGATAAGATTTTATTTAGAGTTGGTATGATTACAATAACAATTAAACATAGGCTTTAATGAGCCTTTTTGCCTACATTACATGAAACATAAAACATTAGATAAATATGATTTACAAGCATAACATAATACATAGTAACAATAAGAGAAAAATCAGACAGCACAAAAACGTAAGCATGCAAAGCACTTTAAGAAGGAGTGGTTACCAGGGGATGAGCGGGAGAAACGGACGTAGACGATGAAGAGGGATTGGCTCTTGCGCTAGTGGACTGTCCACAAATAGTTATACACACGACCACAGTGACCACAATGGACACTTGCAGTACTATCGGTGATACCATGGAGAATGAAGAAAATATCTGGATTCGGGAGGCTGAAGGTTTAGATGTAAATCATCAGGATCCTGAAACTCTACATACCGATTAACGTACTGATAGTCATAAATATTCGGATGGATAGGAAGAAGGTCAAGACTCATCCAGCACTGAATCGATTTCTAATATAGACACTGATATAAATTCTAATATAGACACTGATATAAATTCTAATATAGACACTGAATCGAATTCTAATATAGACACTGATATAAATTCTAATATAGACACTGATATAAATTCTAATATAGACACTGATATAAATTCTAATATAGACACTGAATCGAATTCTAATATAGACACTGATATAAATTCTAATATAGACACTGAATCGAATTCTAATATAGACACTGAATCGAATTCTAATATAGACACTGAATCGAATTCTAATATAGACACTGATATAAATTCTTATAATAAAACCCGTCGTTCTTTTGTTTCATGGAATAGTAAAGGTCTAAGATAAAAACTATAATTAATGACAATGACATGCCACGATAGAATATTATAAATCATTTGACGTAATGGCATTGTATAAAACCTGGAGTATTGATCATGATGAATTCGACGATTTCTTATCATGTCATATACGCGTTTCATCTATCAGGCCGCAGAGACATAGATTAGATAGAAATTCTGATAGTATTTAGGTCTTTATACATGAAACACTAATATCATATGGAACTGTAAAAACAGATTTTGAGAATTTGAAATAATGAGTTATTATCTTGCTAAGGACAAGTGAGTTTTGGTATCATATCACAAAATATCATCACGTGCTTTGTGTATATAGCTCCAGATAATTCTTCTGTGTATTAAGATGATGACAGTGATGGTGTTAAGATAGTTAAAAGTAAGATTGAAGATATTGTGTCACACTACCCAGATTGGCTATGACGAAGGAAGTATATTTAGAGATACCAGAGGATCTTAATGACTATTTCAAAGACTATCCGTTAGCACAAAAATAAATTCATTTCACAACAATCCGACTTATCATATTTACAGAAGACCTTAAAAACTGATGGTAAAGGAACAAAACCATAAGATCATAAATTATTATTTATGTTGAAAAATAAAAATAGATACGCTATACACTACCGTAATTTAAAGTTACATACAACATTAAGTTCAGTTTGAAACTATAGAAAATACACCGAGTTATATTGTATGACCAAGACAAATAGAATTAAATGCATCTTTAGCACACAAAGCAAAAAATGACTAGCAGAAAAAAAAATTAAGCTCATGAATAATATTGTGATTGGCAAACAAATGGAAAATCTTCCTAAGAGAACAAAGGTCAACACATGTGCTGATAAAGAGAAGTTCAGAAAATACCAGAACGATTCATCATTCCAGGAAGAACAATCATGGACCAAAATCTCGTTTTAGTCAGCTTAAAGAGAAATCAGATTAATCAAACCCATTTATGGAGATTTGACAGTGTTAGAACATAAAAAGAACTTCAGATTTGATATATATAAACATTGCCTAATTGAACACAGAATTAGTCAATAAGAGATGAACACAATTATGTCATATAAACATAAATTATATAAAGTAACGATAAAATAAAGTTGCTCTTTCACATTACGATGCCAAAGTTTAACTGCTGCATAATATCAATACAGTTCATTATGGCTATTACAAACTAACTCAATCGCAGATCGAAGATATGGATCATTGTGGCCAACAAAGTGACAATGATCAACAGATCTTTTTGCTTATGACTTACTTGTACCACACCGATATTATTTATTAGTTCCTCATCAATATATTATTTGGTATCTGTTTTTTTTAATATTGTTTTTTCTTTTTACTTCAGCAATAAGTTCATTTTCATTTTTTAAGAGTTGTTAAAGTCTGGTCGCTTAGACCGTTTTTTTTTTTTTTTCTTTCTTTTTTTCTTTTTCATTTCTTTATCTTCTCTTTTGTTTCAAGAATCAAATAAGAAATTGTATTTAGATTTAATTTTCTTTCTCTGTCATATCTCTTTGTTGTTGTTTCTTTTAAATCATTCTTATTTTGTAAATGTGACAAAGGATGAGTGTAAGTAGTTATGGGTTATGGTTTCTTCCAATTTTATTACCACACTTTTACAGTAACTAATTAAGTTTGTAATCTTTTTATCGTTTTGTTTGATTTCATTATTAAGTCTGTCTTTAACTGATCTAACTGTGATTGTAAATTACTGTATTTTTCAAAAGATTTCTTTGTTTTCTCCATGTCACTCTGTAATGCATTTATCTCACTGTTTATCGTTTGTTTAAAGAGTTGTAAATACTGTTGAGTGTTTGGTATTTTATCTACTCTTTCAATTTTGAAAGTCTTTAATATCATTAAACAGTACATTAAATTTCTGCTTAACCAAGCCCTGTGCATCTAAGATCTTTTTCTTGTTTTCGTCAATCTGTTTTGTAACTCTTCACTTTAGTAGCTCTTACAGCACCATTCTAATCCACACCTGTAAATGTTTTATATATTTGTTCTCAATATCTTTTGATATCTTTAAAATTATTATCATCCAAAGTCTTACGCATGTTAGGATAAATTCATTTTTGTACATCATGTGTACAAGTTGCACCAAATGTTTGCACCTGATCCAAAAAATTTGCAATATGATGATTATTTAAGTGTGTCATTCTTTAGTGATTAACTAATGCTGGATCTGCTTACACACCTTTTTCTTCCAGTAATTACCAACCTATTTACTCAACATGAAAAGCGTACCTTACAAGAATACCGTGAAAATCTATTACTTTTCTATCTTCATCTCTAATGCATATGTTTAATCTATTGATGATACCTCTTTGTAATTGCTTCTAATGACCATTACCAGGGTAAGAAAGAATATTTCCATGCTAGACACTATTGGCATGTGCAGACTCAAGGTTACTTCAATAGTACCCATTCGAATCGTTTTCAGTGTGATTTAGCTGATCAACAAATACATACAAATTTTTGAGGTTTGAGGAACAGATACCGTATTCGACTCAGGATATGTCTTTATATATCTCTGACAATTAAAGCCTGATATGTTAGTGCTATAATTTGTTATATAAACTGTTCAAATATTGCTAAGAGTAACCATTAGGTTAGAGTTATGCTTTTTGTACTCGATATCAATACTTTCTTAATTGTCGTTATTTGATGTCATACCATCTTTAACTCTTTAGATAAATTTCTAGATTATAGAAACCAGCAGGTTTTAATGCAGTTTTAGTTTTAGTTTTGTCTGTAATGTAACAGAAGATATTGTCTATAGGTCATTCGAAATATAGTAATAATAATCGACAACAAAATAATATATTTTCCGTAATAAAATAGATTACAATGTATGTTATCAATTGGACTGATGAAATAGATTTCCTTTTCATGTTGTCCTTCTAATGTAGTGTATCTTGCCATTAAAGTAACGTAGATTAAAATAGTTAAGATTTACACATCCAAGACTTAAAGATTTATCATTTACTTTATAACCGTTTGATTTCTCTATTTCGTAAAATCTGGTTAAGACTTTTTCACTGGCTTTTTATAAAGTCTCCCTTTCTTTATCTTTTTCCCTTCTCTAAACAATGTCTTTTTAATTCCTCCATATTTTGATTCTCTGTTGTTGAAATATTATTTCCTATTGCTTTCTTCATTTCCTCGAATCTGTTAATCTTGTTAATTCTTAAATTAAATGAAGCATGATTAATACGATAGTCAGTTACTTGTTGGCTTCCCATATCATCAATACTGTTTAGTATACTAACAACAAGAGTAAATATTACATCATGATTTAATGCCTTATGGTAAAGCATTTTATCCCTGAAAGAGTTAGCTACAAATCCTAATACTGTAGAAAAAACACTACAATAGACTAAAGGAACTATAAATCCCGTTGCTACTCCTGCAACTCCTAAACTGGCAGCTGATATACCTATTCCACCAGAAATAGGTGCTGCTCTAATTTCTATCCAATTAAATCACTTACATGGCCCTGTATATGTCTTTGTAACACTTCTGTAATGTTCGTTCTCTTTAACTGAATCATGTTTAGTTTCATTACACTTTTGTAATCTATTGTGTGCTTTTTAACATTGAAATATAAGTATCCTTAGGTCCACTAGCACTCATTTATTTACCTTGATTTGTTTACCTAGAACTCTTTAATGTATCTGGTAAGATTACAAGGGTTATAAGGTAGTCAGTTGAAAACAGGCTTAATGACACTGGAATGATCCGCTTTTGGATTTCCTCATAACCAACGTTAGATGATGAGCATATCGTAAAATTTGTCAGACTTTTTAGTATCGCACTGCTGTTTTCTGAAAGAGTATAGTTAAGAGTTTCAGGATAAATAATGTTTATGTGCTTTTGTCTCACTCATTTATTACTATGGAAAATTACGATGAAATTTCAGAGCATTTCTGGAATAGGATTTAGCTGAATCTTTTAATACAGGTTCTTTCAATAACTTGCTGGTATAGATGTATTACTACTTATAACAGAGTCAAAGTCATTCTTCATTAAAACAACACCTAACGTTTATAACCAAATATTCCTACATCTAATAAGTAATAAATATTTTTGAGCTTGTTTAAGTTTGAGTCTCAGGATTAGAAGACTTTGATTTTACTTATTCCTATCTTTCGGCTTTGACTTTTCAAAATTCATGAGAACGTTTTCCAAGTTTAACTCTGAGTGGATCATTCTTTTCTTGTGAAGTTACCTTCTCTGGTGATTTATAAACGTTACGAATTTCCTCATTTTTGCACTGACCACCTTGCAACAATATGAACATATAACATAAACATAATTTAGGCTAAGTTGCAAATTATTGTAACACCATCTTTTAAATACATTTTTTTGTTGTTTTGCAACTTGAACTCGTTTTAACCTAGTCCTAAATATTATGTAACACGATAACAGTATAATAATTTAAGTAGTACAAAGTTCATTGAAAATAAAAGCAGTACAAATAGTTGGAAGCAAAGAAATGTCCAAAATTCAACACAGACAAAGACGTTACTGAGTTCAGTAAACACAGTTACTGTAAACCTTG
Source organism: Margaritifera margaritifera (assembly GCA_029931535.1). NCBI lineage: Eukaryota > Metazoa > Mollusca > Bivalvia > Unionida > Margaritiferidae > Margaritifera > Margaritifera margaritifera. The sequence goes on from JAQPZY010001594.1 coordinate 4,827,684, forward strand.
CAACAAAGCATATTTTAAAGAGTGGAGGAAAAAATAAAGGTATGAATAAGTACAATAAATAAAGACACCACAATGATTAAAATTTTAGATTAATTCACCTGTCAAAAATTAGACTTGCACATGCAATAAAACAAAGTATAAAGTCAGATACAAATCTGAAAATACTTAATGTACCATATCTGGACTTTTAACGACGATGGCTAAACTTTACAAAACCCAAAGGTGTTAGCGAAGAAGGACTATACCTATATTATTTCATACAGCGTGTATAGTTTAACTTATCTGACCCAGAACAACAGAGTATATTTTTCACTTGTTAAATACTTGATGCATGCAATCCTTTGAAAACAGGTATAAAAATGAGAAAATGACTACTGATGAAGATATACACAACAAAAAAATCAAAGTCTTCAAAGCTCCTAATTTTTTTAATTGAGGAGATTCTAAATCAGATCTGCTAGAGAGATATTTTACTGTTTCAACCGGATAATAGATTGTTAAACCAACTATAATAGTAAAATTTATTGCTGTTGTAATTGAAACAAAAACATCGACCACAAAACATCCAATACACATTTATTTATTTCTAATTTCTTTGTTTTGTTTTTCACCTTCCTTTGCCTAATACGTTTATTTTTTTAAACTGATACGCTTGAATGTTTTTATGCAGCAGATAATGCAGATAGAGGTAACCCTAACTGAAATGAGAGAACCCCACTAAAATATCGTATTACATTTGATGTCATGTATTCATCTTTTCATTCTACCTGTAATTGGTCTAAATCATCAATGAGTAACATTTTACTCACCAGAGTAATAACTTCTGGTATGACAACATCTGATTAACACTTGGATAATTTAGATCACCTTGCATTCACACATATTTCATGCTTTTTTTATTTAATCCGTCCATTTTATATAACTGATTGTCACGTTTTTATTCCAGTCATTTATTTGTATATACCATTCTCAAGATTTATTTTCAACTCTTGTTTATATTCTTTTTCTTCATTGGTTTTCTCACTTTTAATTTTATCTTCCAGGACTCCGACTATGAATCACAATTTTATTTCAAGTTGTCTTTGGTTCATTTAAATAGTACAAATATGGCAGAAGGTAGTGAAAACTTTGATCATACTTTGATAATCATGTTTATTACGATGATTATGATGAACAAATATATGACTATAACAATTGAAGATTCTTTCGAAAATAATTTATTTGAGAAGATATTAAAACGCCCCAACAACTCTCTGCAGTTTTCGTGAATGAATAAAAACAAATATGTTCAATATATATGAAGATCAATATCATTAATTAAACTCATTTAAAAATAAGCAAACAACTTTGCATCACCAAGAATTAGAGAAAGAACTAATACAAATCTCTTAACAGGGCAATCTAAAATAACGTTAGCATCTAACTATATAGATTCATATACAGGAAAAAGTGAATTTCTCAAGTGATTATGTTTGGCAAAAGGAGAAAATAAACGGATATCACCAAATGGTAGAACCCATTGTTTAACAAATGCTGCAAATAAGAATTCCGGAGGAAATAGAGATGGAAGTAATGATTTTATGGAATCATTTCGCAAACTAGACGAAGCATTCAACAAGACGTATTCCCGTTATAAAACTACGGCTCAAGAAGGTTAATAAAGATATTAGAAAAGAAACAGGTGTAACTAAAATTTAAATTGCAAAACACTGACAGCAAGAGAGCAAAAATAGTTGGGCATTTAGCAGATTTGGATTTTTTTTTAAAATAAAGGAAATATTTCAAAATAAATTTAGAAGTTAGACAAAAGTTGCCATTAGATGAAAGGTTAACACAACTGTTCAAAGAAAAAGGTGCAACAATTGCTACGACTTTTACAGCTATAGGAATGATTGCAGCAACTCTTGCTTTAACCATTGCAAATTTTGTAAAAAGTCTTGCTGGTCATGTACCTCCTACTTCTACTAAACCGTCAAATGATTGCACGCTGACAAAGTCAAAGAAGGAATGAAAAATATTGCAAAATATTTAAGTTATCCAAAAGGACGTAAGAAACATTACCAGACATATAAGCTGGCTAAATAGGATTGCAGCTCGTGTCTCAGTGTTAGCTGAACATGCCAATTTGCTTGTTTTAGCATTAGTTGGTCTATTATTTGCAGTTATTTTCAAAGATGTTAACACTGCATCAACAAAGATCAGAAACTAATTAAAAGGCATGAAAACGTAACCTCAACCAGCTGTAACAACAATCATGACAAGTATAAATGTTTATTTCGTGCTCTGTATTTTCATTTAAGTCACTTTGTTGATCCGCTGCTATAAGCCTTTAACCATGTTTGTCGTTTTTATTGACATAGTTTTACCCTCATTTCTTCTTTTATTTCGTTATCTATCTTCTGTCGAGTTATCATATACTGGTTATAACCTCCTGGAATGTCATTACTTACTAAGTCAGTACTTATGTTAACATTTAGTCGTATTTAAAACCATGTTCCTGTCTTAATTATTATTATAGCCTACTATGCTACCGGTTTTCATCACAATATCAGTAGGTAGTAAAAAATATTCCATCGCCACACACGGCATAGTTTAGTCTAACATTTCTAAAATTGCTGAAATCGTATCGTAATGCTTTCATCTGAGTCACATCCTTGTCCGCCTAACATTAATTGTTCACACAGCTTTTTACATTGTCATTGAATAGTTGACTACGTCATTATTGTTCTTTTTTGTACTTGAGCACCTAAAATACATATCACATAAGATGTGACACTTTGATTTAGCCTATATATTCCTTCTTCTGTTAGTCCGTTGCTTACTTGTAGAAAAAATAACCATGCCCATCATCACTTGTCAACATTTTATCAATTTCATCAGCTGGCATTTTTCTCCAGTATTCAACTGTTCCAGCGCCGTAATTATAATGTCGCTTGGAACCACTTACCACATCAGCCGGTGTGGGTTCATCAAAACCCTGAAGCACGATGTTATGTTCTTCTGAATCGTTATCAATCATTCCCCCCCCCCCTCCTCTATGAATCTCCAATCTTGATATGGAGTTATATTAGAATTATTAAAAACTATGATAGATTGTTTTTAGATCATTATTGTTTGTTGGATTAAAAACGTGATCATCAGATAATGTTATTGAGCATTCAGGCAACAGTTTTCGTGTCTGAGTGTAGTTGTAAGTAAGTAAAACTTTTATTATAGTGACATTTGCATACAATATATTAAATACATCACACAGCACAAATGAAAAGTAGTACCTGGCCTCATTGTCCTACAAGTCACGTTCAGTATATATCTCTTCTCGTCATGCAAGATTTAAAACGAAATTGTGCAGTTTTTCTAGGTGAAATCTTAACATTCTTATTAATGTTTCCATTGGTTCCAAGCCTAAAAATTAATTGTCTTGAGAGCTTATTTCAAAGAGAAGACTACGTAGATATCCATACATGATACAATTTAGTAACAACAATGAATTTCAATTTGAATATTGACGTTACTAACTTCAGTATAATTGGATCAGTTAAAGGCCAATAAGATATTCCAATTCCAGCTGTTGATGACAGCCATACTACACGGACTAATAGATTTTGCAACAATTTCATATGACATTGTGGCCTGTGTTTGTTCATTGATTTATTACTGTCAAATTTTAAAGTTTAATTTTCAAAATTGTTCAATGGCTTGTTGGTAGGATAATTGTCTTGTGTGTAACATATTTTTTTATCTCGTTAAATGTTCGTGTAATGTCTTTATTAACTGGAGTTTTAAACTGAATTGCAGGACATAGATAAGGTGTACTGCTTCATTTACTATGTGTATTTAAATGTTACAAATGTTTTACGAAACAGTCAGACAACTCAAATAGTACTAGTAATAGATACAGGAGTTCCCAGTTACAAGGCGGCATTATTTAAGATTATCTTTGTACAGTGCATGGTGTGCCAATTAGAGTGGTCAGCAAAAAATTATATAAAAGTATCCTCTTACGTGACTGGTATCTCCTATATCTATTCACATCTTCTCCATTTAGTACCAATGCACAATTATTGCAGTAATATAGAAACGTTTTGGTTTAACTTGAACCAGAACAGACCTGTACATCACCTCTTTGGTTAACCACTTAAACCGATACTTGGCACATCCTGTACAACAAAAAGGCAATACAAAATGTTGGATTCACATAAACTATGTGACAACAAACAGACGTAATAGAATGTACACGATCATATAGATATTCGCATTTCATCTACTATGTGTGCATAAATGTGTAGCGCATATGCGTTTTTTCATTCAAGGGTAATGCATCTGCATATTAAATCTCAACACAGTGTATTTCGACATCTCAGTCTCTTCATCGCATTAATTTGCCATATTTTGGAACAGACAACTATATTCGTGTTGTAGCTTCCAACCCAGTCTCGTATGTAATTGAACTAAAGGATATCGGGATCTTGTTGAAATGCTAAGTAAAAGCAGTTAAATAGCAACTTCGTCATGTCTTCTTGAAGTTTATATATGTTTTGTTGTTTGTTGTAGTAATTTCATTTTTACGGCAAACTTTTAAACTATAAGCTACTGCCTACGTGATAGTAGGAATAAGATCAGATGCATTTCTTTACAAATTCTTGGCAACACTTAATTATCTAGCATCAGCGTGTGCTATTCTGACAGTTATGGAAAAATACATTAGATAGTTTAGATTATATGCATTTTTCATTGTGTCCTCTGTCGAGTTATTGATGAAGTTTAAATTTCACTACATAGGACTCATCGTCTCTTTGAAGTAGTCGTGGAGCTGTATTTCCACGACTTGTCATTCCGTCTGAGCTCCAGAATTAGATACTGTTTTGTATGTCTATGTGGATTATAGACATCCATGATATTTGTGATGATTAAAAATCAACATTTGAGGCTTTTGTTCAAAATCATATTTTTGAATTTTAGTTGTTTTACCTGTCGTCTGCTACAGTGAGAATATGTTAAAACACTAATACATTATACAACCATAAAAATATTAGCACAGTTAAGGATGATGGCTTGTGAATTGTTGGAGAATTTTCATTTTGAAAAAAATATATTTTTAGATACCCAATCGTCTGAACAATCCAAAATCACTAAACAGGTTTAGGTTACTGTTAATTTTCTTGCATTACTCTTAGTTGAATAACTATCCCCAAGCAAGAGTCATTAATCATTACATAGAAAAATATGGTAAATCTACACTATTGATAATATTCCATAAAATAGTAGCTGAATGGGTATTTCAACATTCATAACGTTTCAACATTTCAACATTCATAATATTTGCACAGCGAAGACCATATATCTCTCTTATCAGAAACACCAAGGAAAGGGTATGTTGGTGAGTGTACTCTTCCAGTATGTGCCAATTGTTGAGATCACATCGATCTCCCAAGTTTTTACATACCTGACTTTGACCATTTTCTTTCATATGACTAATTACAGTTATTTTACGTCCAATCTCTTCCAGAGTGCATGGCGCTATGATACACAATGGTAAACATTGACGTCATATCGATGACATCATAATGTCATGATTACGTCATTTTGAGCTGCGCACCAAGAGTTCTTTTTCAAAAGCGGACTGCCGGAAAATACAAATACTTTCACTCCAAGTACCCTCCCCTCCCCCCCCCCAAAAAAAATGCATTTTCACATTTATCAGTAAGTCATTAACTATGTTCACAAAGTTCTGTTCCTGTTCCAAAGAAGTCATATTTTGGAAGACGATAAGGAAAAGAAGTCAAAGTAACATATACTGGTAGTAAACATACTCATACATGCACTGTTGCGATAGTAAACTGGGGAAAAAAATTAGAAAGTGTTTAGAGAGGAAAACCTCTATTCATGTAGATTCAATGTCATCACTTTTACACGTACATGGCGGAATGCAGTCGAATACATTTGAGAAGGTAAAAGTCTAAAGAAACCTACTATGGCATTGACATAGTGATTTGTTGTGGATGTCATATCTGTGGCATGAGCTTCCGTCAAGCTTCTATTAAAATACCAGTCAGTGGATAATTTTATTTCACTTTTAAATTACATATCTTGGATCTATTAGCCAGGTCTTTGGAATATTTAATCTCCACACCAAATATGTGAATTTGCTTTCTTTCTCACTGACGTCGTATTTTTCTTCCAGGTTAAGTAAAAGAACAAAACATTTCAAACCCATGTATCTCAATATATGACCTGACTCGCATTCCACAGTCATTTTAGGAGACGTCGCGTTGGAAGCTAGATATTTCCATTTGAATTCGGTTGTCCAAAGGAATTTTGTATATACTGCATTATACCATTGATCACAATCAGCTGTCATTTACTGTCAACCAGACTACAATAACTAATTAGGACTATGCCACACTAATATAAAGTTTCAAACCTATTTAGCTTTATGTCTGTTCAGTGATTTTGGCCCACTGTTGTCAAAATTTGTCCAGATAGTAGTGAAGTCCCGTAATGGTGGCGTCTTTTGGCAGTTCCCACAATTTCCTCTGGGTTTTCTCACCTATGTGCCTATATCTAACGGGGGTATAGCCATATAACGCATGATGCAAGAATGTTAACTGTTAGTCTAATGTATCATACCTGTCCACAGTTTCGTAACAAGTATGATAATTTTCTGTTAATCGCATGCATTAGATTCATTCATGAACATTAACATTAGTGAAATGAAATCCTCATTGCTTTTTCAGGTTGTTGCCAATATATTGTATGACTCTTTCAGGTTGTTGCCAATATATTATACGACTTTTTTTCAGGTTGTTGCCAATATATTATACGACTTTTTTTCAGGTTGTTGCCAATATATTATACGACTTTTTCAGGTTGTAGTAAATATATTATACGACTTTTTCAGGTTGTAGTAAATATATTATACGACTTTTTCAGGTTGTTTCCAATATATTATACGACTTTTTCAGGTTGTTGCCAATATATTATACGACTTTTTCCGGTTGTTGCCAATACGACCTTTCGAAGAAGGTGAATATGTTTTTTAAATTATAAGCGACCAAAAAAACCAAAAAAAACCAAAATAAAAAACATTTTTTTTTTTTTTTCAAAAATCTATTGAAACTTGCTTGACACACATAAAATAACAAATAAATTATAAATGTAATATATCAGCGAACACCATATTGAGTGGATTGGGCCACAAAATAACCCTTTTTGTGTCGCGCTATTAATTATGTATTCGGTACGATCATTAGCTTTAACCAGGTTGGTAAATTTATTTTAGTAAAGATTTCAAACAGCATGATATATAATATATCATATAAAATGGCAATTCTGGAATTTGATTTTCTCAAAATTCATGGATATATTTTTATTTAAAATCGTTCCATCTTAATTCTCACAATGGACCAGTACTTTTTAATATGATTTTAATGGTGATAAACAAAAATGTCTGTTCTTTAACGTTTTAATGATTATCAAAACATCCTAAGTCTTGCTGGTCTTTGGCGCTGGTTTTAATGGGGAGCCAATCCAATAATCTCACTCGTACCTACTTTTAGCACTCTATACAGACTTATATAAAGCTTAGCGAGGTTAAACACACAATTTTTAGTTCTATTTATAGACTCTGACAGACTTGTTATTCATTTATGTATGGCTTATCTCATACATCACAAATCTGTCTTTTTGTTGGTTTTCCCGCGTTTTCTTCTCCAGAGCGTTCCCTGTAGTGTTTTGGGCGGTGTTGTGTATGCGTTAAGAAGGCCCTGAAAGCCATCACCAGGAAATTTTCGTTTTAACGTGACTGCTACAGAGCGCAAACAAGGTCAAAAAATATAGCTCTAAACTGGATCAAAACCGACTGTAAATAAGCTGATGTACTGGTAGTAAACATACACGCACTATTGCGATAGTAAACTGGGAAAAATAGAAAGAAAGTGTTTAGAGAGAAAAACCTCTATCCATGTATATGCAATGTCATCGCTTTTACACGTACATGCTGGTGAATGTACATAAGTATGTATCATATCTCACCAAAATATGTATCACATCTCACCAAAATATGTATCATATCTCACCGAAATCCCTAATTATGAAGCTCAATTTGAGATACATAGTAAGATTCTGGAAAGTATTATTTGCACAGCGCAAGTTGGAGCAGTTACATTGTTGATATTCCTCAGACGTGTCATTGCTGTAATGGATACATGACAAAAACTGAACAAATTGTATATCATGAAGAGCAAGAGCAAGATCAGTTTACCATGGGCTAAAATTATAAAGCTTTAAAAGTTTAAAAGTCCGTCCAATTATCATTAATGTAAACGCCGCAAAGTTATTCATTTATTAAGGTGCTACTCAATCTCTCCTGGTCATTGGTCGAGCTTTAGGCAGTATTTAACTAAAATTTAAAAAAATGGATTAAAATATCTAAATATCAGTATATTGTGATAGCTGAATGGCAAAAATCAGCTAAATTGTGTTGTGTGTACTATATCTCAAGCTGGATTATTTGGGTACATGGGGTGCATACAAAACACTTGATTTTAATATGGCAAGTTGAATTGACTGTGAATTTCTAAGTCGTACGTGTAGTTCAAATAACAGCATATGTCGCTATACAAAGGTAGGATTCACGAGAAAGGTCACAGGGCTGACACTTCAAACAAGAGCACTAGACTAATTATATAGATTCTTAAGTAATGCTTCAAATTTCCAATTCATCATTTTGTAAGAACGAAGAGTAAACACTATAAGGATGTGCAGCAACTGTCCCATTTATCATTATTCCACAGTAACTGTCCCATTTATCATTATTCCACAACAACTGTCCCATTATCATTATTCCACAGTAACTGTCCCATTTATCATTATTCCACAGTAACTGTCCCATTTATCAATATTCCATAATAACTGTCCCATTTATAATTATTCCACAATAAATGTTCCATTTATCATTATTCGGCAGTAATTGAAGTCAAGAAGTATCATATTTAAGTTAAGTGTTCAGAATAAGGACGTATTTGGTTATTTGTGGTGTTACCAAAGCTTTTTCGTTGCGATTTGGCCAGAGCTCGATGCAATATTGCTTCTCGGTTTATATGCCTCTTTACCATCAAACCCGCTCCAGACACACAGTAGACTACTTCCAAGCCTCTTTTCATTATTAAATACTTTGCAAGACTATTGGCACACAAATTGAATGACTGAAGACTAGTGCAGAATTTTCACATCATATAATTTATGGCATCAGGATTTTCATTCAAAAAAACTGATCCAGTTTAACATCTTCTGAGGTTGTGTTACAGTTGTGTTACGTTAGTATATAGTCTTTGTTCACCTGCCACCGGCCACTTACTTGATACAGTTTCTCAAGAAGATGACTGAAAAGCTTCATATGACATTCTCGGTGTTTTTTAAGAAGAGAAGTGAGAATAAACAGTTGCTATCTCGGTGAATCGATGGATTACGTTAAGCAATGATTGCAAAGGCATACGCCTCTTTCAACAAAGCGTTCAAGTACTTGTAAGTTTGTATTTGATTAATAGTTGATCCCTAGTATTCCTCCGTGTCGAACAGAGTCTGTCTGCATTAAGAAGTTTACCGAATCCAGCAATTGTGTACTCTAATGGTCAGTATGCAGACAATACGCTGCCAACGGTAAGAAATACTATGACAGTTTGACTTTCTTGGTTTAATTGCTACAGTTGTTCTACCTTCACAGAATACTAAGACCTCTTTATGATGGATTCGTGTGCAACAAACTTTAAAATATTGCGAAATTAAATCCCTTTCATGATGTACGATGTTGTTAATTGCTATGTCCCTATGACTAATTTGTAAGAAACGGATTTCTTTTTCTTTCATGGACTGAGTTTTCTGTCGACAAGCACATAACTGTGCAGCTTTTCACACACTAGAAGGAAATTTATTATGATTAATTAGTCTTTGTATGCAATATTTTAAATCATTACTTTTGCACCACAACAAACTTCAGCAGGCAGACAACTTGTAAAAAGCGTGTTGCACATAGAACTGTGAAATTTAAGACGGATCCCAATTAAACATTTGCCTTACTTAAGAAGTGGTTAGATTTTTAAACGATATAATGTTAACATTTTCCTTACGTTTGGATGAGGAACTTTTATGAAAATTTGGAACAAATGTTTACATATCTGCATCATTTATAATCTTTGCGTGTACATTTGCTAAATACTATAGCTAAGCTCGATTTTATTTTGAGTGTAACCTCACAGTTTCCTTTTCAGTTTGTTGTTGATGTTAACGGCACGTTTAACACATTACTGGCTATATCATACAGAGGAAACGGTATCTAAGTGCCTTTCCCAAAAACACACTGAGGCTGGCTTGGGCAGGTATCGAACCCGCGACCCTTGGATTACGAGTCCGGCGTTCTACCAACTGAGCTACCTTGACTCCATTCCCTTTAAGAAGTGTACATATGAGAGAGAGAGAGAGAGTCTTGATCCCATTTTGTTCTTACCCAGTAAAACTTAATACGAACAAAATGTAATCCAAGGAGTCCTCTCCCCCCCCCCTCTCTCTCTCTCTCTCTCTCTCTCTCTCTCTGCACTGCTCATAGTTACGAAATATTGCGGTTGAATGTAGGAATATATATGACGTTGTACTCTTAATTCTATGCTTTCTTGTCCACGGAATTTGCTATATGGATACTGAGAAGGAAATAATTTGAATCGCTTTAAGGTATTTGTATGTCGTCGTAGTAGCGACAAGTTTCCGCTGGAAAAAGTAACGTAACCATCTTAAAAATAAAAGGCCTTACAATGGAGTTTTGAAGAATTTATTTTGCTTTATGTTATCATTTGTACTGAAGTTGAGTGCACCTCAACAAACTTTTGCCTAGATTCGTATCTAATGATGATTCTACTGAAAATACAAATTGGAAACAGTTAAAGACCAAAAGAGATAATAAGTGATGTACTAGTGTGCTTCAGTGAGTTCCCTTCTCAGGTAACTAGTTTACAAACAGCCAATTAGGCGACCAATGCAACCAGATCTCTATAGTACTCCTCCTTTTCAAAATGCAGTGATCAATTGAATATTTTATCTTGCTATCAACATTTGTAAAAACAGTAGTCACTTTTCCTGATACTATAGGTATCAGTTTCGCAGACTTAACAAACAGATGATTGCAGACGTACAACCTACACTTGGGTCCGCTGACAGAATAACATTGTTACAGGTCGAATGCTCTCCTGGAGAGATAAAATGTCATCCATAAGAATAACAACCATAATAATTATCTTCACTAGTTTACTATAGTAGCAATGTATCTTAATGCTGGACCAATCATATTTTTACCAATCATATTTTTACCATATTTTTATGTTCTTACATTCCGTATAGAAGGATACGAGAACATTTAAAATCAAGCTTAACAAAATACTATCTAACTAGGAATGCTCGAGGCCGTTTTGAAAACTATTAAAAATTACTAGACGATTTATATTTTTGTGTATCAGCAGTAAAACTCAAATCAGCGCCCTGTGAGGGGATGGGACTCTAGACCAAAATGTTTCACCCAATTAGTCCTGATCCAGAATTCTCCCTTTGGAAACTTCCATTTTACGAATGTTAACCAGAGAAAATGAACGTGTAAACAATACCAGAATATATATTAAAATAAATTCCAGACTAAATATTCAGGTATAGAGAATCGAAATTAGAAAACAATACATTTAAATAGGTGAATGCAGGACGCTAGTTATGGTTAGCCGACCTTAACCAGGTCCCTGAAAAATTGCAAACGTAGGACACACAAACGTCCTAAAATGGGCTTGGGCTGACTTTCTGTATATGTTAAGAATTAAAAACATTTTGCAACAAAACAATCAGTTCGTTACGTTTTTTAACTGCATGAAAGATCCTATTATCCGCATTGAAGTAGCAACATGTAAAACAGTTATAAAATATATAAGGGTAACAGATACAATATACATTTAATGCTTATCGAGTGTGACGATGAGGTGTCGTAACTACAGACACAATACGCAGCTATACAGACCAGATATATACACGGTAATATAACCTCAAGAACTTGCAGACAAATGGTGAAGCTGAACGAAGGTGGTGTTTACACTGAAGAAGCAATGCAAGAAATTATGTACAGAGGTAAACAACAACATATGTTATAGCTTTTTTCCAGAAGGAACTGGGAAATAAACTCATAGGCACAATAGTTAAGCTTAGCTTTAAAGCTTATATGGTTAGAACGAGGTCAAGGTCGGTAATGATAAGAAACTAGATTGTAATAAATCATTGACAAAAAAAAGGTAGCCAAACATATACCATCAGGATTTTCTCTTCTTGGATTTCGTATTCCGATCCAATCAGTGCAAGAATACAATGAGTTTATTGTTACAGCGGTAATAATTGCACTGAAAATTTCAACAAGCATTTCGCAAAAAAACATACCGAACTGTTTACGAAGAGTTGAAACCTAAAACCGCTGCTAAAATGAGATTCACAGAAGAATATAAGAAACGTTTTAACTTTATCAACATAAGTCATACTTGTGATAAGGAAATTAAAACCATCAAAGTAAAAGATCGCTGTCATTTAACTGATAAGTAATGAGGTTCCTGCACGTGAGTGATTTGAATTATAAACATTAAAAATATATACCAATAATCATCCATGATTTGACCAGCTATGATTCTCATCTGTAACCAGCACGTTGGTGGAAAACGACCCTGATCAAGAAGTGACAATAATACCAAAATATCACAGTAAATACACTTCGTTTAGTAAGGATGTTATGGTCAATATGTTTGGAATAGATGGTGAAAAGGTTGCTACAAGCCGGACAATTCTGGTCTCATGATAATCGTTAAAACATCTAGCAATAATCTAAATAATTAGTAATTCACGGAAACCATAAAGTATTTGAAAAACATGGAACCTAAATATCTGAGAAAAGACGCTTACCTATGACAGGGTAAAGACTGCCCGTTAGGGCCAGCAAAATGAATCCCTCGCGAATGTGATTAATCACCATCCCATAAATCTAAAGACAAGAAAAGAGCACAGAACCATTAGTACATTAAAGAATAAAGAGATATACGCTATCCACTGTCATAATTTAAAGTTGTATGTTTAATTATGCATACATCTAAAGAAGATACACAGACATGTGTTATTCGAGGAAGAACCATTGTCGAATTTTTACATCGAATTGAATAACATTCTGAGACAAACAGCAACAAATGATTTTGAAAAGGATTCTTCAAGCTGATAAATAATTATGTCTTCGGAAAACAGACGGGGAAGTAGACGTTAGAGAACTAGTGTAAAAACATATAAGTTGACAGAAATAATGTTTTCACATGCCAGAAAGAACTATCATTTGTAAGGAGTACATTCATAGATAAAGACCCGGAGTTAATCACTTTAAAGAACAAGCAAATCAAATTATCCAAATCGACTTATGGTGGCTTCACTTTTTGCTGGAACTAAATAAGTGGAAAATGTGTTTTCCATCATAATAAACTATTGTTATTATATGTGATAAAATCAGGATGTTAATGAGAGAAAGGGATTCGATATGTATTCTGATACAGACAGATAATTTTTGCAATGACAAACAGGATAATACCGAGTTTACGACGCAAGTCATTACAAAAAGGTTAATATATCTGGCGCGCTTCAAAGGAATAACGAAGTTCTAGGCCTTTTCATATTGTAATTATGTGGTATGACTGAACAATAATGTTGTGCCCTTTGAACTTAGCTCTATTCCTTTTGAACTGAAAAAGATAAATAGAAAGTATGTAAAGCTATGAAAAGAAATATGTGATCAGAAAGAATTTAAAATTGGAAATATACAAACATTGTCTATTTATCAAAACTGTAAATCACCAGGAAATGAATTTAATAAGATCGTACCATCATGAGATATACAACATTATGCAAATAATGTACCATCATGAGATATACAACATTATGCAAATAATGTACCATCATGAGATATACAACATTATGCAAATAATGTTACTTTGTCCGCATACGACGACCAGAGGTATTTAGAGGGTAACATAAGCACTTCAATATGGTTACTCTACCAGCTTTTTATATACTTCATAAATAGTCCCATTAGTTTTATTATTGTTGCTACGAGTCAATTCCCAGCGGTATTGACCGTAGTTAAGTAAAATTAGTCACCGCTTATATGGTAAACACGTGCCCGCATTCGATGAACTACTTCTGACAACGGTTAAATAAAAATGGCGACGGAAACGTAGAACGCTGACCACGTTATAAATCTGATGGCCACCAGATGCCGACAAAGACTCTAACCAATTCTACCTGACACCAGTGCTGGGGAATATGTACATCTAGCTCTCATCCAAATAAGACTACGTATCCTACAAATTAAATTTAAAAAATCTGAATACATCCAAAGATTTAAATTGCAATGAAAAAATAGAAAATAAATAAAACGTTGATTTTTTTTTCTTCAATTTCCTATAATAATAAAACAGAATGATTAATATGCTTGTTTTTAAGTATATGATAAAAAAGTTATTGACTGAGTATTAAAAATATTGGGCCCTCGTGCATGTAGCGAAGAATGCCTTCTCCATCTCGGGCATCCCGTGCCACATGACATGTTTAAATATTTACTTAATAACCTATACTTATAATCAAGGCGATATTCCAACCTCATAAAAAAGTCAATTTATTTTGTTTCGTTTCAGCTTTTAGACTGTCTTATCTCTCATAACCACGGGTACCACAATGTTTCCTCAAACATATTTTCCATCAACGTCTTATTTTGGAGTAAAAGAAAACTAAAAACCTAACATTCTTGCGTAGGTCCTTTATGATAGAATTCTATTTCTGTACAATCATCCAAACATATATTCCAAAATGTTTACCTCTGAATTTTGTCCTTGTTAGATTAGCCTTCATCTTTACATCCTCTAAGTTGGCACAAATGTCCATCAGAAAAAAAGTGTTAGTGTCCTGGTAAACACTGAGGAGTAATCTTAGCTTTTTATATAATTTGTAATCAAGATCTATTACATTTACATTGTCATCTCTATAAAGTCATTTTGCTGCTGTAAGTTGTTCATAAAGGTTAGTCATATGATAACAATATTGTCAAAGATAAGCCTATAGTCTGTTTCAATCACCATGTTATGAGGCTTTCAAATACATCATGTCAGATAAAAGATCTGTTTAGTTTAGAAAATGGTGGTAACTTTTCTCAGTGTCGTCAAGGAAATGCTAAAATTCATATTTTGTTGTTAACCTCGATGTAATCAAGAAAGTCCTCCCATAATCATTTATTTTGATTTAGTTTTAGGTAAATTGTGTGTTGGCCTGTGGTGTAGACGTGCCGAAATTATACATGGAAAAAATATCTTGTCCACAAAGAATGTATAGAGTATGGGATCACTGTATATAATTTTCCACAAAGAATGCATAGAGTATGGGATCACTGTATATAATTTTCCACAAAGAATGTATAGAGTATGGGATCACAGTATATAATTTTCCACAAAGAATGTATAGAGTATGGGATCACTGTATATAATTTTCCACAAAGAATGCATAGAGTATGGGATCACTGTATATAATTTTCCACAAAGAATGTACAGAGTATGGGATCACTGTATATAATTTTCCACAAAGAATGTATAGAGTATGGGATCACTGTATATAATTTTCCACAAAGAATGTATAGAGTATGGGATCACTGTATATAATTTTCCACAAAGAATGTACAGAGTATGGGATCACTGTATATAATTTTCCACAAAGAATGTATAGAGTATGGGATCACTGTATATAATTTTCCACAAAGAATGCATAGAGTATGGGATCACTGTATATAATTTTCCACAAAGAATGTATAGAGTATGGGATCACTGTATATAATTTTCCACAAAGAATGTATAGAGTATGGGATCACTGTATATAATTTTCCACAAAGAATGTACAGAGTATGGGATCACTGTATATAATTTTCCACAAAGAATGTATAGAGTATGGGATCACTGTATATAATTTTCCACAAAGAATGCATAGAGTATGGGATCACTGTATATAATTTTCCACAAAGAATGTATAGAGTATGGGATCACTGTATATAATTTTCCACAAAGAATGTACAGAGTATGGGATCACTGTATATAATTTTCCACAAAGAATGTATAGAGTATGGGATCACAGTATATAATTTTCCACAAAGAATGTATAGAGTATGGGATCACTGTATATAATTTTCCACAAAGAATGCATAGAGTATGGGATCACTGTATATAATTTTCCACAAAGAATGTACAGAGTATGGGATCACTGTATATAATTTTCCACAAAGAATGTATAGAGTATGGGATCACTGTATATAATTTTCCACAAAGAATGTACAGAGTATGGGATTACTGTATATAATTTTCCACAAAAACAAATAGGAAATAACTAGAGTATCTACACAACCGTTACCACATTCTTTTTGTTTATATAATTGTCCTTGGAATTGTTTAGTTTTCTGTGCAAGGATTTTGAGTCCGTTATGCTATGATTATGTTGTATTATGTAAGAAATGTAGTTGAAATTAACATCCGATTTTCTTATGTTACGTTATCCCTTTTCATTGAATCTGTAATACCCTTCATTATTTCACGCGTGTATTGTTTGGATAACAGACGCCTCATTACATTTCTCAGGTGTTGTTCACTTGTGCTGCTTTTAAGATGTGTTTTACCTTTCGTCTTCCTTCAGGTTTTGTAATTATTTTAAAGCCACATATCACACGTGTTTCTATATCTTCTTGCTCAACTGCACCATTCACGTTCATCTGTCACACTAACTAAAACTACCAACATTTTAAATCTAAAAATGAAATTATCCATTTATTTAAACTAGCGTCCTTTAAACAGGACATGTTCGATTTAATTGTTCTAAGTGTTTACCTGAGCATCAGACAAATTAAATATACGTTTGGTCTGCAGATGGATACGTTGTTGAACATATACAACTTTAGGACGTGTATCATCTCATCTATTGCCATGTGTACTTCTCAAATTAATTCAGATACAATGGGGATCCGTATAAAACACATTTTGCACTAAAACTATTAGTTACGTATGTTTGTGTTGTTAGTCGAAGAAATATTGTGTTCCTTCTGTAAACTGTTGTCTTAATGTATATCATTGAGAATAAAACATGTTTGGTATTTCTTCCACAGTAAACATTATCTTTTCTATAGGTAGATTAAGAAATTTTACGAGAATAGTTTCTCTGTCTTTCTTACACAGTATCCTTTTGAACTCATGTATGGTGAATGACGTATAATATTTATTAAAGTCGTTTTAGCTTCCACATAAATATTTCTTACTCTAGTGATGTAATTATTAGAAAGGAATTTTGTTCCTGTATATTAACATTAAACCAGGAAATTCGTTCCAAATTTTGCCTCAGTAGCTAGTCCGTTGACGGCCTTGAATAGGAATGGGCAACCCAATAACGTTTATTGGGGTTCATGCCATGAAAAAGATTTTAACGCTCTTAAGGGAAAGTTAATCAGTGTACCAATCCACAAGCTGACAGAGCTGAATAAATCATTCATATTGAGAACTGATGCGTCCGACACGGAATTAGGAGCAAGAGTGGGTAAAGCTAACCATTACCTATTTTAGTAGGAAATTGCTGCCTCGGGAGCAAAACTACTCCGTAATCGAAAAGGAATGTTTGGCACTGGTGTGGGGAATAAGGAAATTTCACACGTACATTTTCAGAAGGGAATTTATCCTTGAAACGGACCACCAGCTCCTCGTGTATTTTAACAAAGTGAAAGTCGCCAACGCAAGATTGATGCGCTGGGCATTAACTTTACAGCCATATCGTTTCCGGATCGAGGCGATACGAGGGTCGGAAAATGTAGTGACCGACTACTTAAGCAGAGTGTGATTTGCAGTTTTTTTTTACCGTAGTGTTCTGGTAATGTAAATAAGTTTCAGTTTGTATTTTTTGCTCACATTCCGCGATTTTCTAAAAGTGTTCCACTCTTTTTAAGGGGGGGGGGGGGTATTGTCATGGAATTGTGTGTTTTTAATGTCAATGCATTATATATGAACGAAAATGTACTCGGGTTTTGTTGCCGCGTACAGCGTTACCCGAGGGTGATTGTTGTTATTGGCAGTGGTTATTTCAAAATACTGAGTTCGGTTTACCCACTGATGTACGCGCAAAGTGCCTTCAGAGTGAAAACCGATTACCTCAAGTTCTCTGGCCGTGGATTTCGCCATAATCAGGGTACTTATAGAACTTATAGAGTAAATTCTCGCTGTATTATTAGAATACAGACGAGTCTTGTCAGGAAGCTATCCACTTATTTAAGGAAGCAATCTACAGATGTAGAGCTGTTTTCACTGGGAGTCGTAGAACTCTGTGGGGATTAGTGTAACCCATATGCTGCGGTCGATGGTGACGTTGGCTCGGAGGACGGTATTGGTCTATTCGCAGTGAGGCACGAAAGCTTCGGAACCAACGGGACTGCAGGGAATAAGAAGGCTCTGAAGAAATCCTTCGGCAGATTGTCAGGGGAGGACCATGCGTGGTTACTCCTTGAACATTCGACGAGAGCTATGGAACCGGAAATACATCGTGATCGTCGAGTAGACGCCACGAGGTACATATCATAGCTCCATTTTTGAATCAATGTAATTCAATGTCACTATTTTTGTGAAAATATAATTCAATATCACAATATGAGTGAAAATCAATTATACGTGCATCGTAATTGACGATGAATAATTCATATTTGTTTATAAAAATTGTATACATTGATTATAATCAATATGGATAATTATCCATGGTGATAGATCCATATTTTAATCATATTTGTTTATGAGTTCCATATGTTGATTCTCGTTTGATTACTCGTTGAAGTTACATGCTCTAATTAGTTCCATTCAAGAACGATATCATTTTCTTATATCCGCTGTTGAGTTCTGTGCGCATCATTCTTTTAAATCCATTGTTGGACCTTATGTGCACGAGTATGGTGTCAGATTCATTCATCGTTCAATTACATTATAAATAAACATCTCATTCACGAAATTGCTGTCAGTGTCTTTGCTAAATCCAATCCCAACCAGGCTTCATCCTGTTACAATGTATTTACCCAGCATTTATCTTTAATTGTTTATGACTGACATGTTACAGTCATGGCTTTGGGCCCCAACTTAGGTATTGCAACTTGTAAACTTTGTTCAAGTTCAGTGCTATTGGAAATGCAATGATTTGTTGGATTAAGATGTTTAATAGCTTCTTGTGCTTTCTCTTGTTTGTAAGTAGTTGTGTATTTACCATGCGTTGACATCCTTGCAATTTAATAGACACAAAAACTAGCAAGCTTTAAAGAAAAATGGCAACTAAGATAACACTAACACCGATTTCAAAGGCAATAAATGCAGTTATTTTACCCGCTCGTCAGAAGGCTGGTAAAAATTACGACGTTTATGTTCTTTAGGTTTCTTAAAAATGGTATCAGATTGAGTATATGTATTTAGAGCAAAGGTATAATCCAAACTACTTAATAAATAACAAACCAAACCTTCTTCTCTCAATCTTTCATTCACGTACTAGAATGCATTTGTTATGTTTATCAACGAATTCTGTAGTTTTCCACTGCAATTATTTCATGGCTTTCTTGAGACTACTTCCGTCTCAATTTCCACTGTTTGGATCAAATAATCCGAACAGAAGATTGCTTTCTCTGAATGCTAAACCGGTAACTAGTGCACATATACATCCATATGTGATCTTTTTGGCAATAAAATGTTTCAACTTTCATGACTCGTTATTTGCCGTTATACATCATTTGACCCTGTTCAAGTACATTTTAAGGTTATAAAAACCATCTAAAATTAAAACAACCCATGTTTCATTCTTTTCCTAGATGTAAAAGAACACGCTGTTTTTAGTTCATAGGAAAGATTGCAATAACCAAAATCAAATGTTTATTGAAAACGAAATAGTAAAATATAAATAAAAGCTAGTAAAATATGTTCTAAATGTAAACAAGATTAAATGAGAACATGAAATATTATATTATTATTATTATTATTATTATTATTATTATTAATATATATATATATATATATATATATATATATATATATATATATATATATATATATATATCATTATCATTATCTAATGCTTTAATTCTAAACCTTTTTTAATTTTAGTTTTGCAATTTGTGTATTTAATTTTTCATTTTTAAGTTTCAAACATTTTATTGTTTCTTGTACAGAATGGCATAGGGATCGGACTTTAAATTATCACAACTTGATATAGAATTCTCTCTCTTGCATTTAGTACATATACAAAGCAGCAACATACATTCTAAATATTAGAAAGATAATATTAATGCCTAATTCATGTAGTTCAGTTATGTAAAATCTGAAAATCTTAACATTGTTGAAAATGAAAACCCTACTGTTGCATCTTGAAAATGACAGCTGCTGGTCAGTTTTCTCTGTCAATTGCTTTGAACCTCTGCAAATTAACCCACCATTCCTGGCCAATACCACTTGCTAAATAGGTGGTGAAATGATTTCAGTAGATAAATATACAGTGTTTACAAAAATAAATGAAATGTGCTGTATGTTGTTCTTACAGGAATGGTATCCTCATTTTAGGACAGAATTTGGTATAAGGTGTGTTTCTTGGAGTCTAAGTGTTATAAAGGCCATGCAAACCCCACAGTTCTTAGTGTCCAGCAGAATATTTATATATTGGAAGTGACCATTTCTGACCAATTTCCACTTGTGGT
Organism: Margaritifera margaritifera; assembly: GCA_029931535.1. Lineage (NCBI taxonomy): Eukaryota > Metazoa > Mollusca > Bivalvia > Unionida > Margaritiferidae > Margaritifera > Margaritifera margaritifera. The sequence goes on from JAQPZY010001594.1 coordinate 4,848,511, forward strand.
TGAAATCTATCTTTTCATACCACTCTGCAATTTTCTTTCAAAGGAGACAGTCGAATTCTCATACAGCTCCTGGTCAGCCGTGGTGGTTCATTTTTTAATTACCTCCCTGACCGCTGTCCACTTTTAATACATTTCGTGATTCATTCTGCTCATGAGTTTGTTTTGGTTTTCCTCATGGTTGTCACCACCATATTTTCCAACCAGCCTGATCAGAAAGAGGCTTCATTAGTAAAATATCCCTGAGAAGAAAAATAATTTACAGTTGGGATGAATTACTGGAAAGCTCTGATTATGATTCAGGTTCCATACTGTAAAACCTGGATGATAAATGAAAGTAAGCATTCGTGGAAAATAAGCAAATAAGTATGCATGGAAAATAAGCATACATGGAAAATAAACATAAGATGGAAAATAAACATATATGGAAAATAAACATACATGGAAAATAAGCATAAATAGAAAATAAACATACATGTGAAATAAACATACATGAAAAGGGCATATATGTAAAATAAGCATAAATGGAAAATAAGCAAGCATGGGAAATTAATATGCATGGAAAATAAGCAAAGTAAGCATACATGGAAACTAAGCATATATGGAAAAAAACATGGCTGGAAAATAATTATATATGGAAAGTAAGCATATATGGAAAATAAGCATATGGAAAGTAAGCATCTATGGAAAATAAGCATATGAAAAGTAAGCATAAATGGAAAATAAGCATATATGGAAAATAAGCATATATGGAACATAAGCATACATGGAACATAATCATACATGGAAAATAAGCATACATGGCAAATAAGCATACGTGGAAATAAGTGCGCATATGTCCTATGGTATTTTTATAGCAAAAGATATGCACATATACGTGTAGCAAAGAAAAGCAAATTTTAAGACCTAAACTTTGCTCTTCTGATACTATTTTATTTCAATATAGGGTATTAGTTATCAATCCTTTCTTTAATCAACCATATTTATAAAGCATGCAGTTAATAAAGTATACAGTTAAATGTAACAATAAAGCATAAATATCAAAACTTGTAAAATAATTGTTGCAGAATAAATTCCACTAACAATATGTTTACATCAGAAATAAGCATATGACAGCAGATCAGGGTCTATGTTGTTTGCATTTGGATCCGGTTATACACGAGAATAGACGGTAGTTTTCTGTGTGTAGGAGATGAGTTTATGTCTTTCAGGAGTCATTTTCACACACTAAATACAAATCTTTGACAGATGTAGACTTTGTAATTTACAGGAGTCATTTTCGCATACCAAATACGAATCATTGACAGATGTAGACTTTGTGATTTACAGGAGTCTTTTTCACATACCAAATACAAATCTTTGACAGATGTAGACTTTGTAATTTACAGGAGTCATTTTCACATACCAAATACAAATCTTTGACAGATGTAGACTTTGTAATTTACAGGAGTCATTTTCACATACCAAATACAAATCATTGACAGATGTAGACTTTGTGATTTACAGGAGTCTTTTTCACATACCAAATACAAATCTTTGACAGATGTAGACTTTGTAATTTACAGGAGTCATTTTCACATACCAAATACAAATCTTTGACAATTGTAGACTTTGTAATTTACAGGAGTCATTTTCACATACCAAATACAAATCTTTGACAGATGTAGACTTTGTAATTTACAGGAGTCATTTTCACATACCAAATACAAATCTTTGACAGATGTAGACTTTGTAATTTACAGGAGTCATTTTCACATACCAAATACAAATCTTTGACAGATGTAGACTTTGTAATTTACAAGAGTCATTTTCACATACCAAATACAAATCTTTGACAGATGTAGACTTTGTAATTCATCAGGGTCTGTATTATAGGCCTGATTTTGTGCAGAAAGTTTTGCACGGTGTGCAAATTTTTATATACTTGTAATTTTCGAAGTGGTGCAAATAATTATAGGAACAATTAATTATCATTTTCTTACATACCTAAAATATGCAAAAATTTGCAAAATACATTTTTTTAACTGTTCCAAAAGTCAGAGGACACGAAATAATTGTGATTTTTACAGCTTGTTTTATGAAAAATTAGTGTGTGAAAATTACAGTGTATGAACAATTACAGCGTATGAACAATTAGAGGGTGTGAAAAATTAGTGTATGAAAAATTGGTGTGAAAATTACAGTGTATGAGAAATTACAGCGTATGAAATATTAGAGGGTATGAAAACGTGCAGACAATACAGCATATGCCCGAAAAGAAATTGACATGGGTCATAGTTTATTGCACTCGCTACTAATTTTTCTTTGGCTCACTCAGCCTTCTCATTATCAACCAGCTGCCAGTTAAATTAGTCTTTTCAGCTGAGTCATCTACTTTTACAAAACTGTAACATTTATTATTATATTGTTTGTACTTTCAACTGAGCCGGCTACTTCAAAAGACAATGAAAAGACAGTCACTATCGAGGTCAGAGTTTTTAAACAAGTTGCACATACATTTGTTCTGTCCTGGGGTTAGGATGTGGGTGGGTTGCCCCATGACATTGTTTGTCAACCATCCATACAACACGCACATTTGGGAACACAGTGGCTGCAAGGGTTGGTCGTATGCATCAAGTTCAATACAGAAATCACCATACATGTATTTTCTTAAGATTTATGGCTTTTATGTCGACAGATATGGTAACTGTTGGTGGTCAGGAAATAGGCTGGAACTGGATTATTACAAAAATCAATACAATCAAATAGTCTTCTTCTGTTCACACCTAAAAGTATCCACTCAATTAAGTTAGTCATGGTGTGGTCCCTGGGATGTCTCCCCAACCCATGGCTACCTATATATGGGGAATATTTAAAAACAAAGGTTAGTCATGGTGTGTGTGAGTGTGTGAATCTCTAAGGGATGGTGTCAGTGCTTAGCTTGAACACATTTCCTGCCGTTTTGCTTGTAACTTAATTGGCCTGCTTCCACAATACATTAATATATCATTTAAAAATGAGTTCTTTTCACAGTTTATTTTAATTTTAACAGTTTATTTTAATTTTAAGTTCTGCCCAAATAAATTTTTGGCTTTTTCTATGAAATTGTTTTGTTACTTTTTTGTAATATAAGCAGTGTATTTGCATATTTTACATAGACAATTGAACTAGAAATGCATAAAGAAATTGGTAAATGCACTCAAATTAAATCAAACAATTGTATTGTAAGAATTAAGTCCAAAGTTATCAGCATAATGCTTCTGTTGTAGAATCTTGATGATTAGGACTTAGTCTCTTGGTGTAAGTTTTGTGTTTTGCAGTGTTCACAAAATATTCCACTGAATTTCAAAAGAAGAAATTAGTTCCAAACCAGCGAGAAAAATACCCACTATATTTAATTCTTATCTTGAGCTCTCGATACATGTAAATTTTTAGTTGCACAGTTAAAGCAAATCATAACAAATCAATATAAGCCAAGTTGGCACGTTGATATGGCAGGCAGATAAACTATGTAAGCCTATTACATACTGTTGAGTAAGTAATCATAGATTTCTAATTGAATAAAGATGATGAGAGAGAATACCATCAAATATTTGGAAGCATACCATCTATACCTGCTTATAAATCAAGTCCAACTGCAAACAACATAGACCTTGATTTGCCATTACATAATGCATCAGCAGATCAGGGTCAATATTGTTTGTTTTACTGATTACTCCTAACAAACTGCATAGATCCAGCTCTGCCAGGACATTATGCAATGGCAAATTAGGATCTGTGCAGTTTGCATTTTGACTCGACTTATGAGTGAGTACATATGGTACATTATGTAGAGGATACAATACTGGAGATGCATATTGTTTTTCATCAAATGTCATTGTAAAGTGTCAAGAGCATCAATATAGTCTGTTTACTCTGTCAATATCATGTTATATGGTTATTTTTCTTGTTATCCATTGTCAAACCCAATTACTGTGTCTACTCGCTTATAAGTACAAACAACATAGACCCTGATCTGCCATCGCATAATGCTCCAGCAGATCAGGGTCAATCTTGTCTGTTCTACTGGTTACTCCTAACAAACTGCATAGACCCAAATCTGCTGGCACATTATGCAATGGCAGATCTGCGTCTATGCAGTTTGCACATGGACCAGTCTTATATGCAAGGATATATGGTACTGTCAGCCATACTATAGTAGCTTATTACCTCTGAGTCCACTTCTATTGTCTCATCCAAAAAATACAAATATGGTATACATCCACTGCCAATAATTTTTGACGTGGAAACCAATGAGGCCACCAGCAAAGACTAACGCCATAAATCATTTTTTAAAAAGTATAAAAATTATGTGAAGGATAACTTTGGGGATGGCAATAAAGATAATAAGCCCTACAAAAGGAGATCAAAGGTCATCGTTCCCAGTCTGGCAGAATTCCAACCATTTGTATCCTGACCATTAATTACAACATGTTCCAAGTGAGATTAGTTGTCCACCATTTTGGAAGGGCTCCCAGAGGAGGATATTTAGAAACAAGAAATTACTGTATTTTGTGTAATTTTTCATACACTGCTATTTTTAACTTCTTCTCAAAAACTAAGTGACCGGTTTCAGCTAAACTTGCCAGGGAGCATCCTGGCATAACGAGGCCTTTCAGGTTTGTACAAATGATGCAAGTCAGCCATAAATGTTGCCATCATTACTAAAAATAGAAAATACTGAAAAGCAACTTCTTCTGAAAATAAAATGCCCAACAGAATTTGACCAAATTTGACAGTAAGCTTCCTGGCATAAAAGTCTTTTAACTTTGTACAAAATATGCCAGTTTGCTATCAAATATGGCCAGCATTGCTAAACATAGAAAAAGTTTTAAAATACTTCTTTTCAGAAACCACTGTTTAGAATTTGATCAAATTTTACATAAAGCATCCTGGCATGGTGGACTTTCAAAAATTTATACAAACAATGCTGATCTGCCATCAAATATGGCCACTGTTACTAAAAAATTTAAAAACTTTTAAATGATCTCTACTCAAATATTGTTCAGCATAATTATACCAAATGTGAGAGACAGCACTATGGTATAAAGGGCTTTAAAAGTTATGCAAATTGTGCCAATCCACCATTAAATATGGTTGCTGTTACCAAAATTACGAAAAACCTTTAAAAGAATTCTTCTCAAAATGTACCACTCAACAGAATTTGACCAAATTTGACAAAATATGACAAAAAGCATCTTAATGCAAAGGGCTTTAAAGTTTATACAAAGGATGCTGATCTGCCATAAACTATAGTCACTATTACTAAAAATTAATAAACCTTTAAACCACTTCTCAAAATTGCTGAACATGATGGCATAATGTGCTTTCAGATTTATACAGATGATGCCAGTCTGCCTTTAAATAGAGCAACCATTACTAAACTGCTCTTGTATTTGACTATTTGGCAGATGTCAGCCAGGTGAGCACTCTCGGGCGCACTTGAGTCGTTTATGGTTTCTGGTGTAGCATGAGCCCATGAGCATTTTGTAAACAATCTTTAAAATATAGCCCTTTATAATGATGTCTGCTTTTAAATTCAAATTAAATCTATGGCTTAGTGTGTAAAAACTCTTTAATTTGATTTTTAAATACTTAGATGCATCTTTTTCTTTGATCTGTTCACGTGATTTTCAAAATAACCCAGCTTAATTCTTGTTGGCAAGTATGGCTTCCATAACATCAATCTATTTATTATTTGAAAGAAGGCCTGGATATTTCTATATTTTTGACCATATTTAATATTATTTATCAAAATTTGCATATCTATTTATTATTTATCAATAATTGCATATCTATTTATTGTTTATAAATAATTTCATATCTATTTATTATTTATCAATAATTGCATATCTATTTATTATTTATCAATAATTGTATATATTTTTATTATTTATCAATAATTGTATATCTATTTATTATTTATCCAAAATTGCATATCTATTTTTTTATTTATCAATAATTGCATATCTATTTATTATTTATCAATAATTGCATATCTATTTTTTATTTATCAATAATTGCATATCTATTTATTAATGATTATATATCTATTCTATCTAATTAGTGCTTGAAATTAATTTTCAGAACCTTCTGGATTTTTGACCAACAACTATCAAAACGAATGGTAAAATCCTTTAAAATGTTATATATTTTCAGCTTCTATGGTAACAGTTACAACTGTTCGAATATGTATACAGAGTCCCTGCGTGCTATTTATAGAAGGAACAACGTGACACTTTTCAAATCAGAAAACTTAACTTTAATATATCTTTTACATGTATTTTATGGGTCAGAAAGTTGTGTTTTACAAGGACAACAATTTTTGAGAGTTTTCTAGGGTTTTATTTTTTTTCACAATATAATGCAGTGCACCTTTAAGACTTTTGGCCAACTTCACTTTTCACTTCAAATCTTACAAGCATTTAACCTTTCCAAGAATATGTATTGTACACAGACTTCAAAAACACACGTTGGTTTCAGTAAAATTTCAAGTTATTACAGGTTGTTTGATTCCAAGTCTTGCAGCCATATGCTTTGCTATTTAATTACTTAGTAGAGATAAACTGCATACGCTCTGTTTAATTACTTAGTAGAGATAAACTGCATACGCTCTGTTTAATTACTTAATAGAGATAAACTGCATACACTCTATTTGATTACTTAGTAGAGATAAATTGCATAAACTCTGTTTTTAACCTCATGAATATATTATTCAAAAGCAGACACACAATTCTTTCTGTACAAATATTTATATGTAGGCATGACGCCTTAATAGTTGTTCAGCAACTTAATTTTAATATTTTGTATTGATCGGCAGACATGTAGCCATTTTTAATGAGAACTGTGCTACTGGCATTCCATAGATTTAACAATCAGATACAAACTGATTTTGCCCATTCTCAGTGACTCAGCCTGATTATTGATAACCAGTGGGGTAACTACCACCCCCGCAGCCCCCGCAAAGCGGGGGGCCCGCACAAGGAGGGGGCCCAAAATCCCGCTTTACATTAATTTGATGGGGGCCCACTCTACATGTTTGCAGGGGGGGGGGGGGGGGGGGGGCAACAATTTGAAGTTACGCCACTGTTAATAACTCAACTGTTGCTTTAAATACCATTTTTCAATCCACACTCTACATCTATCTATCTATCTATCTATCTATCTATCTATCTATCTATCTATCTATCTGTCTGTCTGTCTGTCTGTCTGTCTGTCTGTCTATCTATCTATCTATCTATCTATCTATCTATCTATCTATCTGTCTGTCTGTCTGTCTGTCTATCTATCTATCTATCTATCTATCTATCTATCTATCTATCTATCTGTCTGTCTGTCTATCTATCTATCTATATATCTATCTGTCTGTCTGTCTGTCTATCTATCTGTCTGTCTGTCTGTCTATCTATCTGTCTGTCTGTCTATCTATCTATCTATCTATCTATCTATCTATCTATCTATCTATCTATCTATCTGTCTGTCTGTCTATCTGTCTATCTAGCTATCAATCTAATCTACATATCTATCTATATATCTGTCACTTGAAAGCAAGTCTAAATTTTGTCTTCTTTTTAATAATAATTATATCTGATTACCTTACTCAACATACCAGCACTGTGTGCTTAAACAATATCATACATGTTTGAACTTCACGAGTTGAAACCTCATCATAGTAAGCACAAACCATCAGTGTCATAAACAATGTCCAATAAGCACAAACCATCAGTGTCATAAACAATCTCCAGTAAGTGCAAACCATCAGTGTCATAAACAATGTCCAATAAGCACAAACCATTAGTAGCATAAACAACGTCCAATAAGCACAAACCATCAGTGTCATAAACAATGTCCAATAAACACAAACCATCAGTGTCATAAACATTGTCCAATAAGTGCAAACCATCAGTGTCATAAACAATGTCCAAAAAGCACAAACCATCAGTGTAATAAACAATGTCCAATAAGCGCAAACCATCAGTGTCATAAACAATGTCCATGTCATGTGTATATACACACTTGAAGAGTTAGCTTCCTTCATTGTACTTTTGAGGTGCATTTTCTCTTCCAATAAGGTTGCATAATATAAAACATGTGTAAGATCCATTTTTCAGACTTATTTAAGCAACATAGTTAAACTGTAATTAGAAACCAAGCATACTGTTTATACTCGCTTATAAGTCAGGTCCAACTACAAACTGCATCGATCCAGATCTGCCATCGTATAGTGTACCAGCAGATCTGGATCTATGCAGTGTGTTAGGAGAAATCAGTAGAACAAACGACATAGACCCTGATCTGCTGGTGCACTATGTAACAGCAGATCAGGGTCTATATTGTTTGCAGTTGGATATGACTTACAAGCGAGTACATATGGTACGTGGTGATAAGTTTTGAGAAAATAATGATGTTCTCAACAGATTTTATCAGTAGCTTCCTTTCCACGAGGCATTCTGGAATCGAGACACAGGTGGTTAGTAACTGACTTTTTTATGCATGTTTTGACTAACAAAAACATGAGTGTGCACTTTCCATATGTACTCACTGATGAGTTGTATCCAACTGCAAACTGCACAGACACAGATCTGCTGTTGCATAATATGCAGGCAGATCTGGGTCATTGCAGTTTGTTATAACTAATCAGTCGAACAAACAACATAGGCCATGATCTACCAGCCCATTATGTGACTGGAGATCTAGGTCTATATTATTTGCAGTTGGACTCAACTTATGAGCAAGTATAAATGGTATTAAAAGCTTGGTGGATATTATGTTGAATATGGTAATTACGTCTGAATAGAGCTTAATCATTCTGAATTTTTGCTTAATATTGATTACAAATTTCTGTATACTTGTTAAATTTTGTTTGAATCAGAGCTCTTAGAATTTCCTGAGTTTTTGTCTGAATTAGTCTGAAAATGAGGGAGAAAATATTCAGACACAATTTTGAAGGTTCATATATTTTTAACATGATTAGG